>JAJEJO010049582.1:590473-773084 GCA_020662805.1 Glaucomys volans
TCCTGAGAAGTAAAGCTATTTGCAGATGGATTAAACGTTCCTTCTGAGACCCTGATCCTGAAACTGCGACCTTGCTGCAACTGTGCGTGTCTAGTGTGTGTGATGGGGGTGGGGGCCGTGCCACACATCCAAAGAAGTGCGTCTGCGTGGGTTTGGAAAAAGAGGGTCCTTTGTCCCGAAGGTAAGCCTGGCGAACATGACTCGCGTCCCTATGGTATGTAGCACACCTGTGCAGAGGAGAAGCTCGGGCGGGGGAGGTGTCAGCCCGTGAGCCCTGCACCCTCATAGGGGATCACACCTTCTCCTTTCTTCTCCTTTGAGCCATGTCTCCATTGCCCCTTTGTTTTGGCTTACAACTTCAAATACCAGGGAGGCTGTGTGTGTGTGTGTGTGTGTGTGTGTGTGTGTGTGTGTGTGTGTGTGATGCTCTCGGTCTACACCACTCTGTATGGAAACTAGAGAAAAAGAAATAGCAAAGGAGAAAGAAAAGAAAGAGGCA
The DNA here is from genome assembly GCA_020662805.1 of Glaucomys volans. Taxonomy (NCBI): domain Eukaryota; kingdom Metazoa; phylum Chordata; class Mammalia; order Rodentia; family Sciuridae; genus Glaucomys; species Glaucomys volans. The sequence goes on from JAJEJO010049582.1 coordinate 590,973, forward strand.
AGACCAGCATCTTCAAGGTCATCCCACCTCCCCCTCCAAGCACAGCCTACCTTTGCAGGCCTTCCGGTGGGTGATGGGCTTGCCCATGTCACGGTAGTAGCCCTCCTTGCAGTAGTGGCAATGTCGGCCAGCGGTGTTGTGGCGGCAGTTGAGGCAGACGCCTCCACTCTTGCGCCCAGACAGCTTGTAGAGTTCCATGTTGAAGCGGCAGCGCCGGGCGTGCAGATTGCAGTTACAGGCTGCAGGAAGGACAGGCAGAGACTGTGAGCCTCCAGGGTGCTGGGAAGACAGACAACCATGGGGACCAAGAGAGACTCTGTCCCCAAATCCCCCTTCATCTCCACTGCTGACCCCGGGAGGCAGTCTTGAGCTCTGGGAGCTCTCCCCTGGCTTTCTTTGCACCCGTCAACAGTGACTGAACACCTCACGGTACCCTGGCGGAGGCTCCCACCAAATTCTTGTGTTGAAGTCTTAACCCCCAGTACCTCAGAGTTTGATTATATTTGAAAACAGGGACTTTAAAAGGGTGAATGAGTTAAAATGAGACCCTTAGGTTGGGACCTACTCCAAGGTGCTCCTATAAGAAAAGGGCATTTGTACACATGAAGAGACTCAAGAGGTGTATGGAAAGCCCAGGTGAGCCAGAGGCTGTGGTGCACACCTGTAATCCCAGCAACTCGGGAGGCTGAGGCAGGAGGATCACTAATTCAAGGCCAGCCTGGGCAACTTAGCAAGACCCTGTCTCAAAATAAAAAGGCTAAGAATGCAATTCAGTAGTAGAGTGTCCCTGGGTTCAACCCCCAGTACCAGGAAAAAAAAATTTTTTTAAAGATCAGACAAGGACACAGTGAGAAGGCAGCCACTGTAAGTCAAGGAGAGCAACCTCAAGAGAAACCAACCTTGATCTTGGACTTGAGCCTTCAGAACTAGGAGAAAAAAATGTTTAAGTCTCACAGCCTGAGCACACTCATACACTGTTTCTATGCTATCGTCGGACTCCCATTCCCTAGAAGCTGTGCTGTGGAGGACTCAGGGACTGGGTGCCCCTTCTTCTCTCCCTCCATCAACCTGCAGGGCTTCCCATCTTGTGGAGGCCTGTGCATCCCTGGGCTTGGGATCCTCTGCAGAGGACCCTCAGCGTGATTTTCTCTGGCTTTCCATCCTGCCAAGCTTGCTTCCCTCTGCCTATTCCCTACCTGTGTACAGGGCTCAGGACTTGGCACTCTTTCCGCACCAGCCCCAATGCCCTCCGAGGGCTATCTCCTGCCCTTTCACCATGTCTGTGCTTCTGACTTGAAAACTGATATTCCCTGCTTCAAGCCTGGGGTCTCTACTTGGATCCAGAAGCACCTCCCTCATATGGGTTCACTCCTCTCTATACTGTCCTCTGACCTCCCTCTTGTCTGAGCTGAGTGCTCTAGGTGACCTTAAGCACTGCACAGTCAATCAGCCCTCTAGATCTGCAGGGCTCATAACCTTGGATTCAACAAGTTATAGATCCAAAATATTAGGGGGAAAAAATTGCACCTGTACTGAACTTGTACAGACTTTTTTTTGTATGTGTCATTATTCCCTAAACAATATAACAACTATTTACATACTGTTTACGTTGTGTTTGGTATAAGTAATATAGAGATGATTTAAAGTATATAGGAGGATATGTATAGGTTCTAGGTAAATACCTATGCCACTTAATTTAAGGGACTTGAACATCCACATCAGGGATTCTCTATGGACACCCAGGGGCAACTGTAACCAGAACAGGAATTTCTAAGCACCAATGTGAGGATGTCCATCAGGATAAAGTTGAAGTCATTTCTCACAGCCTTCAAGGGCTCTTAATCAGCCGGTCCTACCTCCCATCCAGCTGCGTCTTTGCTCACCCCACCTCTCCCTCTTCCTGCTTCAGTTGCAAACTTTGGTCAGTTTCTAGAGCATGCCATGTGAGGGGACTCCCGCCTTCCCCCTCCTGGTCTGCAGGAGTTTGCTCTTCCTTTCCTCCTCTTCATCCGGCTGCATCCTTCTCATGCTCTAAGTGTCTCAGCTTCAATGTCATTTCCAGGTCCATCTCCACTGCCCCCTCTCAGCCTGACTCAGGCACCAGCAAGGCCCCCACAGAGCCCTCCTCACCCCACACTGTGATCTCCTGACACCTACCCTCTTTGGCTTCAGGCTCTGGGATTACTCCAGCTTGGATCTGGCTACTCTTGCTTACTCTTCAACCTGGTCTGTCTTACATTTATGTTAAGTATATTCTCAGCCACATCTTTAAGGAATTCCTAAAGAATATGCTGAATGCCACACTCTTGGAAAACAAAAGCAGAGAAAAACACACTCCTATTTCCAGCCAGTGTTAACCCAGGAGCTTTTATTTCCAGCACTGGCTCATTTAATTTAATTCTTTCCTACAAATATGGGATGGATCATACCTATCTACATCTAGGTTTTTTGTTTTTTGGTTTTTTTTTTTTTTTGGTTGGGGGAATAAACTCAGGGGCACTTAACCACTGAACCACATCCCCAGCCCTTTTTTTTTTGCGGTGCTGGGGATTGAACCCAGGGCCTTGTGCTTGCGAGGCAGGCACTCTACCAACTGAGCTACATCCCTGGCCCCATCCCCAGCCCTTTTGACTTTTTAAGCTAGGGCCTCCCTAAATAGCTGAGGCTGGTTTTGAACTTGTGACCCTCCTGCCTCAGTCTCCTGAGTCACTGAGGTTACAGTTGTGCACCACTGCACCTGGCTTACATCTAGGATTTATAGTCTGTTTTTTTTATCTTTCAGAATCAACATTTTTTAGTGTGGATACTGTTCTTCATGTTTGCTTGTTTTTCGTTGCTGTTGGTTCTCTGTACTGTACTGGGGATGGAACCCAGGGGTGCTTTATCTCTAAGCCATTTTGTGTTTTATTTTGAAACAGGGTCTCACTAAGTTGCTTAAGTCTTCACTAAGTGGCTGAGGCTTTCCTCAAACTTGCAATCCTCCTGCTTCAGTTTCCCAAGTAGCTGGGATTACAGAAGTACACAACTGTGCCCAGCCCATTCTTCACAATTTTTAAAAGTTACCTGGTACTGCATTGTACAGAAATAAGTATCATGAATCTATTGCAATCTAAAGTAGATGCAGGTAACAGCCAGGTCTCTCAGGTCTGGGCAGCTAGGCTGTTTCCAGTTTGTCACTATTATAAACCACACAGTGAGCCAGCCATGGTGGCGCATGTCTATAATCCCAGTGACTTTGGAGACTGAGGCAAGAGGATTGCAAGTTCAAGGCCAGTCTTGGCAATTTAGTAAGCCCTGTCTTGAAATTTAAAATAAAAAAGGTCTGGGGTTGCAGTTCAGTGGTAGAGTGCTTGCTTAGCATGCATAAGGCACTGGGTTTAATCCCTAATATAAGAAAAGAAAAGAAAAGAAAAGAAAAGAAAAGAAAAGAAAAGAAAAGAAAAGAAGAGAAGAGAAAAGGAAAAGGAAAATAAAAGAAAAGAAGAGAAGAGAAAAGAAAAAAGAAAAAGGAAGGAAGAAAAGAAAGGAAGGAAGGAAGGAAGGAAGGAAGGAAGGAAGGAAGGAAGGAAGGAAGAAAAGAAAGAAAGAAAGAAAGAAAGAAAGAAAGAAAGAAAGAAAGAAAAAAAAGCAAAACAGCACCATGGTAACCACCTTCGAACACAATGGTAATCACCTTGAACCACCTTGAAAATGCCCTGCTCTCAATGTTCTGATTTCTGTCACGCAGCACATTTCTCAAGGCAGAACTGTGAGTTGAAATTTGGTTCTACATGTTTTTAACTTTGGATCCAAATAACCAAATTGCCGTCAAGAAAGGCTGTGCTGGCTCACTCTCCCAACAGCAGGATGTGACAGCTCTTATTTCGCCACACCCTTGAAAAAAATGACAATGCACATTTGGTATAAGTATTCTCCTTTTCTTTAATCTTTGCCAATTTGTCTGGGGAAAAAAAAAAACTCACACATGATTTTCATCTGCATGTCTCCGATTACCAGGGAGCTTGGGCATTTCCCCGTGTGTCTATTTACACTTCCTGTGTGTGCACACACATTGCCTGTTCATGCCATTTGCCCAATTTTCCAATAACATCGGGTTTTCTTCACACATCTAGTATTCTTTAATACTACTATATTTAAAAATATTTCGAGGATACAAATATTTTGGCCAGTTTCTTATTCATATGTTATTTTTATTTGATTTGTTTTTAAATTGCCTCAATTTTTCTCTGATGTTATAATGCATTTCTTTAAATGCTCTTCCTAGAGTTGTCCCCCAAGTCACTCAGTTGTCAAGTGGAGATAGAGGCCAGCTTTGGAGGAAGTGCTAAGACAGCTTATACCTTGAAGTGTGGAAGCTGCTGGAAACCGGATTAGATCAGAGGACACCCCCAGCCCCTAAGAGCTTTCCCAAGTGTCCCTCAGCTGGGGTCCTCAAGAGCTTAGTTCAACCAGGTGCCAAGAAAGAAACTGCAGTTGTACCCTGCCCTCCCCATGGGGGACAGTCACACTTAAAGTCCATTCGCTGTTTCTTTGGACTAACTCAGCTAGAAAAGGGGGACAGGGTACTGCTCAGAGAGGCAAAGTGACCAACCACAGAGCCAGTGAATGCAGGGTCCAAGACTGTGGCCCCAGTCTCTGGCTGCTGACCCACAACCCCAAAGGAAAGGGCCAGATCACTGGAGATCACAAGCAGGCCTGGACCACAGCCCAGAATCTACATCTTTTACAAGCACAGGAATCCCAGGGCCTGGTGAACCTGTCCCGGGCCAGGGATCTGGAAGAATCACCCCAGGTCTCACTTCCTCCAGGCTTTGTACTGAGAAAGGCCTTGTAGTGGCATCTTCTGGTTCTTTTAGGAGGCTGATTTCATCCTGTGTCCTCCCCTATAAAGGAGGCTCCAGCTGTCCACTGAGGGGATCAATGGACTTCTGAGCCAATCCTGGGGACTCTGAGCCCTTCCTGAGCTTCCAAGGGGAAGCCAGAGCTTGAATCTCTTCTACACACACCTCATGCCAACAAAAGGTTCATCACAAACAACTGGTCGCACAAAAGAAAGCGCTGAGGCCAAACATCAAAAAGCAGGGCTTCCCCCTCCTCCTCTCCTGCTTCTCGGAGCTGTCAGGGACTTCAAGTGACAATTGCCCACGCTCAGACTTCTGCAAAGTATTTTACAGCTTGTTTTCTTTTCCCTTTGTTTTATTTTCTCTACACAAATGGAAAAATGCATCAGGCAAAGCGGCTCACATCTGGATCCCTCTGCTCTACACAGAGGTGTCACCCAACTCCCCGGCCTGTCCCAGCCCCTGCTTTGGAGAGATACCTTAATCCTTTGTGCCTTCCTGTTTACCTCCTGCTACTCTCGGAGGCAAAAAATATTGGGTATTAGTTTCATTATCAGATTTCAAGGCGGGAAGGAAAGGGCAAATTTGTGAGAACAGAGGTCAACCCAGGGAAGAAGGGGGCAGGGAAGCACAGAAACTCCCGAGGACCAGCATGGGCCAGGATAGAGAGTCCTGCCTGGCCAGTGAGGTTCTGCCTCTTACCCAGAGGTCCCCCGGCTACCCAGAGGGACCCCCCCACTTCCAGCTATCACATGAGGATCATCAAAGATGTACCAGGTGTGGCTATACTTCAGACCCAGGACATAAGGAAGGGTAGGATGATGGAGAAGGGGGACTTCCCAACTCCATTCCAACCAGAAACCTGACACAGAGAGGGGTCCAAGAAATAGGCTCCTATATTCCTCCCCCACTAAAAGTTCCTCTAAGTCCTCAGTGGTCTATGACCACTTCTTAGCTCCCAAGATTCCTTAAGCCTTTGTTAGTCTCTTCTACCAAACTGGAATTGCATTCGTGGCACTCTAGCTACATGCCAGCCTCTGCCATGGGCTACGTGGCAAACAGAGATGGATGACACACTCTCAACTGTCCTTGGGCTTCTCCCTGACAGAGGGAGGGGCAGAGGAGCCTCCTATCAGCACACTCTTTGATAAAGTGGAAAAAATCCTCTTGTCAGCTGTGTTGGTTCACTGAGGACAGGGACAGTGTTTGCTCTTACATCCACCAGCCCAAAGCAAGCCTTGATACACTTTTGTTGTACAAATGAAGAGAAAGTATGAGAGACAGAATGTTTAAGAGAGAAAATGGAGAGTTAGATGAGATGAATGGGTAGATAGATGGGTAGGTAGATAGATGGGCAGAGGAATGGATGGGTTGGTGGATGGATGGACGGATGGATCAATGTATGAATCAATGGATGGAATAGCAGGTAGGAAGGTAGGAAGTAGTTAGACAGACAGGTAGGATAGATGGAGAATTTATTGCCTACACCAAACCCTGGTAAGGCATGACCCTGTGACTTTTTTTATTTTTATTTTTTCTGCTTTAAACTGCTTTAAATTCATCTTGCTGTTTTAACTCATCGATTTGATTTCTGTCCATTCAAGTAGTCTGAGGAACTTTAGGGAGAAGAACTTGCATCTACATGCCACAGACACCAGCCCAGGACTCTAAATAGGTCTTGTACAGACACTGAGTCTGCAAACACTGGTTGGATGAGTGTTGGTCCTCCTCGAAAGACCCAGATAAACAAACCTCCCACCCCACCAAGACCTTCCCAGGCCCAGAAAGTGCCCAGCAGACACTTCTGAGCTATTTCTCAACCGCGTCTCTTAGGGACTCTGCTCCTGGCTCCCCGAACTTCATGCGGTTCAGGGCTCCATCAGTGGAAGGAAGGCTGTCTGGCCCAGTCTTGGCCCCAGGATCCCTCTTCTGCCCTCTTAGCATGCAGGACCTTGGTCTTCTCTTCCTCCCAGGGCAGTTCTTTTAGGAAAGTTGCCCCATGTTGCTTATGCAGTGTATTGGGGGAATTTTGGACTTACGAGTCTACAGCTAAACTGACCAAAATAACTGACCCATACAAAGCACCATCCACAGACTGGATCAAAGACCAGTCTCCAACACTGGCTTTCCTGTTGATCCGGAAGATGGGTAAGTACCCTCTTCTGATCTATCATGATTAGAGGCACATTTCACCATCTCCACAGCACACGAGGAGATGGACATGCCTGGCACACACGAGGACAGGGTAGGCGCTGTTTCCTCTGCTGGTTCCTTTGCTAATTACATCTGGGGTGCTGGTGTGTCAGCAGCAAACGAGACAGAATCCGGTCCTCAGGATGCTCCCATCTCAAAGGGGAGAAGGATCCATGAAAGATCTAGAATTTCCAGCTTTGAGCAGAACTATCAGGACTGACAGGGATGCCAATCTTCTGGGCCCTTTTGGGACAAGGTGAGGAGGACAGGGCCTGAGAGTCAGAGCACAGATGGGACATTCTGCCAGCACTGCTAATGGCACATGTGCATGGGTCCCCCGGGGATCTGTCCAGATGCATTCTCCCAAGTTCCCAGGTGACATCGCTGCTTCTGGCCTGCAGGCCAGTGTAGACCAATGGAACCAAATAGAACAGAACCCCCTGTGTGGAGAGAGATTCCTGCAGGGGGCAAAGGAGAAAGTTTATGGTGGGGAGTCTGCAAGAGGACAATGGACAGAGGTCTGGTTTCATAAGAAACTTCTCAAACAATTGGTTCAGTCATAAAAATATTTGAGAGCTATTTTTAAGAGTTTATGGTCACTTGTATTTCCTTTTATTTATGACTTTGCTCTCTGTTTGGTACACTATTTATTTAGAAATTGTCTCTTGTTTATAAATTTTAAGTATTCCATGCCCAGTATGTGTCCTTCGGAGCCCAGTTTTCGGCTGGGCTGAGCAGCCACAGAGCCCACACACCTGGCTCCTGTCAGCACCTGGGGATCATCCTCTGCTGAGCTCTCAAAGGAAGGGCTAAGGCATGATGGGCCCAGGCATTTTGGGAAACCACAGCCTTTTGTGTCTACAAGGTGAACTGGGGCTAAGAGAATGATCATGAACATAGATAAATTTATAGAACAATCAAAGCCCAGACTCTGGGGTTCATTTTATCATCAGCAAATCCAATGGCAGATGGATTTATTTGTGCAGTCAACACCTATTTACCGAGCACTCACCATATTCCAGGAACTACACAAGGAACTGGGGCTATAACGGGGAGCAGGGCAGAGTTTTGAAGGTTCCCAGGTGTGGCTAATGCTGCTGCCACTGTCACCTCACTCCAAGGCCACCACTTATAGAGGGCTTAAAACTTGTCACTTGAAACATCAATTGGTCATATACAAGCAGTGGTGAGCAGCCACAAGTGAGTCAAAGAGATTGGGCAAACACTAAGAGGACACACACAGGAGTCTTCTGGTTCCAGCCAAGGCTCTAGGGTTTGCAATAATTTGGGGTTGCCTTGTTACAACTTTAATTTTAAAGACCATTGGTAAATGTCCCCTAGAATGGGGCAACTTGCTTGTCTGAAAGAAGAATCAACTGTCCACATTGGGCAGGACAATCCAGATGACCAGAGAATGTTCTATGGGATGCTCAGAGATCCCAGCCAAATCAGGAGGGAAGATGTGGCATCTAAAGACAGGAGAGAGGACTACCAAGGACACTCCCACCAGAACCTGCTTCTGCATGATGGTTCATTCATTTCTTCATTCAACAAATATTAATGGAGCCCCTTAGATGTGCCAGGCTTGGAGGCCAGAGCACAGCTGCTGTATGGCTGCCGCTGCTCCTGCTCTACTTCACTCCGTCTGAAACGGATTAAGACCCCCTCTTCCTTCACTCCGAATGCGGTTTTCAATTCAAGCAGGCCCCAAGGCCCAGCCAAGGGATGCTTCTCAAACCTGGCGCACAGGTTCCCCAGGACTGTATACTAAGACTCCGACTGCAGAGCTCAACCCCAGAGCTTCTACTCAGTAGGTTGTATGGGGGACGTGAGACTGCATGTCTCACAAAGTCCCAGGTGGTTTGACTTCTGTTGGCCTGAGGGACACACTTTGAGAACCACCACTCTATGGAGATTACAGAGGAGCAAAAACGATGCCTGAAGCCCTGGAACCCAGGGACTTGTGCAGAAGCAGGGCATGGGTGAGCATAACTGTTACTAAATAAAGTCACACCACACACAGTGATATAGCATTATTAGGACAGAGAGGTGGGTCCAATTTGGGAGGACTGAGCTCTAGTCTCAGGAATGTGACTCTGGAAAGTCCACCTGGCCCCTATAAGCCTCAGTGTTCTCATCTGAAAAAATGAAGACGTTTGGATCCAATGATCTTCAAGACATTTTTTCTGGACCCCCAAAACCTATATCCACATGATACCAAAACTCCTGGGAGGGTCGGGAAGAGTTCTGAAGATTCAAATCAACACAGATGCACTAGGGAGGGTATCCAGGAGTTCAGGAGGGGAGTGTCCAAGGCTTCTGTGATAAAGGTGATAAGGTTGTGAAGAGTCTCAGGGTGGGACTGAGCAGAGGGGACGGGGCCACGGAAGGAGCGGTAAGACCACTCCTGGGCTTGGGTGGATCACAGACGGGACTCAATGACACCACAGACTTGAGAAGGAATCCTGCAGGCTTCCATCTTGCTGACAATGGAAGTGGCACGTCTTTCCTGGGTGACAGCTTCAGAAGGGGAACAGGCTGGTGACTTGGAAGGGGTCTGGACAGAATTAGTGCCTGGGACAGAAAAGGCAGAAAAGGGACAGAAAAGATTCACTCGAGGGTAACAGTCTGAGGAAACCCTTTTGACAAGCAGAGCACCGTAATCCCCCCTTATCCAAGGTTTCCAGTTTGCGACATTTCAGTTATCTGTGGTCGTCTGTGATGAGAAAATATCGCCATGGCTCAGTGATCCAGGATCATCCAAGCAGATGACCCTCCTCCTGACATATCATCAGAAGGTCAAGAGGCATCCACCATACTTCATCTCATCATGTAGGAACCAAGTCAGTTCACGCCATCCCAAGTGGGCTAAGGCAGCATAGTAAGCACAGTAAGATATTTTGAGAGAGAGAGAGCACATTAACTTTCATTACAGTGCATTTTTATATTTGTTCTATTTTATTATTGATTTTGTTGTTGATCTCTCACTGTGCCTAATTTATAAAATGAACTTCATCATAGGTGTGTATGTATAGGAAAAACAGAGTAAATATAGGGTGTGGTACTATCAGAGGTTTGGGGCATCTACTGAGGGTCTTGGAAATAAGGGGGACCACAGTATTCTGCTTTGGGGCATGCACAGGGCTGGGGGTCTGGGAGGAGGATTCAAAGGAGGCAGTGAGCAACAGGGACCCTCCTGGACAGTCTGGAGACCAAGTTCTCACAGAGTGGCATCCCCTTCCCACTCTAAGTCAGTCCTCTGAGGAGACAGGAGGCCTGCCTGGCCATAACCGTTTATTCTGAAGCTCCAATTTGAAAACAAAATCCTTGACCCCTCCCAACCCCACCTGGACTTTATCTCCTTTATCAGGGACACAATGAACCAGGGGTAGATCAAGGTGGTAAGAAAAATGGAGAAAAAAATGTGGGAAATGCTTTGGAACCCCAGTCCCCTGAGCCCTCCCTGAGAGGGCCAGGGAGGCTGGCCTGCCAAAGACAGGCTTTAGATGGTTTCTGATAAAGTTGGTGGAGATAAGTGGCCTGTGTTTGTGGAGGGCTTAGAGAGCTTTAGCCAAGTCTGATCACAAAGGGGCCCTCTGTCAACAGTCCTTCAGGCCACTAATAGGGCTGAACAAACACTACAGTAACAAGTTCTTCACACCTGTGGAGCTTGGGAAAGGCACCCGCTCAAGAGGGCAGACAAAGGGGCTGCTGGGAGGGAGCGTGGGCCCCTACCCAGCCAGGCTCTCTGGAGAAAGGACTGGGGTGGGGGAAAGATAAGTCCGAAGTTTGGCAAGCCCAGGCTCCTTCTTCCAGCAGAAAAGTGAGCTCCGACTGGGCAGAGAGAACCCCTGATGAATGGGGTACCGGCTAAAGGGTGGGAAGGCACCTTTCTCTGGGCTGGGATGAGGGCCACAGACAGGATTAAGGTATGAGGTTAGAGGGTCCAGGGAGCACAGCTGAGGCCTTGTGGCTCTTGTTCCCCCTGTGTGGGGCCACCGTCCCCTCCCCTAGCTGACTTCGGGGCCATCTCCCAAATCCACTTGACCTCATCGTCATTTTTTCCACTGACTTTTTTCTCTGTAAACATCTTAGCCTTTTCTTTCCCCTGCCCTTTTTTGGCTGCTACGCCTCCCCCTAAGGCTTTCAAACCATCCCCTCCTAAGTAACGTCTCCCAGGCCCTTCACTGAGGACAGCACAGGCCTTCCCGCACAAACATCCTCCTCCTGGCCTGGCGGGTAGGCCCCTCTCTGTGGAGGAAATGCCAAGGAGGCTTTGGTAAGCCCGGAGCAGTCATCAATTCTTTGTCTGCTGAGTTCCTCAGATCCTCCCTCTCCAGAGCCCCAGCCCCAGGCGGCTGGGTGGGCGGGGAGTGGGCCTCACCCTGGCCTGTCACCTCCCTCAGGGGTGTCAGCCCTGGCCTGCTATGTGGCATTCCCAACTCTAGGCCTTCCCCACCTCCAAGTGGCCCTCCACCCCAGTCCCTCTTCAAACCTTCTGTGTCACTTCTGTGTTCAACAACCTTCTGTGGCTGCCCACTTCCTACAAGATGCAAACGCCCCTACCCTAAAGGGTGAAAATGGCTTCAAAATGGAGGTCCAGAGACTTAGGGGGCCTTGCTTCTTCCTCATAATAGGGCCCATTGCAAACACCCTGCCCTACTCCCATCCATGTCGAACAGGGAAGACAGATGTTGCTCCCTGAAGGAGAAACACAAGGGCTCAGGGCTGGTGTGGCCTGCCAAGGGTTCCCAGTTTATCCTCTTGTCATAGAAGAGATGAGAAACATGAGGACCCGGCGATGGTGCGGTTAACTCTTCACCTGCTAATTCAGGGCTCTTCCAGCCAGCAAGGGAAGTGGGAGGGTCTAGGGCAGAAAGAAGCTTGATACCCACCCCACCTCCACCACCAGGGCTGCCAGAATTCCTTCCCAAAGACAAAATTTTCAGAGAAGGGGTTGTCTGGGCAAAGCTCCCCCGCAGCTTTTGTTGCCATGAAATCCTCTTTGCCTTGTGACTCGTGGGCTCTGCCAGATGCCTACTTGCAGCACGGGGGGCTTCTTTCCAATGGCTTTCCCCAGAGGTGCTGCGCACACTCCATGAGCTTTCTGCAACCAACATATGAGGGCTGACTTGCCAGCAGAGCTGGCCAAGCCTGGCTCCAGGCTCCCTGGAGTCATTTCCCATCTGTAATGGGTCCCATCACCAAGGCTGGCACATGCCAGGCTGGAGATCCAAGGCGGGATCTAGCAGCAGTTGGGGAGGCTGGCGGTGAGGGGCTTTATGATTTGCAGTCACTCTGTTCTCCCTGCATCAGGCGGGGAAGCATGCGATCCCAGGACACCTTCCCCTCCCTGCCTTCACCATCGCCTCCGCCAGGCCTGCATCCTTCTGTTTGACTTAAGTGACTCGCTATTTAACTTTGACTTGAGTTGGAAGCTCCAGAGAGCAGCCTAAACCACCCTGGGACTCCTCACTGCACACTGAGCCTATGAGCCCCATTCATGGAGGTTCTGCTCATGGAGGGGACTGGCTGAAATTAGGGTCCTGAGAGCCATTCTGGGTCAACATCTTCTCATTTTCCTAATCCACTTGCCAACTAGGGTTGCCAGATTTCACAAATAAAAATACAGGACTCCCATTTAAATATGAACTGCAATAAACAATTTTTAGGGCAATTAAAAATTGCCATGCCTGGAGGCTCGCATGGCAATCTTAAAACTCCAACGCATCCTGGATGCCTACCAAACCTGCCCTTTGCCTAAGAAGTGTGACTTCACATGACAGATTTTATCAAAGCAACCTGAATTTTCTCAGCACCTGGAGGTCCCAGAAGAGGTTAAATGGGTTCCTTAATTCAACAGGTCCAGGAGGGAAGAGTTCTGTTTGGGTGGTTTTGTTGTTGTTGTTTTCTTATTTTTATTATTTTAGAACTTTTCAAAGGGTTGTCTGATTCTGCAGTTCTTGTTTGGTTAGTGTCAACCTGTCCTTCCCTATTCACTTCTGTCTCTCCACTGCTAAAGAGAACAGAAGCCCTGTGCTGGAGACCATGGGGACATGTGAAAGAAGGAAAAGGATGCTGCCCATCAAATGACCTCCAAAATGTATTCCCTGTTGTATAACACCACTGTCACTACTGAGAAGACTGATCACCTCTCTGCCATCCCCATGCTTCTAAGAGCCCTGTTATTCCCTAGCATGCCACAACTTTCCATGCAAAGACCTCCAACTCCCCCACATGCAAAGCACCCCCAACCTCACATGCAAATATCTCTACGTGGTGGGGGTACAAGAGAAGGCAGGCAGGTATGATCTGAGTGGCCCAAAATCTTTACCAAAAGACTGTATTCATCTGGGCATATTTTGGGGTGGAACTAATCAAAATCTGAACCCCAATTATGAATCCAGTTATTTTAATCAAACCAATTAGGTACAATTCATTTAGAGATCAGTAAACTATTTATGAGATTGATATTAAAAACCTTAAATGAAAATCACAACCAGAAGAACAAAAGTGACCCACCACAGAACTGACAGAATGACAGGGGACAGCAGATTCCAACTGACTGAGGGAGCTGGAATGGGCCACCCCTGGGAGATAGTGACCTTGCCATCCTTGAAGGCATTCAAGGAGAGGAACAAGGAGATTCCAGCTCTGGGGAGGAGGTCGAACCAGATTGAGAAAGTTCCTTGCAACTCAGAGAGCCTCCAAATAGACACTGTCCATCCTGGGGCTGGGAGATTCTTCCAGGTTTGAGGTTAGAACTGGCCCTCTTAACATTCTGATATAGGAGTTAGTGACAGGGAGTCCAGGGTGCAAATAACCCTGAGTCCTCTGGGTAGGGACTATTTATGTGGAAAGTAGACAGCAGAGGAACTTCCCCGAGGCAAATGTGGGGGACTGATTTGTAGAAAACAAATCCAAATAGCCCTCCTAACCCAGGCACAGTGAATACAGGCTCATGCCTATTATCCCAGTGACTTGGGAGGCCGAGACAGGAGGATGGCAAGTTGTGTGGCCAGGCTGGATAACTTAGCAAGTCCTTGTCTCAAACAATAAAAAGAGCTGGGGGTGAAGCTCAGTGGTAGAGCACTTGTCTAGCATGCACAAGGCCCTGGGTTCAATCCCCAGTACTGGAAAAATAAAAACTAAAACAACCGTTCTGGAATACTATTCTAAGTTATCAGTTATAGCTGAAAATATAAACTCCCCCCCCACACACACACCCAGAGAGACACATGGTGGCTCTGCTCTGCCATCTTCTGAACAGCCTTTGGGGCAATGCGGTGACAGTGACAGCCTGAAATCTTTCAGGTTTTCAAAGGCTTCAGGGCTAACCGATCTGCACCAATACAGCTTCTGCAGCTGGCACCTCTGTGCCAGGTCGCAGTCAGGAAGTACCAATTGTTGAGTCTTTGGAACATCTCCTTCCTGGATCTAGGGATGGTGTGTCACCCCAGAGGCTCAGCAAGAACCCAACAAAATACTGATCCTTACTGGAAAAGGGAGCCTATGGTAAGTCAGCCCCTACCCTCCTCCTCCCAGTTGTTTTGAGGGTGAGCAGCATGGTGGAACGCCTAGCTCACTGGTCATCCATGACATTATGCTGCCTTGCTATGTCTCATCAGCAAGAGGATTCTCCATTTTCACTCCTTTTTCCCAGGTCTCATTATCTTGTGGATTTTTATCCTCCATATCCATTAGATACAGCGACCAGGAGTCTTCCTCAAATATTCTAAAGACCCACACCACCCTCCAGCCCTGCTGATCAGCAGAAGGTTTGAAAGGTAGGAGGTAGCCAAACTCTCTTTTGCTGGTTGCTTTGGGCCTCAATCCCATGGTATTGGTAAGAAAGGCTGTCCCCTCCTTGAGGCCTCACCCCCAAAGTGGGCAGGAAGCTGCTAGACTAACTATAGCAAGCCCTGAAGGAGTGAGGAGCTCAAGAGCCCTGAGAAAAAAGATGGAGAACAGATGCCAGGCCACCACCCGAAGGATGACGACCACAGGAAGAAGAAAGAGGAAAGTGGAAATTAAGGACAGTACTCAAAGATGGAGCAGCTGCCACACTAAAACAGGAAGAGGTGATCTGCCCAGAAGGGCTCTGTGCACCAGGCTCCAGGGATCATTTACTCTTCCCAGTTTCCCCAAGAGACTAGGATTCTAGAGTCCCCACCTTGCACCTTAAACACCCATACCACACCCTGAATGTGTGCCAAAAAAATAAATGAAGGGTGTGCATGAAGGAGTTTATACAAGTGAACTCCCAGACCTGGGATGACTTCATCCATTCAATTTGTGATTTAGAAATAAAATCTTATCTTCTTCCAGCCCACAGGAGCTGGAATGGAAAACCAGTACTAACACTTGTGCAGTTCTAAACACCTCACACTGTAACTTTACACTCGTCCCTGGGTACCCAAGGACTGGTTCCACGACCCCCTAGCCCATAGATACCAAAGTCTGTGGATGCTCAAGCCCTTTATATAAGATGGTGTAGCATGTGCACATAACCTACAGGATCC
Source organism: Glaucomys volans (assembly GCA_020662805.1). Classification (NCBI taxonomy): domain Eukaryota; kingdom Metazoa; phylum Chordata; class Mammalia; order Rodentia; family Sciuridae; genus Glaucomys; species Glaucomys volans. Next base: position 606,529 of record JAJEJO010049582.1, read on the forward strand.
TCCTATATACTTTAAATCATCTCTAGATTACTTATAATACCTAATACAATGTAAAAGCTGGGTAAATAGTTGTTATACTGTATTCTTTGGGGGGAATAATGACAAGAAGTGTGTACATGTTCAGTACAATGCAATTATTTTTCTGAATATTTTTGGTTAAGATTTTGGTTATATTTGGATGTGGAAGCCATGGATATGAAGCTCCAGCTATACTTCCATTTCACTAAAGGAAGCCAAAAAATAAAAAATGTTGAAGACCCCCGGGGCCTAATACCACGTACCTTATCCACTCAAGGTTGCTCACAAACACCAGGTGAGGAAGGTTCTACTAGCCCCGTTTTACAGATGAAGACATTGAGGCCCCTGCTGAGCTCAGGGGGGGGGGGGGGGGACTGGGATTGGAACCCCCTCAGTAACAGCTCTGACTCCTGGCACTTTCCTCTCCCAGGGGCCGATGGTGAGGTTGGGTCCTCCCCACTGACTTGGTTTTGTAACCAGAATAGATCTATTTAAGGCACAAGCTGGGCCTGGTGCAGTTATCTTATGACAATAGTTCCTCTCAGGTAGTCTTTGGAAATGTTTTTCCTGGCCCCAAAATTAGGGGGTTTGGGAACCAGACAGGTTCCTTGTACAAGTCGGGGGCAGAGGGAAGCCATGTGTGAACGCCCCACATTTCTTGGCCCTGGCACTTCTGGCTGCTTTGAATGTGGCTAATTCCCCAGGCGTCCTCTGTAATTCCACAGTAATGTGGCTTTAATTGTCCCCAAAGCGGGCCATTCTTCCTTTATTGTGCAGTAAATTTCCCTCCAGAGTTCGGATTTCATGCGCCTGCCCCAGCCGGGGAGCCAGCCAGCCTCAGGGGGAGGCAGTCCTGTCCTCACCGCTGGCCGCTGGTCCTAGCCAGTCCAGCCCCTTCTCCTTCTCTGGCCCTGCCATGGCCTGGTGCTCCAAACGGCCCCAGGGCAGACATCAGGACCCCCGAGGGAGGGGCACACTTGAGGAGGCAAGGATGCTGGTCTGTGGTTGTCTGGAAAACGAATTAACTCACCAAATGCAAACAAGATGCAACTGTGGGCTTTGTTGGGCCGGAGTCAGGGACAGCTTCCCTCCCCTTGCTCATTCATGTCACTGGCAAAGGCCACTGAGGCAGGGGAGCAGGTGCTAAGAAGGGGCTTGGGGCCTGTTCTAACTTCCCATCTGGGCGGCCAGGGCCAGTCACCTGATTCCTCCTGCTCCTCCCTGCTGGTCAATGAAAGAAGAGTAATTACAAGCACCCCGTTATCAGATGAGATAAGGCAGGGGAAACCCTTGGACTGCCTCAGCCTCATTACAACATGGAGGTGAAGAGGGTGAGTCTGGAGCCAGATACATGAGTTCAAATCCCATCTGTCACAGGCTAGCACAGTGCACTTGACCCTGCCTCTGCCTGTTAACCTGTCAGCTTCTTTATCTAGGAATGAGGACAGCGGTGGTGCCTGCCTGTCAGCGGTTGCTGATGCCACCACCGCCAAGACCGACAACATAGTTCCAGGCTTCCCTGGCAAGTCTACTGGGAACACGCAGCTCAGAAATGACCAACACACTGAACGAGTTCATCATTAGAGGACAGATATAAAAGCAGATGGCAATGAACTCAGGACACCATACCAGGGGGATGTCACAGTCAGTGGTCACCCATGGGAGACCCTGGGCCTCTGCAGCCTCAGTCCCTGAGGAAGCAAGGATAGCTCATCTCCAAGGGGCCTCCTGATTTAAGATGTGATGTTTCTTGCAATGACCTGACATAATGTGTGCCTATACCCATATTTTGAAGGGCTTCTCACTGTGACAACATCTCCTTTCCAGAATCCAAAATATCTAGAACACAATAGAGAAAAACTTGGAAAGTAAACCAACTCTTCAAGAAGCCAAAAGAAGGGCTCTTTCCTGCATGGTGGTTACTCATCCTTCAAGTGGAGTTCTAATGCCATTTGAGGCCTGACAGCAAGGAGGGAGACAGAACGGGCAAGACCAGAACCCTAATGAGCACAACCATGTGAGGTGCTCGGGAAGGGGCAGCCGCCGGCACGCCTCAGCATTCTTCTATGGAAGGAAAACAGAATGACTGGTATTCAGAGTGGTGGAGCTGGTGGAGTCCTCAGAGGTGATGTCATGCACCCCTCAGGATCTGGTTGAGGAAAGTGCACTCCTGTGAGCTCCTGAGGGCTCTCTTCCTGAGTGGGAGGCTCAGGCTGTCCACCTCCGTCTGCACGTCCTCCGTCCTCCCAGCCTCTGGGTCACACCTCTCTGTTTGTCTGCATTCCTGCCCCTGCCACCATGCTGGGTCACAATGGTATTGATTTGAACAAATCAAGGACCTCAGGTTTGTGGCCCCTGCGTTGCCATCTGTCTCTCTTTTCCCTTGCAAATGTCTGGCAAAAAACAACCTACCACGTGGAAGATAGACATAAATTTATGACCAGCCATCTCCCCATACAGCAGCCCCTCACTCCCTGCAAGCCTTCAGTCGGCTGTCCCTTCTTAGCAGTCTGGCCCTCTGTTGTCCCTCCCTGGCTTGCAGTTCCTCCATCGCCGAGGTGTTTACATGCACTTTACATGTCGATTCAATGTCGCCCAGTAGTAGGCATGTACTTTATATATTGGTTTTATTAAATCAACTTGTAGCTTCTGCACACTTTACACACTGACTTTGTTGGTTGTATTACCTTATGGTACACAAATACAGTGGTCCTCCAGTATCTGCAGGATTAGTTCCAGGACCCACTCAGATGCCAAAAACTGAGGGTGCTCAAGTTCCTTTTGTAAAATGGTGTGTTATTTGCATATCACCTATTCTCATCCTCCCACATACTTTAAACCAGCTCCAGATTAATACCTAATACACTGTAAATACGATGTGTGTAGCTGTCACACTGTACCATTCAAGAAATGATGACAAGAAGAAAAAATCGGTTCATGTTTACTGAAGGCATAATTGTTTTTCATCTGGGGTTTTGTTTGTTTGTTTTTGGTACCAGGGGTTGAACCCGTGGGTGCTCTATCACTGAGCCACATCCCCAGCCCTTTTTATTTTTTATTTTGAGACAGCGTCTTGCTAAGCTGTTAAGGGCCTCACCAAGTTGCTAAGGTCGGCCTCGAACGTACAATTCTCCTGCCTCAGCCTCCCAAGTCGCTGGGATTACAGGCTAGGCTACCACGCCCAGCTTCCTTTTTGGGTTACCCTGGTTTTGTTTTATGGTGCTGCAGATGGAGCTCAGGGCTTTGCACATGCCAAGCACTTCCTTCTACCACTGACCTGCATCCCTAGCCCACAACTTTTAAGACTTTTTTTTTCAACCTGGTATTGAACTCAGGGGTACTTGGCCAGTAAGCCACATGCCCAGCCCTATTTTATATTTTATTTAGAGACAGGGTCTCACTGAGTTGCTTAGCACCTTGCCCTTGCTGAGGCTGACTTTGAACCCGCGATCCTCCTGTCTCAGCCTCCCGAGCCACTGGGATTACAGGCGTGCACCGCTATGCCCTGCCCCAGCCCACAATTTTTTTTTTTATTTACTTATTGATTCATTGAACACAAATGGAGTACAGCTATTGTTTCACTGGTTGTACACAAAGTAGAGTCACACCATCTGTGCATTCATGCATGTACACAGGGCAATGGTATCTGTCACACATTGTTATTAATTTTACCCCACACCCACACCCACCCCTCCCTTCCCTCTATGCTAGCTATCTTTCCTCCATTCTTGCCATCTTTCCCCCCAACATTATGCATCATCATTCATATATCAGAGAGACCATTCGGCTTTTGGATTTTTGGGATTGGCTGATCTCACTTAGCATAAGAGTTTCCAACATCATCCATTTACCTACAAATACCATAATTTTATTCTTCTTTATGGCTGAGTAATATTCCATTGTGTATATATACCACAGTTTCTTTATCCATTCATCTACTGAAGGGCATCTAGGTTGATTCCACAATCTAGCTATTGTGAATTGAGCAGCTATGAACATTGATGTGGCTGCATCACTGAGCCCAGCCCACAATTTTTAAAGAAAATATTTCTGATTTGTGGTTGGTTGAATCCACGCACATGGAACCCGTGGATATGGTTACTCAGTAAGTTTCCCCTATCTAAAATATAAGATCCTCAAAGACAGGAATTTTTGTTTTATTCTGTTCACAGATGTCTCCCCAGGCCTAACAGAGCCTGGTACACAGTCATATATATGAGTCAAACCTTCCCCACCCTCTTGGCCTCCAACCTAACCCTAACCCTCCTGGGAATGCATGGCCTCACCCCCTGTCCTCAGGGGAAACCGGAATCTTAGACAAGCATCCTACAGTCTGCTGCTAGCCAAACCCAAAGCTACCTTCATTAGGGCCACCACCCTCCTTCCCCCTGTTTAGGGCCAGTCCCCCCAACTGTGTTTTGAACCTACCCCCTCTCTTGCCTCTTCGAGGAACATGACTCACCCCTGTCTTCTGTTCCCTGGATCCTAACTCTCATCCTATCAGCATGCTCAGATGCCCCCCTCCTATAAGCCACCCCTCCACCCTGTGTCTCCCAGCCACCAATTCTCAGCACTGGCACAGCCCGGCCTCTATTGCCTTACCTCCTGCTCCCTTTTCCACCCCTCCACTCTGCCTTCCTTGTCCCCATTCCCTGAAGAACACCCATACCACCACCATCTATGTCCACCTCGTCATGACTCCAATTCCCATCTCCATCTCTCATTAGACCCTTGGCAGTTTAGATGGTGGTCTCCACACTCTTCCTGCAATATGCACGGCCCTTGATATTCACAGATTTGGCACTCATGGATTCAACCAATCTTGGATTGAAAACATTCAGGAAAAAATGTATCTGCACTGAACATGTACGGACTTTTTCTGGTCCTTATTCCCTAAACAATATAATGTGACAACTATTTACATAGCATTTATGTAAATGAAGTAGGTATTATAAGTGATCTAGAGATGACAAATTGTATGGAAGGATGTGTGTAAGGAATATGCAAAAACTGCACCATTTTATTTATTTAAAAAAATGAAAGTTTTATTGAGATAAATTCACATTTAAAACTCATTCTTCAAAAGTATGTGATTCAGTGATTTTAAGTATACTCACAAAGTTGTGTAACTATCACCTTTATCTAATTCCAGAACATTTTCATCACTCCAAAGGGAAAACTTGGTACCCACTAATGTACTAAATCATTTTACATATGGGACTTGTGCATCCTCAGATCCCCAGCATCCCATGAGGGGTCCTGGAACCAATCCCCTTTGGATACCCAAGAACAACTTCACTCTTTTCCTTTGATTTTCCTAGCAGCCCACACGCCTGGCTTTTCTCCTACAGTACTGACTCCCTTCCAGGCTTGACCTTCTTCATCCTATAATAATTAAAGCTAGAATTCTAGGAGAATTGAGTCCATCTCTCTTCTTATTCCACTACCTTCCTTGGTAATCTCACCTAACTCAATTATTATCTTCTTGGGGAAAGATCACTCCAAAGTTTGTATCTCCAGTACAGAACTTTTCTTTGAGCTTCTGACACTTTTATCCAGTTGCCTACCCCACATCACCAATGGCTCAAAGGCACTTCAACTTTACATGGTCCAAAGATCAAAGTCATGCTCTTCCCTCCCAAATGCAGTTGCCTTCCAGGAAATGATGCTTTCATCTACCCACATGTACAAACTGGAAATCTAAGCATGCCCTTTGCCACACCCCCGTTCCCTAACCCCATCATCTGATCCATCACCAAGTCTTGCTTATTTTAAATTCCCAAACCTCTACAAATTCCTCTACTTCTTTCACTAATTCAGGCCATCATCAACCTTGACTGACACACCTCCTCAAAGTTGGCAGGGGGTTACAAACCCTCAGAAGACCACCTTTGTCTCCTCTGCAAGGTGAAAGTCCAAACACATCATGCAGCTGACTCCCCACCTCTGCACCAGGTTTATTTCTCCTCACATAGCAAGTGTGGTCCCTTTAAGTCTAAGCTTTGTTGGCTGTCTCCTGTTGGACCTCTTATCTGGGGTAGCCCAGTCTTTATCTGGTCCTCCAAGTCCCACCAAGCTATTAAGCAGAGACTCAAGGTCCCAGGGTTTGATCTACACCATCACATGCAAATCCAGTTCAGGTACTTGCTCACTTCCACAAATGAACTTTGCTTCCATCTTGGAGATCACAGGGGATCCCACTCTGGGGACCGGCACGGTGGTGAATTTTAATTTCAAAAATTGTGTTTTTGCTTCTTTTTAAAAATATTTCATCCTGCATGTTGTTTCGGTTGTTTTCAGAGATGTGACATCCATTCTGCCACATGGCCAGAAGTGAGAGTGCAGAGACCTAGTGGAAGTGATGATGTCATTCTTGGTCCATTACAATCCAAGCAATGACCTTGCCCTTTCCTGGTGACCCATGGCACATATGGCCCACACCACTGGACACAGTCTTTCAGCAGCCTACAGCTTTCCTGGGTGACCTGCTAGCTGGTGCATGTACATTGGCTTCAACTTTCCAATGGGGCCAGCACTTACCCAACTGCAGGAAACAACCCACTGATAGTCACAAAATCAGTTTAATGGATTGTGGGCAACAGTAAAAAAAGAAAAAAAGGAAAAGAAGCAAATAGAAAGTTAGAAAGTGTCAGGGAGGACCACACATAGTAAGGGTTCATTAAGTTGTAATGATGGATGGATGGACAGATGAAGAGATGGATGCATGGATGATGGGTGGACAGACTGACAGATAGTGTGGAAGATGGATGAGTGGGTGGGTGGATAGATGTAGAAGGTAATGATTCACACTGTAAGTATATTTTCATTATGTGTCACCATCCAAAAATGTTTAATTTGAATGCTATAGCAGGAAGCTGGGAGCAGTGACGGGCTCCTCAGTCACTTGGAAAGTGGAGGCAGAAGGATCCCTCAAGCCCGAGTTCATGGCCAGTCTGGGCAACAGAGTTAGATCCTGTCTCTTAAAAAGTAGAAATTAAAAATTAATGCTGCTCCATGTGGTTGCAGCTCCTTGAGGACAAGGGCTATATTTCATTTCTCTCCTACTCTCTCACCAGACCCAGAAGCACACTGGGTTCATCAGAAGCTCTGGCAAACACTAAGATACACTGGTTTGACTGAACTTCTGGGCATAGGGTAGGGAACTGGAGTCACTGGAGAACTGAAGCCCTAAGGGGTAGTGTAGACCCTTTTCCTTGCAACAGAGCTGTTTAGGTCCCAGCAAGCTCTCCACCAGAGCCTGCCAGGTGAAGGCAGAGTCTGTCCTTCCCACAGCCTCACCTGAAGCCAGGGCTTAGTGAAGGACAGCTCCTCTGTGCACAGTCTGGGAAGGAGGCTGAGCACTGTGTGGGTAGTGGAGGGGTCTGTGGAGGGGTCCAGCTGCCTCTTGGTTCTCCCTCTGCTTTCCTTCCGTCCACTCTCTGCATGCAGAGACAGGCCAGGGCTCCTGCACCCACCCCTTCCCCTCACCTTAGCCCACTACCCACATTAATCAGGTCCCTGGTCAGATCATTAACCTGCCTTGACTTCAGAGCCTAGAAAGTGTGTCTAGACTCCTTAGCTTGGCATTACAGTTCCCCCGACCTTCCTAATTCCCTATGCTATCGTCACCCCCAGGAGTCCTTCCACCAAAAGCTGTGTTCCAGCCTCTCCTACTTGGTCATTCAGGCCCCTCTGGCATAACCCTTCCACTCCATAGTGTCCAGAGAAATGCCAAACACAGCCTTCTCAACTTCCTCCTCCATACCCATGTCAAGAAATAAGACTATTTGGTTTTGTTTTTTCTTGTACTAGGGATTGAACCCCCGGGGGCACTTAACCACTGAACTGCATCCTCGACCTTTTTATTTTGAAACTGGTTCCTGCTAAATTGCTGAGGCTGGTCTCGAACTTACAATTTTCCAGCCTTGGCTTCCTGAGTCACTGGGCATGTGCCAACACACCCCAGGCAGAAATGGGACTATTTGAACAGCAACTCAAGTACACTCTAAGGAACTTGCATCCTGAACATGTCACAGCCAGAGGCCTAGCCAGCCAGGTCCTGTTCAGGAGTCCTGAGGGCATACCTGTGGGAAGCTCAGCCCTAAAGGGGCTCCAAGACTCTCTACAAGACCCTGTCTTCGGCTCACAGGTCCCAAGGCCCCTGGCCCCCCACTCCAATCTCTGAGGCCCTGGCCAGGCCTGGTTCCTAACACAGCTGCCTTGTCTTATCTCCTCACGTCTCTGGCTGTCTGCCCCACCCCTGCCCCATCGCAGCACCCACACACGGCTGTCAGTATGTCGGGCCCTTGTCCAATAAGGAGGTGCAGATGGATTGACTGATGGGCAGGAGATAGATCCCAGAGCCCAGGTGGGAGCGAGGGTCTGTCTGGCCTCTGTCTCCTACCCACATGGGGCCCTTGGTGACAATGTGCCGAGAGGCGTACAGGCTGAGGTCAAGGAGAGGCAGCATCTGGGGTGCAGTCACAGACCCCCTCCAGATTCTGTCCTCCTGGAAGCAGCACATTCCTGTCCCCTCCAGAGTCTGCTCTTGCCCAAGCTCTTGCAGAGGACAGAGCCCGAGAAAATCACAGGCGTATGTGCTGGGGTGAGACTGGGCCCCCCGTTGCTGGTCTCTGTTGCCCCATTAAGAGGTCTACTTGAGCTTCCTAAGCCCGGGGCAGTATCTCACCACTAAAATTTATGCAAATGAAATAATGAGCAATTTGGGGAAAGGAATGAAATGCTGAGCAGCGATCCAAACCACCCCAGACACCCGCCTGGAGGGGTTTTCAAGTTGAGCAATCATTTAAAAGATGATTTAAAGTCACTTGTTGGAGAAAAAAAAAAAAAAAAAAAAACGTAAAACTAGGTTCATGCTAGCCAGCAGGGCCTGTGGCTTCAGGAGGCCTTGCTGGACTCGTGGTAGGGAGCTGGAAAGCAGTGCTGGGGACATGGGGTGAGTCTAGTTGCACATTTTGCTCCAGAATTGAGAAGTGTAACTTCAGGGGAACCCACTCTGGACTCACTGCAGGGAGGTGACCCCACACAGGGAAAGCTGGAGGTGCAACCAGGAAGACCAGAAATGCCCACCAACTCTATGAGTTCATTTTTCATTCTCTGAGTCCTTTGACAATTCTTCACTGAGTGCCCAGCACATGCTGGTTCTGCTGTAGGTGCTGGAGACACAGCCACAAACAAATATTCACTCAGCAAACACCCACTGCCCACTGACTGCATAAGATAACTGACCTAGGAGGGTGGGTGGGCTACAGGAAATGAACTGGAGACACCCCCGCTGCTGCCTGGAGTTTCAGTCTGCTGGAAGAAGGGAACAATGTGTGGACAAAATGCAAATTCCAGACACAGCCTGGAGTGGTGGCTTGAGGCTGTTATGCAAGCGGCTCAGGAGACTGAAGCAGGAGGATCACAAGTTTGAGATCAGCCTCAGCAATTAAGTGAGGCCCTAAGCAACTTAGTGAAACCCTGCCTTAAAATAAAAATGACTAGAGATGTAGCTCAGTGGTAAAGTACCTCTGGGTTCAATCCCTAGTACAAAAAAAAAAAAAAAAAAAAAAATCCAGATGCAGATAATGTGGGAGAAGAGGAATCTCCACTGAGGAGGTGTCCTTTCAGTGTGGCCCTGAAGAACAGATAAGGAGCTAGGTGGCAGAGATGGAAAGAAAATCATGAAAATCCAGGCAGAGAAAATGGAGCAGGAAAGATGTAGAATGTGGGGAAAGCTGGACCATCAGCCTCTCTCCAGCGGATGAGCCTGAGAGAGGCGGCATTTTAATTTTTTACCACCCTCACACATTCCTTTTGTACACTAACGGGGCGGGGGCTGATGTGAGGGCCTCCCTCTCTCTGCGGTGCTGAGGAGCAGGGCAGGGATGAGTGGGGAAGGGGAATAGAGGGGGAACCTTACATTCCATAAGGGGTGTGGGGCAGGAGCAGAGGGAGGGTTGGCTTCTGGGTCCCCTGTTCTTTCCCTCTCCCCACAGAGTGTGTCCCCAGTTTGCGAGACTAAGGTGGCAAGATGATCACAAAGACAAGAAAAACCAATTTCTTTAATAAAAAAAAAAAAAAAAAAAGCAAGAAAAAAAAGCCCAATGTTACTTGGGAGATGGGCGCACAGCATCCACGAGCTGTGTGAGCTCTGAACTGTGTTACGGTTCCCACTGGGGTACGGGGTTGTGGCTCAGTGGTAGGGCACTTGCCTAGCATGTGTGAGGCAAGTGCTGGGTTCTGTCCTCAGTACCACATAAAAAATAAATCAAAAAGGTACTGTGTCCATCTACAACTGAAAAAATTTTCTGATTCACCACTCTGTTTGGTTTTGCAGACTGAAATATGTAGAGGAGCACTCATCCTGCTGACCCCAGCGGCTGGAAAATGTCCTGCTTGACTCAGAGAAATCTGTCCCTTCTACAAACAGTGACTCAGTTTCTCCTTGGTGGAGACTGACTATAGGAAGATTCCAGAAAGCAGCATGATGGAGGACACCAGCAAGATGTGAGGAAGTGGGCTTGGAGCCTCCCAGGAGGAAGCAAGGACAGGTGTCAGTGTGAGTGCTGTGTGCACACATGCGAGTTTGCCTGGGGGGGTGTGCGCAGATGCACTGGGGCCAGGTGTGTTCACACTACCTCTGGATATGGGGTGGGCTCAGTTCCCAGGTGTGAAGAGGAGTTAATGGTGGGCTGCGGGGTTGGGCTTCTGGTCCCCTAACACACTAAGCCAATGCTCTGTATTCCTTGAGAGTCTAATGAGATTACTAGGGAAGGGTCCTAAGGGCAAGAACTCCACGGAGCCGATAGCAGGGAGCTTCTGACCTCAATCTTAGATGAGAAGATGGCTCCAGAAGAGGAGTCCAGTCTCTGCAGAAAAAGCAGCTTCTCATGCCCTGGCTGAGCCCAACAGTGCTAGGCCACTGACTTGGGAGGAAGTTGAGGGCTACCAAAGAATTGACCCTCTCCTTCAGGAGCCAGGACAGCCTGATGCTTGGGACAAGCTAATTGACCATCAAGAGTGGCTAATGAAGTCCTACTGGAAACAGGAGATGGGCCACGTTTTCCAAGAATAGGGAGCAGGATATACAAAGGCTCTGAGGCCAGAAGCCACTGCATTGGGAATGTTAGTGCAGTCTGGTCAGTGGAAATGCTGCATGGGGGACACAGGTAGGGAGTGTGCAAAGGGCGCTGGGCCTGGGGAAGGGAGGTTGACATCCAGGCCCAGATGGCAACCGCTCTCAAACCTTTTCCAACAGAGCAGTGACTCTCCCATGGTGAATAAAGAACAGATCAGGTGGGGTGTGAGGGTGGAGATGGGAAAACCTGGCGACACGAGCAAAGGCCTTGGGCCTGAAAGGATGAGGCTAGAGAAGAGGCACCAGGGAGTCACAAGCTGGGGACATGGGATCTTATGGAGATCCCAGGGCAGATGGGGATACCAATACCTGGGTAGAGAATTCAGAGGGTTTGGTTCAGGGTTCAGGACTTAGAAGTGCTGGAGGTGTGTGGACGCAGGTGCCCATTCATAAGGCAGCACCCCCTGGGTCTGGAACTCAGGAGCGGCCTCCCAAACTATACTGTCAAGTCCAAGAACACGTTCTCTCACCTTGGTCAGGACCCAGAAGCAAAGCAGAGGTGTGAAGAGGACTCCAGAGGTCCCAGCTAGGCTCATTTCAGGTCTGCTAAGGCCCAGCCAACACCGCCATAAAACACACCCAGGCCTTGGCTGAACAGCGAGCATGTGTGTGTGTGTGTGTGTGTGTGTGTGTGTGTGCACTTGCGTCTGGAGGAGTCCTGGCTGGGTACCCTGAGGGTGCAGGGCCGCACAAAAGCAGTGAGTGGCTTTCAGAGCAGAGTGATCGTCTGTTCTGAGGGTTCCCACCCTGGCTGCGCAGTGTACTCCCTGGAGAGCTTCAGAGGGCTGAGTAGTTAGTCTGGAGTGAGGCCCTACCATGGTTAGGTTTTGAAAGTTCTAGGTGATTCTAATATGAAAATCCCAGCCCCCTGTTCTAGCCAACTATTATAATTTGGATCTTAAGTGTCCCTCATATGTTAAAGGTGGGGTCTCCAGCAGCACTATTGGGAGGCAGTGGACACTTTGAGAGGTGGGGCCTGGTGGGAGGTCTTCAGGTGCCCTTGAAGGGAACACTGGGACCCTGGTCTCTTCTTCTTCCTCTCTTTCACTCCCTGGCCATGAGGTGAGCAGTTTTGCTCTGCCGCATGCTCCCTGCCATAATGTCCTGCCACAGTCCCAAAGAAATGGGGCTAACCAATCTCGCACCTGAAACCTCTGAAACTGGGAGCTAAAATGAAAAACTATTCTTTATAGCCAGGTATGGTGGCACATGCCTGTGATCCCAGCTACTGGGAGGTTGAGGCAGAAGGATCACAAGTTCAAGGCCAGCCTCAGGAACTTAGCAAGACTTTGTCTTAAAATTAAAATTAAAAAATAGCAGAGTGCAAAAAGGACAGAGCTCTGCAGGTTGCACAGAACCCTCTGAGACAAGCTTTCAGATGGGCACCTGAGCTCCAGGCCACATGGCTCAGCAGGTCCAGCAAGTGAGAACCATAGCCAAACCACCCTCCAAGAGGGTGAATCGGGAAAGACACCTGAACCTGTCTTTCTAGAGGACTCCAGTGGACTCTTAATAGGCCAAGACCCAAGAATGGAGGAAGGATAGATAGCATAGAGGAAAGGGAGGGGTGGGGTCAGGGTGGGGGGGTAAGAATAATAACAGAATGTGTGACAGACATCATTGCCCTGTGTGCATGTATGAATGCACAGATGGTGTGATTCTACTTTGTGTACAACCAGAGAAACAATAGCTGTACTCCATTTGTGCTCAATGAATCAATAAGCAAATAAAAAAAAATAGGCTAAGACCAGGAGGGGCACCCCTTAAACTCCCCCCAAGGGCAGTTGACCTCCCTGCTGGGTATATGCAGACTCAGGGCCCCTTGAAGGGAAAAGAGGAGGACTGAACAGTTGCCCAGGGTTTGGCTGAAGTCAGCATGGTGCCTTGGAGGCTCATACTGGGCAAAGATGTGGTCAGCAGTGGTGATGGGTGGAGGGCCTCATCTTAGCTCTGAGCTTTTACAATCTGTGCAGGGACTAGGCCAGAACCTTAACCAATGGCATTAAAAATACTCCAGAAGTCAGGCTAGGCCACACTCATTCAGATCCTCAAACAGAGCTTTGTATTATCGGTGTAGATATGTCCTTCATTGTCCTGATGATTTACAGGACAGGACACGGGACAGCCTCATGCCAAACACAGTGGGATGCCAGGCCCAAGGCAGGAACACAGATGAACAGGGGTGAGCTGTGCTCACAAAGTTGATATTCTAATAACAGAGGGATAGCATGATATAGGCCTAGGTCCGCGCTCAAACAAGAAAAGATGGAACCCAAAGCAAAGTATGAGAAACCCAAACCTGCAGGGGGACTCCTGTCAACAGGTGGAGGGGAGGAGAGGAGGCCAACAACCACCCTGACCCAGGAGTCACCAAACTGCCACTGGGGTATCTGAGCAAGCCCTCAATGGTTTGCAGTCACCAAGACATAACTTCTCAAGGGCCCTGAACACTAACACCCCAAGAGCCTGCCTGCAAATAAGACCCCTTCTTGCAGATGTGACAGCCAGGCAGCTGGGTTGCTAGAGGACATCTAATCACCATCACTGGCCCTGCAGAATCACAAGGTAAGAACTTTTTTTTGGACCCAGATTTTCCACATTTTATCAATCCTGACATGCCCATGAGTGTCCACCCCAGCAGCATGGGAACACTGGACAGAAGGTCCAGACACAATGTGCTCTAAAGCTCCAAGAGGTGACAGTGTGGGAATCAGGCATCGACGGTGACTCAGGCTCAAACACAATTTCAAGGTGACAGGCACCGAATGAAGTGCTTTGAGAGCACTCTTGATGTTATTTACATTTCCTTCTTGACACATGCATAAGCCTTAGTCTTATCAGAACCTTAGACAGGAGGAAACTTGGTACATCACTTAGTATGTACTGGGGCTTGAGAGGACAGTTCCCTCCCAGAGAGGAAAAGTGATCAAGTGAATAAAAATAATGAGAGCTGCCGTTCTTGGACCAGAAGCCAACCTTGAGACAGAGGCATCATGAGGTTCACCTATGACTGTCCTTCCCTCCTCATCTCTGGGGCCTTTTAGACAAAATATCTTAATGAGGCCGAGGAAGGCCTATGAATCCTGGCCAGTCTGGAAACGTACAAGTAGTGACACCCTGAATTGCATTACCAATAGACCCACGGTAAGTCCAGCCCCATGATAGTTTAGACCTCTTTCATTCTCCTTGGGTCTGAGTTCTCCAAAGATGTCATGGAGGTGTTCATCTCAGCCCTTTCTTTTTGCTGATCTAAGCAATGAAAGCCAGTGCTGCACTGGGTAGTGTTACTGAGAGGGACTTGGCAATTGCAGAGCCACCTCTGTTTTGCAGGAGGGGCAAGTCCCACAGGGCAGTGTCAAGGACGTTGCTGCAGGCCCCTGGGTTCACTCTGCAATTCTCCTTCACCTGTTCCACAGCACCCAAGATAAAAGACAAACAGGCTCTTGGTTCAACTCCAGGGATCACCTTCTGTCTCCTCGATGCCTAGAAATCTTAAGATTCTGATGGTTGTCACTCTGAACTCAGATTAGGTTAACTTCAGCCAGGCAGCCTGGAGAATAGGGTGGGAAAGAATATCTGTGGGTGGGGGCACCAAAGGGACCAGGCATGGCAAGGACCCTGGGGTTTTCTTCCTCCCAAGATTTGAATCCAAAGACTGGGGGCATAACTTGGTGGTAGAATGCTTGCCTAGCATGCACGAGGCCCTAGGTTCAACCCTCAGCATGGCAAAAACAAACAAACACACAAACAAACAAACAAAATGAATCCAAGGAAAACATCCAGGTGTAGCCTTTGGTTTACATGGAAAAAATTAGCCTGAAAATAGTAGTCTAAGACAAGTAGGGGATGGGGGATGTGGAAGATGAGGAGGGGCATTCTCACAGCTTTTTGTTGGGGTCAAGAAGTTCACAGGTCCAAGACAGCTGCCAGGCTAGGGAAGCCCCTGCCTTCTATCCCCTGGCTGGCTCCTCAGTTCAGGGCTAACTGCCACAGCACCACCACCATCACCCACCCCTGGACATTCTCCCCACTTCACTGGTGAGCCACTGAAGCAGCAGAGCCTGGGATAGCCTTGGATGAACTTGAGCTCTCTTCTTGGATACAAGAACTAACTCCACCCAAGCCACTAATGTCCAGTCATTAATAAAAACCACTGGTGGTGGCACATATTTTCTCAGATGGATTTCCAGGAACCAGGCCAAGATGCAGGGAGTCTGGGGTACCTGGTCCTGGCCCCTCCCACCCCCAGAGCTCACAGTGGTTCCCAAGACCAAGAGTGCCCAGCAGAGGTTGAGAGCATTCAGGGACCCCAGAAGCAGAGCCTGATCCCTTCTCCTGTACAACTGCCACCACATGCACCATGCTCCCCCATGCCACAACCATGGGACAAAGTAGCCCTGGATCTCACCCTGTGTCCTCCAACACAGAAGCACACAAATGCTTGAAAGGGACTCATGGTCACTGCTCTCTTTCCTCTTGTTCCCACAAACAACCTACCTAGTCCGGGTGACACGACCTCCCACCTGGATCCCTAAAGAGCCCATTTCTCACCATTTTCCACCCAAGCCTCCATCATCTCTCACTTGGAAACTCCTAAGGCCTCCTGACTCTTCTCTTCCCATCTGCATGCCTCCTACAGAGCAACCAGGGAAATCTTACTCAGGCACAACCACATCACTCCTAGCTCCACACACACAGTCTCAACCCCCCTCTACACTTGGAATAAAATTCAAACTCCCTATCTTATGTCCCATGATCTAGCCCTGACAATGCACTGATCCTATCTCCCCAGAAGTCCCTCCACCCACCCTCTCCATGCATGGCTGCCCCTGGGACCTTCTCCAGGAAGGTCATGGACACAAGGTAGCCTGGCCACAACCCCTCCCCAGAGGTGAAAATGAGCCCATGGGTCTCTTCCTCAAACACCCCTTCTGCCTCCCCATGGCCTGGCTAGCCAATGATAAGCGCCCCCTGGCTGGCCACTGTGGTCTTCCACACTGTGGATCCCCTATATGCCTGGAGTGTCCCTGACCTGTGCTCGACTCTGGTTCCCACCTGTTCCTCTCTGCCCACAGCCCTCCTACCAGTCATCAGTGTTGTCCTCCAACCAGGGACTCCAGCAGCTCCAGACCACACTAGGCCACAGTGGAGGGGGTCTGGCAAGAGCACCAGCCTGGAGAGAGCCACCCTGAGTGTTTAAGCCCCTTCTATGTGCCAAGAGCTTTCCATACCTCCTTCCTCCCCTTTAATTTCCCTAACAAACCAAATGACAGCTAGGTAGCTCCATGTCACCCACACCATGGATCCTATTCAATCCACGCAAGGCTATATTGTTCTCTAATTCTTTTAAAAGCATTCCTCTTGTCTCAGCTACCCATCCATCTCCACTCTGCTTTGCAAGCAGGCTTCCTGGGGTCAACTCCTGGCCCTGCCACCTGTCAGGAGCACAATCTAGCAAGTTCCTTAGCTTCTCCAAGCCTTACTTTTCTTCCTATAAAATGGACATAACACCTACTTTGTGCAGATTAAACTGGATCATGTAGTAAAGACCTCAGGACAATAAGTGATGATAATAATTTGCATTGGTATGTACTGAGGGTGTGTTCAGTGGAAGTTGTATGATGATACACACACCCACACACACACACAAAAGATAAGGCTCTCAAAGAGTTCCTGGTATGCTACAAGTATAAGAATGACACAAGCTGGGTGCAGTGGCGCACACCTGTATTTCGAACAGCTCAGGAGGCTGAGGCAGGAGGATCACAAGTTCAAAGCCAGCCTCAGTAAAAGTGAGGCACTAAGCAACTCAGTGAGACCCTGTCTCTAAATAAAATGCAAAGTAGGGCTGCGGATGTGGCTCAGTAGTTCAATACCCCTGAGTTCAATCCCCAATACCTGCCCCTCAAAAAAAAAAAAAAAAAAAAAGAATCACGTGTGTACACACACACATACACCCCCCCCACACACACAACTGCAAACATGTGGCACATGCCAGGCACTGTGAAATGTACACACACACTCACTCACATAACCCTTACATCAGCCCCATGATGCGTGACCCCTATTTCACAGGTGAAGGAACTGAGGCACAGGAAAGTTCAGAGATTCGTGCAAGTGTCACAGTAGGGGCAGAATCCAGATTCAAAGCGATGCAGTGAGGTCCCAGCTTCTGGGAGCTCAGCCACTTGGCTCTACTGCTGTGGCCAACAGGATGAGGCAAGCACAGCAAAAAAACAGGTTTCTTTTACCCCCCACAGCATCGACCGTCCTTTAGGGCAGGAAGTAGGTAGGTGCTCAGTAAATTAAACTGACTTCTGAATGGGAAGCCTGTGCAGGATTTCCAGTTCATCATCCGGCTGCTGTCTGACGATCATCAGAGCTCCTCATGCTCGTCACCATTATCGTCGTCAGCATCGTCGGAAAAGAAAGCACAGCTGAGTGTGGTCTGAGTGTGGCCCAGGCCTGTGTAAGGCCCTGCACAAGGTGTGGCCACAGATCTTCTGGAAATCTGGGCAGACCACCCAGCAGGCTTCCCACCCACAAGCTCACTCAGAGGGCAGGAAGTGGAATCCAGGGAGGAGCGGGAAGGAGGGGGGCGCACGCAAGTCGTGTCTGTCCACCCCACTGCCATGGCAACAGCTCAGGGATGCAGGGAGGAAGGGGCGTCCCTCAGTCACATAAGCTCTATGTCCTCCATGCATTTCCACCCTGCAGTCCCCACCTCGGGAAGGAAAAAACAAAGCCAGTGCCTAGCACACCGGCAGTGGAAGGAAAGTGTCTAAGGAGTCAGAAAACATGAGTCAGCAGAGTGGCACCAATTTTTAAGAAAAACGGATGAGGTCCTGGAACAGAGGGACCCAGCTGCTGCAGACTTGGCCTTTTCTGGGTGACAGGCACTGCACAGGGAAAGACAAATGTTGCTGAGTACACCTAAACATTCTCTGTTCCAAAAGAGGAAGTGGCTATACTCAGGATCCTGAAGAAAAATCCTTAAGAAGGACAGGTGATCTGCTCTCAACAGGGAGCACGGTGATCAGAAGTGTTTTCAAAGATTTGTTACAGTAAATGTGAATGATCCTTTATATTTCTTGTGGTGCTGTACCATGTATAAGGCCTCCTGAAGTCTTAAAATGTATCGTGAGATCACAAAAATAAAATCAGTGTATAGTAAGAATACAGTAGAGCCAGGCGCTGTGGTGCATCCCCGTAATCTCAGCAACTTGGGAGGCTGAGGCCTGAGGATAGCAAGTTTGAGGCCAGCCTGGGCAACTTAGAAGACAAAAAAAAAAAAGGCGGGAGGGCTGGAGGTGTAATCAATGGTAGAGTGCCCCTGGGTTCCATCCCCAGTACTAAATAAATAAATAGATTAATTAATTAATTAAAATAGATAAAGCAGAAACTTAAATAGAAAGTCCAAAATGAGACCCATTTGTATCAGAAAAAGGGAAAACAACTGGAGAGAAAAATGACAGATTGGATAAAAGGTGGTGCTGAGGCAAATGGTTAGACATCTGAGAATAATAATTAGACTCCAATTTTATGTCTTGCACTAATGTATTTAAATGTAAAAAGTGAAACTGCAAAAATTACTGGAAGAATATGTAAGTAAACATTTATACAATCTTGGAAATAAGAAGGCCTTTGAAGGATGACACCAAAAGCAAACAACGTAATAAACACACAGGCAGAGGAGCATGGCCCACCCTGAAACTCAGAAATCCAAAATGCTCCAAAATTCAAAACTTTTCAGGGCTGGGGATGTTGCTCAGTGGGTAGAGTGCTTGCCTAGCAAGCACAAGCCTCTGGGTTCAATCCCCAGCACCGCAAAAAAAAAAAAAAAAAAAAAAAAACTTTTCAAGCACCAACATGACGCCACAAATGGAAAATTACACCATGTACCATGTAAAAGTATTAAAAATACTCTATAAAATTACTTCCAGCCTATGTAGATAAGATATGTATAAACACAAATGAGTTTCATGTTTATACTTAGGTCCCACCTCTAAGGTATCTCATAATGTATATGCAAATACTCCAAAACAAAAAAAAATTAAAATCTGAAACAACTCTAGGCATTTAACAATTTAACATAAAGGATACTCAATCTGTACCTGGATATGTGATCATTTTAAACTTTAGATGTCAAAAAGCAACACAAAGTTTAAAAAGTCAGTGGAACAACAGAGAAATATCTGTAAGACAAAAGATGAACAGAAAGTTACTATCTTTAGTACAGAAGAAGTTCATTAAGAAAAAAGATGAATTCTTGTGTGTGTGTGTGTGTGTGTGTGTGTGTGGTGCTGGGGATTGAACCCAGGGCCTTGCAAGCACTCTACCAACTGAGCTATACCCCCAGTCCAAAGATGAACTCTTCTTAGAAAAATGCATTCATGTCCCAACAGGCAATTCACAAAATACAAACCTTTGAAAAATGCCCAACCTTTCCTGTTAATTATCAAAGACACAACTTAAAACAATCAAATACCATTTTTTGTCTTCCAAGTTGGCTGACAATTTTTTTTAGAGTTAGTAAACAATCACCACACCTGAGAAAACAGGGAAGCAGCAATCCAAACTCTGTAAATTGGTGTGAAGATTAGGCAGAGGGCAGTGATACAACATGAACCAAAGGTCTTAAACATACGCTTCTCCTTTGACCCAGCAATTCCATAGAAAATTCTAGGTAAGCAAAGTTCAGAGTGGAAAAATCTGAAAACAGCCCAAATGTCCAAATTTAAATGCCTGGTTAAATGGGACAGGGCACTTCCACAAAATGCATTATGCAGCCCTTCTATATAGAGCACAAAACTGCAGGGTGGAAGACTATTCAAGAATACGAAAAGCAGGCAACAATGTATTAAGTAAAAATTAGTGTGGTTGCATTGAACAGAAATATACAAAAAGGTCTTTAAGACAATAGATAAGCTAGGCTGGTGGGATAAACTGATACTGGTATTTTCTTCTATCGTCCTAATCTTCTAATTTTTCTACCATGAACAGGCGTGGCCTTTGCACCTTGAGAAATTTATCAACGTAGTTAAATCAGAAACAAAAGCACAAGGTGGGGGGTGGGGTGGGGTCATTCCTGACAACCCACCCAAGCCTTGGTATCTAATGCTCTCTGAGATTATTTCATGGCACCCTTTTTTCCTGCTCAGGAGTATTATTGAGAAATAAAAGCCACTGTCCAACCCCCAAGCATCCAGTTCAAATCACTATTAGCCAGTTATGAACCAAACTACAGAGGACTTTGCAGGGAGTGTTGCTGCTTAAGAAAACAAAACAGAACAAACCGAAAAAGCAAGTAATCTTGAACCTAACTAATGAGGAACCCAAACACATCCAGGGAAAGATAATATCCCCTTTGCAATGACTGGGTCATATTCCAGCTTTCCCATGCCAAGAGGGCACTGACAAATTGGAAAGTGTCAGGAGAGGTGATTGAGACAACGAAAGGTCTGCAAACAGTCATAGGAGGATTGATGTGAAGAAGTAGGTGTGAGATCGCCTGGGGAAGATGTCCAGGAGTTGTTTAATGCAAGTAGAAGGGCGGCTGCTCTGTAGTGCCCAGGGAGCTCCAGGGTGCAGCTAAGGAAAAACAAGTTGCTGACCAGACCTGCCACCCCCAGGCTGGGCCCTTGGTGTCGCTGGGGCACGCTGCAGACCACATTCCTATGGGGTGGGCTCAGAGGCACTTGGATGACGTACAAATACTAAAAAAGGTGGAGGAAGGCAGCAGGGCCTCCGCACGGTGCACGTGAGGGAGCACAAATTATCACATCGCCAGAATAATAATCATCCTAGGTATGCATGGAACTGCAGAGAGGTCCCAGAGAGAAAATGAGCCCTGGAGCTGAGTGGGGAAAATCAGAGAGGAAGCACGCCTAGAGCAAGCATGGATTAACAGAGAAGATGGGGGAGGAAATCAAAAATAGGATGAAGCACAATTGCCAGATATTATCCTGCGGAAGGAGAAATTAACTCCCCCCACACATCCAGGAGAGGGAGCGGCCAGAAGGCGTTTGTTCCAGGAGAAAAGAAGTAAAAACCACAGGGAACTAGAACTTGAATATGGAGAAAACTGCCCTTTGGGAGGTAATGGGAATTGTGTCACCACTGGGAGGGTTTCATGGACAAGTCGGCTCTGGGAAGTAGGTTTTCTCCATGACCAACTAGGCCCTTCAGGGATTTTAATTATGGACAACACCCAATGTGTCCATCTGGACCACTTGCTTCCTTCTTTTTCCCCCAGCCACAGAGCCCTACATTGAAAGAGGAACCACCCCCCTCTAAGTCCCTTCACTTGGAACCTGTGACATGACCCTCCGGGTCCCTGATGGTTACCTCCTTAGAAGTTTATGTAGATCTCCAGAGAGAGCCAGAGATGTACTTGAAATGCTGAGGTCAAGTCAAACCTGAGTTCAATCACCACCTAGGACTAATTTGCCTCTTGGAAAAACCCAGAGTATTTTTAAGCAGAAAAGCAAATGAAAAGGAAAGATTCAACTCAGCCCAGGGGTCACCTAAGCAGCCAGTGGCTGGGACGAACCAACATGAGATTGAGGAAAGCATGGTACACCACAGTACCAACAGGGTGGGGGGCTAAGAGGAAGCAGTGGACAGGACTCTGGGAGTCATGATGGGGCCCCCATCAAAACTACACACACCAGCCAACACTCTCACCAGCAGCCTCTTGGGGGCGTTGGCAGATGACCAGAATCCAAATACAGTCCATGTGTGCAACAATGACATTTTAGTCCACCAGGAACAGCACATGCCACCGCAGTCCTGTAAGACTGCAGTGGAGCTGAAGATTCCTAGAGCCTAGTGACACCGAAACTTTCATAGAGACAACATCACAGAGGAACACATTTCTTGTTTAGGTTCATGCTGGAATCAGGTTTAAAAAAGCAGAGCATATACAATGATATATACGCATGATACTTGATAATGATAATAAATGACCCCATTACTGGTTTATGTATCTACTATACAATACTTTTATTATTTTAGCATGTGTTCCTACTACTTATGAAAGAAAAAGTTTTCTGTAAAACAGTGTGCAACAACTTCCTCCACCTCATGTTTACCAGGTCTCTTGATTGCAGCAAGAGGCCACATTGAGCGACTGACCTATGCCACCCAGATTTGTGTAAGTACAGTCTCTGATGTTTGCACAATAACGGAATTTCCTAATGTTGCACTTGTCCTGGTCATTAAGTGATGGCTGGCTGTGCTGAGCAACACTGAAGTTGTCACCAATGGTGGCCGGGTATGGACAACACATGTGCCCTACCATGGAGGTTTGGGGAAAACCAAAACAAAAAGATGGGAGTTTGGTGGGGTGGCAAATATTCCAGCCTCTCCCTCCCAAGTAGGGAACTATTTGGAGAAAACATGAAGTCACCATGTTCAGCTCCTAAATCCTTCACACAGGGAGGAGAGAGGACTGGCATGCCAATTCCCGAGGATCTCCCTAACAGTAACTTACCCAGTGTTTCTCATGTGCAAGATACTCCTTTCAATCAATTGTGTTTGGTTTTTTTCCCTTCAAGAGCATCTAAGAATTAATTTACAATTAAAAATGGGCAGAGGATCTTCCAGATATTTCTCCAAAGAAGATATACTAATATTGATTAAGTCTATGAAAAGATGCTTAGCATTATTAGCTATCAGGGAAATGCATATCAAAACCACAATGAGATACCTCTTCACACTTATTAGAATGGCAATAATTTTTAAAAAATCAATGAAAACAAGTGCTGGTGAAGATAAAGAGAACTGGGAACTCTCACACTTTGTCAGTGGGAATGTGAAATGGTGAGGCCACTTTGGAAAAGGGTCTGGTGGTTTTTTGGAAAGTTGAGAGTGAACATGTGACCCAGCAATCCCACTCCTGGTACACACCCAAGAGAAATGAAGACGCTGTCACAGAAGCAGGTGTGCACAAATGCCCACTGGAGCATGATTGGTAAAAACCCCCAAATGGAAACAACCATCACTTCATTCTAGAATTCCATTTATATGAAATGTCCAGAATAAGCAAATCCACAGAGAAATAAAATAGGTTAGTGGTGGCCTGGGGCTAAGAAAGGGGGTGGTGGGAGAAAATGGGGAGATACTGTCAATGGGTATGGGGATTGTTCTGGGACGGTGATAATTGACCGTGGTGCTGGTTGCATAGCTCTGAATATAGAGCAAACCATTGAATGGTATGTTTTAAATGGGTGAATTACACTGTATGTGACTTAAACCTCACTAAAGCTGTTTTCTAAAAACGACAAACTTAATCTTCACATCTCTTTGAGGTACATATAAATGTTTTCCCCCCTTACATGAGAAAACATAAGGCACATGAGGCACAATGGGACTCAGTAACCTGCCCAAAGTCATATACTTAGAGAACACAGAGTCAGGATTTGAGGTCAAGCAGTAGAACCCAGGGTCCAGGGTCTCAAGTACTGCTGGAAATCATCTGTAGACCCAGCATAGGGCCCTCGTCTCTTGTGGTTTCCACTGTGGAGGACACAAAAAGTGGAGATACATGTCAGCCCTTTCCAATGGGCATCTTGGGCAAGGCCTCCTCTCCCCTACTGTGGACTCCAAGGATTTGGGGATACAGGCAGAGGGGACACAAGCCCTGCACAGCTGAGGCTTCTTGACAATTCACTTGACTGGGCACAGACCAAGGGCCAGTGGTTCTGTCTAACACTCCTGCTCCTGAAGTACGCAGCACCACTCCAGGTGCCACCGGCATCCCCACCCCCCCACCTCAATGTTAGACCCTTCCACGGAAGCAGAACATCCCTTGTCATTGTCCCTCCAGCCAGCTGGCAGCCCCTGCAGCAGGGTAGTTCCTTTTCCTGGTTCCCATTGACAATCCGCTTTAAGTCCTCTCTGCCTCCTGCCATCTCCCTGCTTTCCCTCCATTCATGCGTTGTTTCCTCCAACGCTGCATTTTTTCCTATAACATCATGTCTGATCCAGCCTTTCCTAAAAGCACCCTTTCACGCAGTGCAGCTTCCCTGGGTGTCCTGGCGCCTCCTCTGCCCAGTCAGCCATCCCAGCCCCTCTCCCACCCTCCATTCAAGGAACCACAATGCCCATTTTCATATCAAAAGCCACCCCTTGTATCTCAGCTACAAATCCTTCCAGAAAGCAGACAAGATATCAGAAAGCAAAGGTAAACAGGATGCAATGCTTACCAATATTAATTCCCACAGGTATACCTGAACATATTGGAGCATGCTCCCACCTTCTACTCCTGTCCACCTTCAAAATGATACCTTTCTCATCACCTTTATTGGGGAGAGTAGTCAGTCCCCAAGCAATACAAACCAGACTCTGTACTGAGAGGTCACTGGAAGCTGACCTTCTGGGGCTTTCCAAAGTGAGAATAAAAATGTGATGGGTGGGAGCATTTTCTAGCTCTGTCTTCAAGCAGAGACAAGCCCTGTGTTGGGCAGCTCTACTGTCTCCAGCAAGGCCTGGGATTTAAGCTAAGAGAAATATGGGGGAGGGG
The DNA here is from genome assembly GCA_020662805.1 of Glaucomys volans. NCBI lineage: Eukaryota > Metazoa > Chordata > Mammalia > Rodentia > Sciuridae > Glaucomys > Glaucomys volans. The sequence continues at coordinate 631,215 of JAJEJO010049582.1, forward strand.
GAAGATCAGAGAGATGTGAGAAGAGAAAGGGGAACAGGAAGAGGAGGAGGCCTCAGAAGAAAGCTCCCCACCATCACAGCCGTCCTCTTACTGGCTCACAGAATCTGACCAGGATTGGCCTCCCAGTTCACCCTCCATGTGCTACAGCTGGGCCAAGAACAGCAAGCTCGATGCAAAGATGCCCCATGCCTCCAGAGACCTTGGCCACAGCCTGTTCCCTCTGGGGGCTGCGGTTATGGGAAATGTCAGTCATGTGTCACCACACCTGGGTGGAAGGATGAGTCAGGGCACAGACCTGCGCTCCTCACTGCCCTCCGCTTTCCTTCTGAGGTCACTTGAGTGTGTCTGTGAGGCTGGCTTTCAAAAAACCATAGCACACGTGGGTGGGAGCCCTCAGAGGATCCATCAGAGCCCTCTCCAGATTCAGCTGGGGTCTGTCCAGCTCCAGGAACCTCATGTGGTCAAGGACTCAGTTTCAGCCAGGAACGAGGCTTTTTCTTCCTGAGAAGGAAAGCAGTTCACTGATCCATGAAGGGACAGCTACACACCCTGGAGACCCTGGGGATGCATAAGCATTAAAATCTTTGGAGAACACATCAGACCTACCTCCACTTCCAACTCACTGCCCCAAACCCAAAAGTTTTTCTCAAAAGCCTTTTTCTTGGGGCCCACGCCAAAGAATGAACCCAAGTTCATTATTTCTTCATCCTTCCACTTTCAGGGTACCCTCCCAAGCACCCTGATGCCTGCCCTCCAGGACCTCAGACTAAGGACAGCTGGGTACTGCCAAGGCAGGTCTGGGGCTGACAGAGTGCAAGGCTTCCTACCACACCCCAGACCTGGTGCTCAGGCTTGTGGCTCCATCTTCCATGCCCATAGCCAGCCCACTAATCTACCTGAGGGTTGTGGGATAAAGGGCGTCTCTCCAGTAAACTTCCCAAGGTGTCAGAGGCAGGTTCCAGAAATACAAAGACTGCCCTCAGGTGGTACAGAGCCCAAAGAGGGACCCAGGGACAAATGGGAAGCAGTTTGACAAAAGCTACAAGTCAGGAGAAGCCAGCAGTTCTGAGCAAACTGAGGAGGAAGGAGGGTTTCCCAGAGGATTACAGTGGCATCACCTTTTATCTCTACTTCTATTGATTGATTGATTTGTGGTACTGGGGACTGAACCCAGGACCTTGTGTGTGCTAGCAAGTGTTTTACCACTGAGCTAGATCCCCAGCCCTTTTTATTTTATTTTGAAATAGAATCTCAGTTGCTCAGGGTGGTCTTGAACTTGTGATCCCCCTGCTTCAGCTTCTCTAGTAGCTGATATTACAGGTGTGCACCACTCTGCCTGACTATCAGATATATACTTTTCTTTAAACTCAAGTAAAACATCAATACATTTTCTGCAAAATATTAGACACTACCAAAATAGATGCACTTAATATATAAAGTAACTTACCCACACCCCAGTTCTAAGGCTCCACCTCAGGGCCTTGCTCATACTTGGCAAGCACTCTACCATTGAGCCACATCTCCACTCCATACAGGAACTTTTATCTCACCCATAAATACCTTAACATAGTCATGTAGACCTTTTCTAGGTAAGTACATATACATTTTTTAAAAAAGAAATTAAAAATACATCAAATTGGTTATACTATTTTAAATCCCACTGTTTTCCTTTACTCCTTTTAAGTCAATAAGTAATGCAAAACATTTGTACAGTTGAATCATAAATATTTCATTTTATGGTTATATGAGAATTTAATTTCCCAGTATTAGAAACTTTTTTTTTGCTATTGTAAACAATGCTTCACTGAATATTCTTGAACAAAATCTTCCCCTTGCTGTGTGCTATATGGATTTTGACTCTGCACTTAACGTTTTGTTAGTTTTAGGTTTCTTGTACTTAGTTTTAGGTTTCTAGTACTCTTTCTCTATATTCCATCACCATTTCCTTCTCACCCCGATGCTCTTTTAGTCTCAGGCTGTCCTTTGCTAAGCAATGGTTGCTTTGGTTGCACAAAGAAAGTATCTTCTTACAACTTGGAGGTGCCAATCTCCTGACATCTTCTCCCAGATCTTGCTATATATCATTTTCACAAGTGGGCTCTTTCGTGCAGCTGATTTTCATTCTCTGGGTAGTTACATACATTCTATAAGATTGCTCTGAACACTCAGTCACTGAATACGGATCCACTGCTCCTAGGGAAAATGCAGTGTTAGGTTCTTGCCAGTCTCTGGTCACAACATTCCTACAAACAGATCAGTACAGGACTATTTTATGCATGTTTCTTTTAAGACACCTCATTTAATATGTGTTGTCAATTTATTAGCATTGACCTCATGGTCAATAGCACTATAGCTTATAACTAAAACAAAGCTTATCTAACACATGTATTTCTCCCAAAGGCACATCACAGTGTTCCTGGACTTAGGGTTACTAGACAGCACATCAGTACCATGCTTGGTACATGCTTGGTACATCTGAAATAACAAAATAATAAATAAATAAATAAATAAATAACCAAACTCTGAAAAACTTAGCACCAAGTAGGCCATGAAAAGGATATCTGTTTACACTATGGATACAGAAACAAGAGTACTGTACTGTCCAACCCCAGCTGGAAATGTGTACACAGGGTGACTCAATTTCTTTACCTCTCTGCACACATTGTGAATGACCATGGAAGGGTTGTATGTATTTGGGAGTTATCAATAAATTTTAGTGTCATAATTGGATATGAGGTGTGACCCCAAAAGTCCTATATTAATGCAGAAATATTTAGAAATACAATGATTGGATTATGAGAGATGTGACCTAATCAGTCCCTCCTAGTTTGAACAGACTGAGTGGTAACTGTAGGCAGGTGGGGTGTGGCTGGAGAACACTGGGAATATGCCCTGGAAGGGTTTGTCTTCTTCCTTTTTTCTGGGCTTCCCAGCCACCATGAGCAGAGCAGTTTCCCCCCACTGCAATCTCCCACCATGATGATCTGCCTCACCTTGGGCCCAGAGCAATGGAGTCAGTCCACCATGGACCAAACCCCTGAAACTGTGAGCCAAAATTAACTTTTCCTCTAAATTGTCCTCGTCAGGTATTCAGTTCACAGTGATGAAACACTAACACAGTAGGTGACTTTACCAATATGGAACCCACAAATAATGAAGGTCAGTGGCACTCCTCTTGCCCTTGGTTCTGCCATTTTTCTACAGGCCAGTTTGGTTTCCCTCTACTTATCCTCAGCAAAGCAGGATCTGTTCAAGATGACTACCTGTTAACAGAGCAGCCTGCCATGGCCTAGTGAGCCTCCCTTCTACAGGGGACAGCCACTGGCACAGTTCCACAGCAAGGGGCAGGTTGGTGGCACAGAGAAGTTCTGCCTGGCTTGAGCTGCCCACCTAAGGGGGCATCTTCCTTTAACCCCGGTGCCTTTATCTTCAAATGTGGAATAGACAATACATGTGAAAAACTATAACACCCAACAAGCATGGCCTTTCTCACAGAATATACTGCCTTTCCCAGAATGCAGCCTTCCTCCTTGACATCTCCTTCTTCCCCTTCCAAACACACACACACACTCTCTGAGCTTTTAGTCTAGTTGTTCTCTGGGATCTGTAGTAGTTGACTAGTGTAGTAGGTTGAATAGTGGCCCCCAAAATGATAGGTCAATGTCCTAACACCCACTTCCTGTAAATGTGTCCCCATTTAGAAACAGTCTTTGCAGATGTAATTGCAAAAGGTCATCCTAGATTTAGGCTGATGGATGACAGAAAAAGGAGGAAACAGAGACACACAGAGACCATATGAAGACACAGGCAGAGATTGGAATCGTGTTCTTTAAGTCAACGGCTTCCAGCATTCACCAGAAACTGGGAGAGAGACATAGAACAAATTCTCCCTCAGAGCCTTCCAGAAGAAACCAGCCCTGCTGATACCTTGATTTTGGACCTCTGGCTTCCTGAACTATAAGAAAAGAAATTTCTATTGTTTGAAGTCACCTGGTTTGTGGTGATTTGTTACCACAGCCCTAGGAAAGTAATACCCCAAATGGAAGAAAGACACGGGAGGTAAGGGAGGTGGAATTCATTCTTCCCCACCTCTTGGAGAAACACCTACAGAGATTTTGGGTTTTCTCTGTGATACAGACCTTGAAGGTCAAATTGCATCTGATGGGTACCCACTCCTTCAAACATCTGCATGAAGCAAAACCAGGTCAGAGGATACACAGAATAGCAGGGGAAAAGGACAGAGAAAGACAAGGAAGAAGCCAGGGTGCAGTGGTGCCTGCCTGTAATCCCAGCAGCTCAGGAGACTGAGGAGGAGGACTGTGAGTTCAAAGCCAGCCTCAGCAATGGTGAGGTGCTAATCAACTCAATGAGACTCTGTCTCTAAGTAAAATGCAAAATATGGTTGGGTATGTGTCTCAGTGATTGAGTGCCCCTAAATTCAATCCCTGTACAAAACCAAAAACAAAAACAAAAAAAAAAAAACAGGAAGAAATAATGGCAGGAGGTGTAACAAAGGATTTGTAACTAAGAATATATGAAGAACTCCAACAAATAAATTAGAAAAAGACAACACAATAGTACACATACATACACACACACACACACACACACACACACACACACACTTGCTCTGCATATGCAGGCAACAGAAAGGGAAACTTAAATAGCCAATAAACATATGAAAAGATCACTTGACCTCACCAATAGTCATATGCAAATAAACCAGCAACACAAATGCAAATTTAAACAACATGCCCATCAGACTGACAAAAAAAATATGTCTGACAATACCAACACCTAGTGTTAGCTACAATGGGGGAAATGAAATTTTCATGAAGAACTGGAAGGAACTGGTACAACCACCTTAAGCAGCAATTAGAGAACAGTATCTAGCAAAGCTGGAGATACCCAAAGATTAGACTTCTGGAAACATCACCAGCTTGGCCCCAAGAGACACACAAAAGCTGCTGGTTGCAAAAATGCTTGAAACAAGAAAAACTGGGGGAAAGGCTGAAGAGTCCTCAACAGGAAATGGATAAATTTTGTCTTATTTAAACATGCATACCTTAATATGAAGTAAAGCTCTGCCGAGCAACAAGGAGCCATCTCAAAAACAGACAACTGCAGAATAATACATCTGATGAGACAACATTTGGATAAATTCATTAACTTTAAAAATAGCACTTGTGTGCATGGATACATATATGTAACAAAAGTGAAAAAATATGCAAAGATAAATTGAAAATACCATGTCTCTGGGAGAAAAGGAATTGAATGGAACTGAGCAGGAGAGTGAAAAGTACTTCAAATTTATTAGCAATATTCCCTTAATAAATAAATAAATAAATAAAGCAGCCAGGCATAGTGGCACATGCCTGTAATCCCAATGACTAAGGAGGCTGAGGCAGGAGAATTGCAAGTGCAAAGGCAGCCTCAGCAACTTGGCAAGGCCCTAAGCAACTTAGCAAGACCCTGTCTCAAAATAAAAAATAAAAAGGGCCAGAGATATGGCTCAGTGGTTAAGAGTCCCTGGGTTCAATCCCCAGTATCAAAAAGCAAACAAACACACAAAAAATCAAAAAGAAATACATGGAAGATAAACCTTTAAGACGTAACTATTACATGAAAGAGAATATCCCAGCTTGTTGGGCAATGCACAAATTAAAGTGTTCTGAGGATGCAAAGGACACGACCACCAGCCCACCTTGGGAAGGTTTCTTGGAGGAGTGGCCCTGGGATCTTGAAGGGCAAATAGGCAGGATTTGGAGATGAACCTGAGAATGTCTTCCACACCACCCAAGAGCTGTTTTCTTGGGAACTCTGAGCCAGTTTTATTTGCTGTATTTACTGAATTATGTTTAAGTACTCAAATTTTAATGCAGAAAATAAATGAGTTAAACATTCTGTATCTATTTTTCAAGGCAACATTACCATGATAGTGGCTGTGGATTACCTGATCAACACCCATGGACTGGAAGGTGAATATCCCTCCCAGACTCCCTTGCAGCTAGGCTTTGTGTGTGATCTGGGTTCTGCCACTCGGGCTTTGATGTGCGTCAGTGGGGGCAGAGCCAGATGTGAGGTGCACTTTCATGGGTTGGCTGTGCCTGGAGCCAGGGTTTGGAAGCTGGCAGCAATGGCCCCCACTGCCTGGAACTCCCTGACTGCTGGCAGTCCTTGGTGGCTTGTTTTCAAATGGTTTGGAAAAGTTTGTTCCTGAAAGTTCAGCCTAGTGTCTTCTTTTCAGTTCTCCCAACAATTCTGGGAGTCACCTACACTGTTCAGTGCAGCCACTTCTGCTTGAATTAATAGATTCTGTTATTTGCAGCCAAGAGTCCTGACCCACAGGAGTTCACTGCATGTTTCTTTGCACCAAGTCTAACAATCTTTTTTTTTGGTACCAGGGATTGAACACAGGGGTACTTAACCACTAAGCGACATTCCCAGCCCTTTCTATTTTTATTTTGAGACAGGGTCTTGCTAAGTTGTTGAGGGTGTCACTAAATTGCTGAGGCTGGCTCCAAACTAGCCATCCTCCTGCCTCAGCCTCCTGGGCCACTGGGATGACAGGTGTGCACCACTGTGCCCAGCTCTACAATCTTTAGTCCCTGAGCTAAGATTCTTCACTACTATGAACAAACCACCTTTGTTCACGTTGGAACACTTTGGAATGAGTGAGCCAGTGACTTGATGAGTTCAAGTATTTATGACATAGTGCAGAAAGACAATTTGGGAAACGTTATCCAAAAGTGATATTATATTAGGGCTTGGCAAACCGCTTGATGTAAAGGACCAGACAGTAAATGTTTTTGATTCTGAGACCTATATTGACTTTGTCACAATGATCACAATGACGCACCACTGCCACTGCACTGCGAAAGCAGCCGTGACAGTATGTAAACAAATGGTGTGGCTGTGTGCCCATAAAACTTTATGACAAAATTAGGCGGCTGGCAGGATTCTGCCCATGGACCAAAGTTTGCTGGCCACTGCCCTCCATAAGCTAAAAACATAAAAAACTCATCCCCCAAATGATCCCAACCTGTGAAGAAGTCGGAAGAGCCGTCCCCTGTGCGTCTACACAGGCCCCTACCTCGTTCCCAGCTCAATGAGTTGGGAGCCTAACCCCGTGGCTCTTAAAATGTACAATCTGGAAACTGCCATGACTGGGGAAGGAGTTTGCCCACATTTCTTTTCTTTTCTTTTTTCTTTTTTTTGCAACAGCATAAATCACATTTAATCTGTGTGTCTAAGATTCTTTTCTCTCAACTGAGACACAGAATTTCCACTTCAGTCTTTAATTAAAATACAATTAAAATGCATATGGAAACTTAAAACTGACACAGACATTAGTGTTTGTTTTATAAAATGTCTTGAAACACTTTAACATATGGCAATAACAGCTAAACAAATTTGGCACTTAAAAGATCACTTCTGCCCCAGAATCATGGAATTTGGAGGGTGTCACAAATATAAACTGTTTAAGAGTTTTACCTAAATTCCAGCCTCCATCCAAACTCCATCTCTTCTTTCATCTAGATGGGTGACAATGAGCAGTTACTTATCTTTCTGAGCCTCCTTTCCCTCAGCTCTAAATGCAATCTGTTTGTGGATAGTGTGACAATTGAGAGAACTAAGTGTTTAGCATGGGGTGCAGACTCCAGGAAGCACACCATAAAGGACCAGTGCGATGAGGGTGATGATGATGGTGGTAACTATGATACAAGAAAATGCTCTGAGGCAGGGTGCACCCCTGTATTCTCAACCACTTGGGAGGCTGAGGCAGGAGGATCATCACAAGTTCAAGGCCAGCCTGTGCAACTTGGTAAGACCCTGTCTCAAAAGAGAAAATAAAAAGGGCTGGTGGTGTAGCCCAGTGGTAGAGCACCCACGGATTCAGTGCCAAGTACTCAAAAAAAAAAAAAAGAAGAAGAAGAAGAAAATGTTTTGAAATACCAGTGACCAGATGGCAAATCAATCAGTGGTCAGACCAAACCCACAGCATTCAGGGTATTCAGCTCCGAGTGCTAACTCTGAAGTAGATCTACAGCTTCAAAATTCTACCACCCTTCCATGATAATAGCCATGCAAAACTTCTGCCCCTAATGGCCTTGTAAAACTTCTGTACCTCAGAGAGCTCTGTGGAAGAGCACCCACCCTGCAGGCAAGACACCCTAGGTACAATCCCCAGTACTGGAAAGAAAAAAAAAATCTGTCCTGCAAGATGTAAAATGCAAATGAATTCACCCAGGCACAGATCCTCAGTACCAAGAGTCAGGTATTACTGCACCGTCTCACCTACAGGGCAGGCAAGGTAGTGAATGAGAATTGTCCCACCTGGGCAATTAACTATCTGTGTGACCACAGGTAAGTCACTTCCCATCTCTGGACCTATTCAGGAGTTCTCAAACTTCAACATGCACATAAGTCACCTGGAAAAGTTGTCAAAGTGCAGATTCTCACTCAGTAGATCTGGGAGAGGGGGCCCAAGAATCCATCTGGGCAACAAGTTGCCAGGTGATGCTGACTCAGCTGGGAAGTCCAGTTGAGATGATCTCTTGGTTCTCCCACTCCCACCCCTCTAATCAAAACACTGGGGGATGTCCACTCGCCACAACTCACTACTCCTCCCTCTTCTCCTGCCCTCCATTTTTGGGTTGCTTCCTTTTGTACCCTGCCTGCAGTATGAGGGAAGAGAGGGTTCCTATAGTTCCTAAAGAACCAATGAGTGGGCTATTCTCTACCAAACAGTGTGGGAAAAGAGAGAGAGAGAGAGAGAGAGAGAGAGAGAGAGAGAGAGAGAGTGTGTGTGTGTGTGGGGGGGAGAATATCTCAAGGAACCAAACTCTTTTTAGGAACAGGTCCCACTTCTCAGTGTGGGGCCATCGCCCACCCACTCTCCCTGCTGCAGTCAGGGATAATATCACGAACACTGAAGAACTCCCACACCTCCATAGATTTATAACAAAACCATCTCAACAGGAAAGATTATTCTAGATTGTGCCTCCTACGATATCCACCTGCCGGCTGGGAGCATTTTATTCTCAGCCCCAAATGTTCCCAAGCCTTCCAGAGCCACCAATCACACATACTAGGCCCCAAATGCCTTCAGAAAAGGCATTGAGAGGTGACTGGCTGCTAGAGGAACTAGATTGGGGTGGCCAGGGGTGGTGGGGAGGGAGGCCAGCTTTCCTAGCCAGGGCGGCCTGAGCTGACCCAATGGGGCTGGCCCTGGGTGCCCGGGCCAGTGCACAGTCCTCCTTCTGGCTCTCCCTAAAGGCCAGGTGTCAGAGGGCAGCTCCTCTGGGAGTGTCTCTGCTGGTAAGCCACTGAACCACCAGCCTTCCCATTCCAACAGGGATGTTTAAAACAAACACCTGGTCCCTATGGGGACAGGTCTCTCACTGACCCCATGTAGTGAGCAGGGCCTCTGTTCCCACAGTGAGGCCCAGCCACAGGTCACCCCATCCCTCCCCACTTAGAGGCACTGGCTGTCACCCAGGGCCTGGCCTGGCACAGGAACACCCTGTAAGTGTTGAGGAATTTGACTCTGAAATGTCCTGCAAGCAGCAGGCCCCTGGCTGCCGGCTCAGGACTGTGGTCCCAACTTCTCACTGTGCAAAATAAAGCCCATGAGGGAAATCCCGCCCTTCCACGGGCCAAATCACCTCCCGCCTTCAGGGCCAAGAGGGAATGTTGTATGAGTTCAGAAAACGGGCAGGGCAGGGTGTCGTGGTGTTGAACATTTGGCCCACGTGTGCCAGCCAGAGAGGGAACTCTCACTGCAACTGGCACAAGCACCCTCCAAGGCGCCAGGCTCTACAAGTCAGCCCACTGGCCTGCAGGTCTCACCCCATGGCCACCTCCAGGGTCACAGTGGGTCCTCTCCACATTTTCCAGGCCCCTCTGCCCTCATAGCTCAAATCCTGGGCTCCCCAGCACTACACTGTTAGAGCTTCTCTCTGGTCCTGATGCACAGCCAGTTCTGTACTGTCCCCTACACGTGTGTGTGTGTGTGTGTGTGTGTGTGTGTGTGTGTATGTGTAATTATTTGCAAATTTCCTTTCTTTCTTATTTTTCCCTCAGTACTGGGGGTTGAGCCCAGGGGTGCTTTGCCATTGAGCTACACCCTCAATCCTTTTTACTTTTTATTTCAAAATGGGATTTTGCTGAGTTTCCTAGACTGGCCAGTTGCTACACATACATTTAGGTTATTCATACTTACTCCTGTCTGGCATTCCAACAAAAGATATATCACAACTTATTTTTCTATTCTGTTGTTGATGGGCATTTATGGCTAGTGTTCACTTTGGAGCTAATTCAAGCAGGGTTGCTGTGAACTGTAATATATGTCTCCTGGGAAGCACACGTGTACGCTGCTGATGAGTATACACCTGGGAGTGGTCTTGGATCATTAACAGATATTTCCAAAATATTTTTCCAAAATGGTTGTTCCAGCTGGGCATGGAGGCACATGCCTGTAATCCCAGAAGCTCCGACAGCTGAGGCCGGAGGATTTGAAGGTCAAGGCCAGACCCTCAACTGACCAAGACCCTCAGGAACTTAGCAAGACCTTTTCTCAAACTAAAAAAGTGAAAAGAACTAGTGGTATAGCTCAGTGGTAAAGCGTCCCTGGGTTCAATCCTCAATACAAAAAAAAAAAAAAAAAGTGGTACTACTTCATATTCCTGCCAACAGAGTATTTCACCAAAGCTCATTGTCCTCCATCTTTTTTCATATCAGGTACCCTGGTATTAACTTGTGGCTTTAATGTGCATTTCTCAAATGACTAATGAAGCAGAGCACCTGGTCATGTTTATTTCCTCTTATATTTTAGGCACAGGTCACAAAATCCCAACAAGAACACAAAGCAGGATCTCAAGGTCTTACAGGGCTGGGTCTCCCCACACTTCCCACCAGCAGGGCTCATGGTGAAATGCTGGCTTGGGCTGTGTTAAGTAAGATAAGGCTAATTCTCCACTCACCTTCCTGGGCTGCTGTCATGGGCCCTGGGCTGATTAGACACAGCTGGCCTGCTCCTCAATCACTGTGTTTGCTCATAATAGTGTCCCAAGGACCAGGCCTCTTGCCAAGAGTGTCAGATGTCTCAGAATTGGCAATGGCTGATGTAAAAAGCCAACAATGCCATAAACACAAGAGTGTAATTCTTTGGAACAACAAGTTCCTCTCTGGGGCTCACACCACCAACGATATGGAGAATTCTGTAATCAGTTAAGGAATTAACAGTAGCCCACGTCCAGTCTTCCTTACGGGCCTCACCAACCATCCGCCTGAACTGGACCTGATCCTTTGGTCCACCCAAATTCCATGTGATTCAATCCAGCAAATAGTTATCAAGGCCCCACTGTGTGCCAAACACTGAGTTGAATGACACCAGGGTCGCAGACACGGAAGGTAGTCCCAGCCCTCAGAGGGCATTCAGTCTACATAACATAACAATAAATGTCTTAGGTAAGGTCTGAGCATAATCCAGGCAAAACAAAATTAATTTCATGGGGATAAAATGTCTGACTTCAGAGAATCAAGGAGGTTTTGGGAGAAAGGAGTTTGAGATTCTGAATTATGACTAGGAGATCCCAACAGTGAGTAACTGGTAGACCCTCCCTAGAGGGGAGCGGCAGGAACTAAACGGGGTTGGCTGGAGAGAGCAGCAGCCTGGCAGGGGAACACGAATGCTAAACCCATGAAGATACTGCTATGATAACATAAAACTAACATCTGATTAAAAGAACTTTAAATTTATAAAAAACCACAAAATTAAAAGGCGAACACCACACTGGGAAAAACTACACACAGTACCTAACTTATTATGCTTTTTCAACCTTACAATAGTGTGAAAGCAATATGCATTCAGGAGAATCTGTATTTTGAGTTTTGAATTTGGATCTTTTCCCTGGCTTGCAATGATATATACAAAACAGTATGTATAATTTCCACTTCATTAAAAAATTCATGCAAAAAGAATAGAAAAAAATAGTAGAATGAATGCCAAAATGTTATCAATATTTTCTCTAGATGGAAAGATTTCAGATTTTTTTCTTTGTGTTTTTCTGCATTTTCTTAAAATTTCTAAAATTAACACACGTGGCTTTTGGAATAAGAAAGAAAATGAATATTGCAGGTTAAAAGGAAAGGCAATCCTGCAGAGGGAAAAATAAGAGAAAAACTGCTCATCTCTCTAAAATTGAGAGTCTCTCTACAACTTACATTCCAGCAGCATCTCCCTGACCTCTCTATTCCACATTCCAGTACCTGGGGATGCTGGTTTTCTGCATATGCAGGGGTGGCTGGAAACGTTCAGCATCCTCCCATGTCCTGCTTCAGTCCAGATCCTGTGAGGACAGCGTCCAGCTGTGCCTGGACCACAGGAATCTCAAGGATAAGGCTCCTGCCTGAGGCTGTGGCTCCATCAGCCTTTCTGTTTCTACTTGCTATGCCAGGTAGGATACACCACAGTGACTCCCCCAGGCTATTCTGCAAACCCATTGCACAGGGTCTGTAAGTCATTTGTCTGACCCCTCTGATCCCCCATGGCCTGCAGTTCAGCTCACTCTGGCCACTCTCCCAAATGCACAGGAACTTCCCAGAGCACCATGCTAAGGCATCACTGGGACTCTGCACTGCCCAGCAAGGTTCAATAAGCCTCTACACGATGCTAATGAAACTGAGAAGAAATAAGCAGCAGCTCTGTAGGATGCAGGTCACACAGGCAGGTGGCATCAACCTCATGTCTGGGAACAGAGGTGGAAGGGATCATTTATCCCCAAACGCAAGAACCTATTTATTCTTAGTTTACATTCAGTTTTTTAAAATCCTTCTATTTTCCTTTTTGGGGAAGGTCAGAGAAAGTAAATGAGGAGCAGAAAATCAGAAAAGGAGAACAAGTTTACATTGATATAGATGTCCACTTGCCACTGTCTTTGTTATAGCAAAAGCCCATAAAAAAAATCTAGGAAGCCGGGCATGGTAGCTCACACCTGTAATCCAAGTGACTCGGGAAGCTGAGGCAGAAGGATCGCGAGTTCAAAGCCAGCCTCAGCAACTTAGCGAGGCCCTAAGCAACTCAGTGAGACCCTGTCTCTAAATTAAAAAAATACAAAATAGGGCTGGGGATGTGGTTCAGTGGCCCGAATGCCCCTGAGTTCAATCCCCAGTTCCAAAAAAGAAAGAAAAAAAAAAAAAAACCTAGGAACACAGGGCAGTGTTTAAATAAATTATATTATGTGTATTCAGTGACATAGTAAGAAGCACTAGGGAGAAAAACAACAATAACAACACTTACTTGTGCTAATAGTATGATTCTATTTGTGTAAAAAAAAAAATACAAAGATAGATATTTCTATCTGTCCTGGCAGATATGCATCTCTGGTATATGGACGGATACAAAATGTTGCATATTCCAGGGTGAAAGTTTGGTGGAAGAGGGAGATACAATTTACAGCACAGTTTGCTTTTTGGCTTGTGCATTTTAACTTTGGTAGTGTTTGAAATATTTTTCATGTCTGTGAATTATGGCTTCAATTAACACAATAGTTTAAGAAAAGAAAAAGGGGGAGAAGGATAACTTTGGAAGCAGAAATAATTGATAACAGACAACTTGTGAGCAAGAAAAGAGATACAAAGAAGTTTCAGGAAATAAATAATGCAAAAGAGAGAATAAGGGAGAGAGAAATACAGAGGTTTGAAACCCACAAATTAAGTAGATATGTATAATCCATTGGTTCCTGACCATAAGACTATATGGCAGAATCAAATTATATATGAACGATGTCTTTGAAACATCAAAACAAGATTAGACTGCATTTAACACTGTTCACAGAAAAATATGAAACACTAGACATTTCCATTCAAGCTAGAATTAAGACAAAGATGCCTAGTATTATCCCCAGTATTTAAAATTGTTCTAGATGGTGCAGCCAAAGCAACAAGACAAGAAAAGAGAAATGAATAGCAGAAATGTTAGAAAGAAAGACATAGAATTGTCATTACTGAAGATGCTATGAAGATCTACCATGAAATCCAAGAAGACAGCCCCTCAGTTCAGCAAGCAGGTCAGTTACCAAATAAAACATGAAAAGCAATTTCTTTCCTATAGACCAATGGCGAAAAATATACAGGAAAATTATATCTTGTGGCTGCAAATAATTTAAAATGCCCATGTATCAACATAAGAAACATACAGAGAACTACACAAGAAACCATATGGATACTACAATTCTTGATTAGAAGATTCAAAATTATAATATTCCAATTCCTTCAACATTGATTTATAAACTTGATGCAGTTTTAATCAGAATCACAGAGGAATTATTTTTTAAGTTGACTAAATCATTCTAAAGTTCATTTGGAAACAAAATTGCAAGAGATCAGCCAAGAAATTTTGTAATTGTGGGATTCGTGCCCTGAAATAATTAAAATATTAAAACAGTGTGGTATGGGCAAAAGAACAAAGATTCATATCATTGGATAGAAAGAAGTCCAGAAACAGACCAAGAATATCTGAGATTTAACCTACAAGAAGGGGAGTGCTTGAACCAGTAGGTAAAGGTCAAGTGAGGTTGTCTATTAGACTTCAGATTATTTTATGAATGCATTCAAAATTTAAGTATGAAAAATGAAGTATAGAAGTGCTGGAATAAATTAAAATGTAGATGCATACTGCTAACATTTAGAGAAGTAAGCACTGCTAAGGACACCAAAGACAGAATTTTAAAGAAAACATTTAGAAATGCCTCCATATTAAAACAACAGGTTTTGTGGGTTTTTTTTTTTTTAACATCAACAAGCATACAAAGCAAAACACAGAGGCAAAGGACAAACTGGGGAGAAATTGTGTGCAAGTGATTAATTTCTATCCTCAATAGGCAAAGAATTCTCACAAATGAACAACAAAATATTAATCCTTAGATGGAAAAAAAATACATCAAGGTCATGAGTAAGCAATTCCCAAAAGAAGGAAGACAAATGGGTAAGAGACATTAAAAAAAATGCTCACAGAAATGCACACTAAAGACGAGACACTATTTTTTACCATTCAAATGGTGAAGATATTTTTTAAAATAATGTAGAGTCTGTGAAGAGAGGAAAATTGCTACCCTCTAGTGCTATTGATCAAAATGCAAAAATAAAACCTATCTAACAAGCTATTTGCTAATATGTGCAAAAGACTCAAAAGACTGTTAAATGTATATACTCTCTGCTCCATCAACTGTGAATCCATTTCCCCCAAAATGAACTAAATATGCACACAGAGGTTTAGCTCCAGGGATGTGCTTCCCTGTGTTGCTTGTGACAAACACCAAAATCAACTTTCAGACCCAACAGTGGGAAACTCGTTAGAACGTGGTTACAGCCATGCACTAAAGTGCTAAGCAGTCATGAATATTATGTTGGCACAAGGGAGTCAAGATATCAGCAAGTTAAACAATGCAGGTTAGAAAATAGTGCAAGTTTAAATTCTATAAAATCCTGGTTTTAGAAACCAAATATATATACACATACATTAAAAGGTAAAACAGAAGTATATACGGGCAGAGCAGGCAAAGTATCCCATATCTGAAATGCTTGGGACTACAAATGCTTTTGAATTTCTAAATTTTTTTCAGATTTTGGAATATCTGTATACAAATATCAAGACATCTCAAGGACAGGATCCAAGTCTAAACACAAAATTGATTCATGCTTCAAGGACTCCTTATTCAACGCCGAAGGTAATTTTATATAACATCTTTCGTGCACCTGCATTTTAACTACGACCTACCACATGAAGTCAGGTGTGGAGTTTCCACTTATGGCATCACAGTGGTGCTCAAAAAGTATCTGGGTTTGCAGCATTACAGATTTCAGATTTTTGAATTAGGGCTGCTATACCAAAACGCAGTTTCCCCAAATAATGGGAAAATGGGTGATTTTCTTTTAACTTGCCCACATTTTCTGAATATTTTAAAATGAACTGACTTCTGAAACATGAAAAAGATTTCCAAAGAGTATTGGTAAAAGAAAGCTTGGGGACGTCTGTGTTCTTAGCATTATTCACAACAGCCAATGTCCATGGACTGATAAATGGATAAACCAAATATGCTGCATTCACACAATGGACTATTACCTGGCCTTCGAAGGGAAGGAGATTCCAACACAGGCGACCAGGAGGAGGAACCTGGAAGACCCTCTGCTGAATGAAATACTGTAGGATTCTACTTGTGGTAGCTGCAGCAGCCAAATTCGGAGAGGCAGAAAATAGAATGGGGGTTGCCAGGGGCTGGAGGGTGGGGTGGGGAGTGAGGGGTTGAATGGGGACAAAATTACATTTTGGGAGGATGAAAAGATCTGGAGATGGATGGTGGCATGGCCACACAACAATGTGACTGTCCTTAACACTGCTGAACTGTACCCCTAAGAATGGATAAGCATTTTATGTGCCTCTTACCACCATTAAGAAGAAGAATTTTAAAAGTTTGACATACAAATAGTGCCGTTGCACAAGTATGGGGGAGGAGCTTCAGATCTTTGGAAGTCACTTGACAGGAACAGCTCATTCTCTGATAATGCCAAATAAACGAGGTGTTACTGTAGAAAGTGAGACATAACCAACACTCCAGAGACCTTTCACTTGGCACAGCCATCTCCTCCGCCTGGCATGCAGCGTGTCCTTCTCAGGCTGGCTGTTTTTCAATCCATCTCCCTCCGGTTGGCTTACACCGAGCTCCCCAGCCAGGCCCAGGCAGAGGGGTCACACTGGAGAAATGGGAAGGAGTCGTGGGGCTGTAAGCTCCTGACCACCATGCTCCAGCTTGCAGCAGTCTTGGGGTGGGCAAGGCCCCCAAGGGTGGCTGAACCTCCTCAAGGTACCCCCGCCTCCCTGCCCCCTTCTCTTGGCTCCTAGTCCAGAGCAGCATTTGACTTTCTAATTCTCCCCTTTTCACAACAAAAAGCGAAATGTTCCCCAGGCATTTGGCCTGGTTTCTGTACCCAAGCAGACAGAGGGCCAGAGGAGGCAAGAAGCCAGCCTTAGCAAGGTCTCGCGAGCAGCTGCCTCGGCACATCAGGTATCAACCAGCACTGACGTCCCCGTCTTTCTGCTCACAAATGATCAGAGACATTAAATGACACTCTCACTCAGTGTCCTAGAGTGAGTCCTCTACTGCTTTGCAAGGTGAGAAAAATTAAGTTTGGCAGTCCAGTTCCTACCAAAGGATGATAGATACAGGAAGTTGGGAAGAGACAGGTGTTCACAACCATCTCTGCTGGCACACATGTGGCCTGTCCACAGCCACAGCATCTCCCCGTTGTCCTCAAATGTCCATCTCCCACTTGGCCCGGAGAGGACAGATGACACATGGGCGTCAGGATTTCTGGGGCACAGAAAGGACCAGTGTTTGTTTTGCTTAGTAACTACACTGTTATGTCGACATAGCTGTTAGTTTTTAAAAAATATGTCCGCTTGGTCTCAATTAAATCCTCGCCAGAAACTGCAGGAGGCTGGGGACAGAAGCCAGGTTGCAAAAGAGAGATGAAACCTCCACCTGGGCAAGGATGATCACAGGCAAGCAGAGGCAACTGCAAACATAAAGCCCCATCTCCAGTTCTGTAGGGTTTGGGGTAAACAGAGGAAGAAGCTCGCAGAGTGGCCCAGAGCATCCATCACCTTCAAGGTGGTCTCTGCAGAAAGGGGAGGCACAGAGCAGACTGCCCAAGGGGCCATCAACACTTTTGTTGCACCTACCCAGTGAGAAACTCACCAGGGGCTGGGAACAAGAGAGGTCATCTGACAAAATCTGTTAGGTGTTATCAACAAGAAACTGTGGTCATCCAGGATACTGCTGGAATAGATTTATCAAGGTATAAAAAGTAGAAACTGGACAGTAATCAAAATACACACAGTTAATTTAATAATGAAGGTATAACAGAACCCAGGATCCTGTGCCCAGCTCCTTGGTTCTCCATCACAAGGAGAGTCTATCCACTGGGCTGGGGGGCCTGGCCCCACATCAGTAGCTCCCATTCCAATAGCAGTCACCCAAGGTCTAGGAATGGGGCTGGGGACAAATTAATCAGTAAACCCAATCGTTTAAATACTTCAGACACATCATGCTTCGCAGGGTGAACAGGTGCAAGGGTCTCATGATGCCTGGCCATTAAGAACTCCAAGTGAGGTTGTTTCTCTGTACTTGGAATCATTCAGACTCTTGATACTGGAAGGAGAACAGATTTTCTACCCTAAGGTCCTCCACTCATGCCTCCAGGCAGCTCAGAAATGGTTACTGTGGCTCAGTTAGGCTGCCAACCCTGTCTGAAAACTCAAAACCTGCAAAGAAGATAATTGAAGCAGAAAAATCTTCCATCTGCGACATCTGAATGTGTTCCAGGCTTCCGGGTCTGCCCTGAGGTCTCAGTTCCCTAATGGATGACCGCCCAGGAGTGGTGCAGAGGTCAGACTCAGAGCCCATCCACCCATCTGTCTGGGGCACCTATTTAGTATGTGTCACTAGAGCAAGGAGCTCCAGAGAACTGCAGCACAACTCAGCTGGAAGGGACTTCGGGGACATCTAAGGTTAATGGTAAAAAGGAGAGTAAGGCCCAGAGAAGGGAAGAGACAGGCCCAATGCTATCCAGTAAGCTGGAGACAGAACCAGGCCAAGAATCCAGAACTCCTGATCCCAACTCATTAGCAATTCCTCAAAATAATCAAGAGCAAGACAATAGGGAATTTCAAGACACTCAGGAAGTGGCCAAAAGACCCTTGAAACCAACCTACAGGTGGACGTCCATCCAAGCACCCAGAGAACCTTCTCAGCAGACTTTGGGAGCTGTCCCCTTTTTCTCCTGCCTCCTGTCCTTCCCCACCTGGTAGACTATTCACATCAATGCCAGATTGGTGGAGCGGGAGTTCTGACGTACTCATTGCAGCATAGCAGTATAGCCCTCAGCAATGCACACGGTGACCTTGTGCTTCAGCTAAGTCTAGTTGCAGCTTCTGGGGGGAGGGACAGCAGCAGGAAGTCTAGGACTAACCCACTTCTTTTGGCCTCTTGGTTAGAGCTGGGGCTTCTCCATGGGTTCAGAGTAGAGTACAAACTCCCTGGGGCAGGATGCACAGGAAGACATCTCTTGCCTTGGAGCCTCTGGGTCAGATCCTCAGCTTTCAAAGAGTGGCTCAGATGCACGGCACCATCCCTGAACCACAGGCCCAGGCTTGAGAATCAAGTGGCCAGAGCCCAGGAGCATGCAGGGGAGGACTCAGATCCAGACCTTTCTGAACCGTGTTCTACAAGGTGACACTCTTCAAACAGGGTTGACTCATTAGGAAGCACAAGTCTGGCTTAATGTGGAAGTTATTTGCTATAGCTTGTCTCTCGAATGTCCCTCCGAGGCCCACGTGCTGAAGGCTTGGTTCCCAACCTGTGACACTACTAGAAGGCAGTGGAACCTTTAAGAGGTGGGGCTAGAGGAAGGGGTTAGATCACTGGGGGCATACCTGCAGAGGATATTTTCCTGTCTCTCTCTCTCCTTCCTGGCCACCACGAAGCAAATGGGGCTCCTTCACCATGGGCTCCCACCATGATGCACTGTGGTGCCACAGCACCCATAGACTGAAAACTTTGAAACTGAGCCAAAATAAACCTTTCTTCCTTTTGAATTGATTTCCTCGGGTATTTTGTTACAGTAATGGAAAACTGACTAACACACTGTTCTAGAAAGCTACTGGGCAAATCAGCACAGGCCTGTAGTCTCAAGGGAAGAGGCAGTTGAAAAAAGGGAGTGTGAATTCTGCCTCCCCAACCTGATTTCATCCTGTGGAAATGAATACCTATGAGGGACTCTAAAAATGGTTCCATGTGCAGGGGTAAGGGGCATCCTTTCTCTGCTAGCCCCTATGTGAGAGGGAGTAGATGCTTCACCCCAATGCTGTCTCCCCATCTCGTTATCCCCCTCCTTAGCTCCTGTCCTCTGAGCAACCAGAGTGATCCTTCTATAGGACAAACCAGTTCCGGCTCCTCCATCTGAAAGCCCTTCCACATCTGTTTCTATCAAGATGAACCCAAACACTAGACAAGGTCAACCAGAGCTTGCAGGATTGGACCCTGCCCCACTCTCCAGCATCAACTCTTACCCTGTACTCCAGCCACAAAGAACCTCTTTGAGTCCTCAACTGCCCCACCCCCAGCTCTCCACCATCTGGGCCCTTGTTCCTGCACCCCTCTCTCCCTGGATGCTCCCCATCCCTAGCCTCACCCAGTCCACCTGGTAAAGCCCCACTCGTCCTTCTAGTGTGGTGGGTAAAATAAGGCACCACAGCAGAGAGCGTGGGCTTGAGTCCTGAGGGTGACACTGAGACACTCACTGTGTGTGTGACCTTGTCCAAGCTGCCGGACCTGTGTGAGCCTGGTTCTCCTCACGTCAAGAATGAGAATCCCTACGGCCTTCACAGGGCCATACTGACAGTGAAATGACACAGGACAAGGAGCTCTGCACAGTGCCAGAGACACAGATGGAGCCCAACGGATGCTGGCTGTGCTGACGATGGCTGTCATGGGGACATTAATGGTGGTAGTGAAGATGGTGGTGGCAACAGTGACAGTTGAGATGATGATGATGATGGTGACAGTGATGGCGATGAAGACAGCCATCTGTGATGAGTTCCCTTTCTCCACGAAGCATTCCCTCGCCCTGCCCCACCACTGGCTTGGGCACCTCTCCCTCCAGCATCTGCTCTAACCCCTCTGGTGGACCTGTCCCCTGTGTTGTAACTGTAGATACCCTTTCCCCTCCAGAGTCTGAGTCCCTTGAGGAAGGCCCCCTGCAGTGGTCTCCACTGTATTTCCATCATTTAGCATGAACACTACCACGAGAAAGATGCTTAAGAAATACAGCCATTTACGGGCCAGGTGGCATACACCTGTAATCCTAGTGACTTGGGAGGCTAAGGCAAGAGGTTAGCAAGTTTGAGGCCAGCCTCAGCAACTCAGCAACACCCCGAGGATGTAGCTCAGTGCTGGAGCATCCCTAGGTTAGATCTCTAGTACCACAAAAATATGTATATGTATATGTATATGTATATGTATATGCATATGAATATAGTGATTTTTAAAAATGAGTATCAAATGGGATGCTACCTGGGTTTTATTAAGAAAGGGCAGAAATGATTCTCACTTAGCCACTAAGGCCTCCTGCAAGAGACCATCTGGGAGACGAGACTTTTCTCCCCACAAGCCCAGCTACCTCCCCACTAGAACATGAGCTCCAGGAACTGGGCTTCTGCTGGTTTGTTCATTGCTGGATCCCCAGCACCTTAGACATGCCTGGCACACATTAGCTGCTTAAAACCTATTTGTTAATTAGCTGAAGGACAAGTCACAAGGGCAGCTCCATTGGAGGGCCCATTACCATGTGAGCACTGCACAAAGCCCCCTTCCTGGGTGTCATCGAGGCTGGTGCTTTTATTATTTCCATTGCACAGTTGGAAGCACTGAGGCTCAGCAGCGTGGCGGGGGGGACAGCTGTAGGACATGAGGGATCCCATGGATCTTGTTTTATAGAGGCAGAAACCAAGACTCTGTGAGAGAGAAGTGACCTGTCCCCAGTATCCATTTCCTACCCACCCTTCCTTTTAGTTATCGGGGCACTCAGCCAGGTAGTGACCAGGATACCTTACAGCTAGGTGCAGTCATGGGACAAAGTGTGAGGTGATGGGATATGAATGGGAAAGACGCATGCCACTTCCACATTGCTTCCTTAATGGAAATCACTCTCCCTCCACTTCCTCTCTTGCCTCTTCTTGCAGGCTGGAGTGGAGGCAGGCTGCAGGAGGACCAGCTTCCACCATGGAGATGACCTGGGCTCACCTCCTACTCCCAGTCATTAAGAGAGAGAAACGAGCATGTCCCTTGCCTGAGACACTGTGTTCTGGGGGCTCTGTGTCACATAATGATGATGCCTGCAGCCAACCAGGTCTTTACCCAAGGCTCAACTCATTTCTTGGGTTTGTTTCCAGAGCATTCTGGTGCGTGGTTGTGATGTGGGTTTCAGTCCTATTGCTCTAAGATCAGAAGGACATGCTGGAAATTCGAAGAGGAAAACTGAAGCTAGAGAGGCCCAAAGGGAGGGTGAAGATCAAGCTTCCGCATCTCCAGAGGTCTCCATGGAGTGTGGCCGGACAGAGGAGCCGACGCTCTCGACATTGCTCCCGAGAGGGCGATTCTCTGCCACATGACATCTGTACCCTCCCCCGCAGGCCACCCTGTGACAGAATCTTGTGAAATCAACACTCTGGTGGCTGTTTCTGCACTGGAATGATGACAGTTTGGGGTTTGGGTTTCCCTCCCACAAAATGACTAGACGAAACAGCCTTCTTTTTCTTTTTTTGCCCCCAAATCATACTCTTTGTGAAAATATTCTCTCACTAGTCTCAGTGTTTGTGAAGGCTACAATTTTTCATTTCTACAAACATTATCCTTTTAGGAATGTATTTGGTGAGCCTTCTCCTTAAAAGAGTACTATTACGAATCTATATATAAAAGTGGATCATTAACCCCATTGTAGATGCTTTTTAAACCTGAATTCCAGACCCTTTCCCCAGTCCAACAGGCATTTTGTTTGCTTGTTTGTTTGTTTGTTTTTCTTGTTTAGTTCTTGTTTTGCAGTACTGGGGCTTGAATCTGAGAGAGCTCTACCACTGAGCTACATCCCCAACCCCTTTTATTTAAGACAGAGTCTTAAGAAGTTGTAGAGGCTGGCCTTGAACTTGTAATCCTCCTGCCTCACCCCCCCTTAGTAGCTGGAATTACAGGAGTGTGTGTGCCAGGCTTCCAGCAGGTCTTTATCAGTCACTCTGCAGTTGCTTGGTGTCCTCTCAAAGGCCAGGGCCCAGAAACCAATGGCATAATCAAAGCATATCTACCTCTCCCCAAGGAAGCAAGGACCCTCTCCTCTGTGGTAATGGAGATAGTCTGTGCCAAGTAACAGAAAACTGAACTTGAAATGGCTTAAGAGAATTGTGTGAGTTTGGGTAACTGGATGGTCCAAGGAGAGCTAATTTAATCCGAAATGCCATCAAGGATTTGGTTTCTTCCATATGTCTTCTAGGCCTCTGTCATTATCAACATCTTAGGGTTGGTATCCCTCATGGTAGCAAAATAGATGCAACAGTACCAGGCTTCATATCCATACACCACACCATCCCAGGTAAGAGAGAGAGTTGGCTTCCAAAAACACCTGCCCTGCCACCGGAAAAGTTAGGTATCTCATTTTACAACCCTTTACCCAAAGTCCTCTCATGTTTCATTAGACTAAACTGGATGACACGTACATTCCGTCATGCTACAAAGAGGATAGAGTCATCTTGACTGAATTACACAAATCATGGACAATCCCACCTAAGGCCAATGGCAGAACACAGAGGAGGGGTGGAAGAGGTGTTGGGGAGATGACTGGTGTCCCCTACAGTGTCACGGCCAGACACTAGACCACTAGGATGGTGAGTTTACATTGGTTTTCTTTGGCAGTCACATCCCATGGTTGACTCATATTAATCCTCCATTCGTTCCCCCTTAAGTTTCCATGACAATATAAGTATTCATTTCACTGTCATGTACAATTCATTTTTCAGACCTATGGAAAGGTTTATCTCCTCAATTTTTAATCCAATTGGGTTTAGCCAGTCAAGATCATTTTGCAAACTAATTCTGTCATCCAACCATAAAAACAAAGAAATTGCCGGGCTCGGTGGCACCCGCGCATAATCCCAGTAGCTCACGAGGCTGAAGCAGGAGGATCACAAGTTCAAAGTCAGCTTCAGCAACTTGTGAGGACCTGAGCAACTCAGTGAGACCCTGTCTCTAAATAAAATATAAATGAATGGCTGTGGATGTGGCTCATTGGTAAAACGCCCCTGGGTCCAATCTCTTGTACAAAAATAAATAAATAAATAAAGAGCCTTTTATGACCACTCTGTCCTCAACACACTCAGCAAATGAACGACACTTCCCACCCTGGATGTGAGGCCCACTGACCAGTGGCCACCATAAGCCACCTGCTGCTCATGGCTACCAGGTGCTCCAAGTTGTGCCTGAGCACACCTGTTCTCCCTAGGCAGCTGTGTGCATCCCCAGGGCACTTAAAACCATGTGAAAAGTGCTCTTGAATCCAAGAAAACTCACTGAAAAGACGCAACCAAACCAGTCTGCATTCACCAAAGGATGCTGTCAAATGGGGTGTGGAGGAGACATCCAATAACGAATGGGGGGAAATTATTGTAAAAAAAAAAGAAGAAAACACACATAAGATTCTAGACTCAGATAAGTTCACAAGTTTCTCCAAGGAATCACGCCACTTAAAAAAAAAAAAAAAAAAAAAACCTGGAGGCTGAAGATGATGTATTGTGGACAAGGTTTACGCAAGTCTGAGAACACAGAACCTGGCTAGCAAGCCCAAATTCAAAAACACTGTCTTGGCCCTGCATCAAAAGGCTGGCAAATGGGTGGACATTTCCAGGTCTGAAGTTAAAATCAAATATTAAATATTTATCTGGCTTATTTGATTACCCAGCCAACTACTGCCCTCAACCGGGGGACATTAAAGAGCTTCCCCTATGGCGATCCCACCCGCTCTGCACCCCAGCTTCCTGCCATTCATAACTGTACCGGCTTGTCATCAATCATGTCCTCAAAGGAGGAAAAATACTGAGAATGGCAGGCCTGAGACTAGAGCTCGCTCTGTGCCAGCAGGTCTGCTTCCTTGCTGATGTTTGAAGGTGTCCCCCTAAAAGTTCATGTGTTGGAAACCTAACCCCAAATTCATGATTAGATTACCTGGAGTTGAGGCCTTTGGGAGGCAATTAGGATTATTAGATGAGGTAATAAAAGTGGGGTCCCCATGATGGCATTAGTGACTTTACAAGAAGAGGAAGAGAGATTCAAGTTGGCCCTGAGCTCTGTCTTGCCGTGGGATGCCATCTACCATGTTTTGATGCAGCAAGAAAGCCCTTTACCAGATACTGAGCAGGTGCAGCAAGCACTCTCTTTGGACTTCCCAGCTTCCAGAACTGTGAGCTAAATAAACCTTTATTCTTTATCAATTACTCAGCCTCAGGTATTTTGTTATAGCAACAAAAATGGCATGTAATTATGAAAGATAACACCTTATGACAGTAAGTGTGGATGTATTGGGCAGTTGGGTTTGGGGATGTGGGAGACAAAGGGTGCGAAGACTAGTTAGGAAGGTAATAAGGTTTCAGTGTGAACAGAGCTTGGGAGTTGGCCGTTTGAATGGAAAGGAACAGGAACATCAAAAAGGGATATCACAAGACTGGATGATTGATTGAAAAGCTAAAGAAGATCAAGATGGGGCTCCTGGGTGACTCTCACAGGCATAAAAAGGGAAGGCCATGGAAGAAGTATATTTTGGTTAATAAGATGAGATGATTTCAAAGGTTCTAACTTAGAGATAACTATCTTTGATGTTTCAAGAAAGAATAAAACATGGATAATTGGAACCATTTGCTTCTCAATGCTATGGGTGAATGGAGTCTCTCAGACCAGAAAGGCAGAAGGCTGAGCAGAAGGGAGGGTTCACCTCAGAACACACCTGTGTTTCATGAGGTGGAAAAAGAGGTCAAGAACAGACAAGGCCTGAGAGGAGACCGTGAGGGAATGCAGTCATGAAGCAAAGGCTAAAGATGATTTCAGAGGGGAAGGAGAGGTCCAAGTGGTCAAATGCTTCAGAGAGGTCGAGCATGGCCCCTGTCGGGGTCATTGGTTATCTCAGTTCAAAAGTTTCAATGGTGTGCTGTGGGGAGACTGCAGCCAGGTGGAATGGAGCCAAGAAACATGCCTGCTTGGGAGACCACTCCTGCCAGGGGCAGAGCAGCTGGAAGGTCCACTAGAGGAAGGGAAAGGCTTCCAAGAAAAAAGAAACACTGCTGACCACTGAAACCACCAAATGGGTGGGAGAGGAGGAGCTTCCTGGCCTGCTCCACATGCAAGACACCTTTTTAAGAGGATTAAGAAAAAGGCTGGGGACAAGGTGGGGTGGGGAGGGGGTGCACACCTGTAATCCCAGTGACTCAGGAGGCTGAGGAAGGAGGATTGCAAGTTTGATGCCAGCCTGGGCACCTTCACAAGAGCCTGTCTCAAAATTTAAAAAAATAAATACAAAGGGCTAGGGATATCACTCAGTGGTAGAGCACCCCTGGGTTCAATCCCCAGTACCACAAAGAACAGAAAAGAAAAATCTCAAAATTCAGAAAGAAGTGTTTCAGACAAGTCACCATGGGCTCACCCTTGGGCACACACCTGCTTCCCCCAAGAATGGTGATGTCACCATCCTCCTGCAGGGTTTTTTTACCCCTATAGCATGAGACCAGGATCTGTAGAGATGCCCTTCCACCATGTCCTCAGCTCTAGGCTGCACACAGATTCTGGGAGCTAAATACCACCAAGCTTCTGTTTCTTTGCCATTTCAGGCCCTGCTTTCTGCCAGTGGGACTCCTCCCCCAGAACCCACAGCTGGATGTGTGGCGGGGGGAGGCTGGGAAGTTATTAGGACTATAAAAGCTGCCAGAGGCATCCCTAGATGTTCAATTTCTTTCCAGCTGGATATGCCTCAGGCCTCCTAAATCAGCTTCCTTGTATCCCCAAAGAAAAGTTCAAAGTAAGACAAGCCTGGAAAGTGGACTCAGCCCTGCGGCTTAGGTGAATCATGCGTCTGCTCCAGAACACTGGCTCCAGGCATGTTTCTCGTCTGCTTGGTTCACTGGAGTCCCCCAAGCACCCACAGCAGGCCCAATGCACAATGGGCACTCCATGAATATTTGTGGTGGAATTTTCCAGGCCACAGTTTCCTCATCTGCCAAAGGCAGGAGGTCTGGCTCATGGTCACTAAGGTCCCATCCAGACCAGGGATGATCTTCTCCCCAGCACCTCAGACTATGCTATGAGTGTTTCAGAGTGGGCTCCAGGCAGAGTGAAGAGCAGCCTTTTCCCCAGTTTCAGGAACCAGTGGCAGAATGGTCACTGTGCTTAGGACCATATCCCAACTTCGCTCCTGCTCCTTGTGTGTGACCCAAACCAGCACCTCTCTAAAGACCGGAGATGGTGGCTCTCCCTTCCCAGAGTTTCCTCCCTTGACCACATTTTATTCTAATATTAACTCCTGACAGCAACCCTGAGTGAGGACTCTGGTCAGTGGTGTCACTGTGGGAATCCAGGAGTGGTCCTCACTCTGCCTTGCCCAACACCTAAGGGTCTTCCTCAAAGGAGATGTGGCTGTGGCTATGGATAAGGGATATTCTGGCTTGTTAAGAAGTTGTCCTCTCAATCGTGAGTTCAAACCACCCTCAACAAGTGAGCAAGTCCCTAAGCAACTCAGCAAGATCCTGTCTCTAAATCTCTAAATAAAATACTAAAAAAGAGTTGGGGATATTGCTCAATGGTTAAGTACCCCTGGGTTCAATCCCTAAAATAAAAAAAAATAAAAAAAAATAAAAGTTGCCCTCTCCATACCATGGCCAGATCTTGTGTACCACAGGGTCTCCCTGAGAGGTGGTACTGCACCATGGTTGGGGCATGAAATTTTATCCAAAGAAGAAAGGCTCATCTGGTCTGCACAGATAGCTTATGAGGGAACTGGGGATGATCGGCTCCATGTCACATGTGAGGACGCTGAGGTTGGGAAGATGACATGACCTGCTCCCAGTACTGAAATGAGCTGATGGTATGGCCTGAACCGGAAACCAAGTCTTTCCACTCTCAGCCACTGCCCCACCCCCAGTATCCTGTTGCCTCTGGATGCCCTCCCTCTCACCTCTCATTTATCTACACTCCTGTTCTCCTGAGTCTGCTCCTCAAACAACAGGCAGCCCCAATCCCTGTCCCTCCTTCTGGCCAAAATCTACATCTTTGCTTCCATTTCTTTTCTTTTTTTCTTCTTTTCTCTTTTGAATCTTTCCATTTCCAGCTGGAGAGTTCAATCTAGTCATCCACATTTTCAAAGACACTGCATCTCCAGCTGATATCAGTTCTCTATTCTTCTTTTCCTTGGTTAATTCCAAGATGCCCCGAACAGGAAAGAATGAGAGAACATGGCCAATCTGACATGCACCCATTGGTCTGACCTAGACCTGTTGCTGAACAAGGCAGAGCCTGTTTCCAGGAAAGAGGGAAAGGCAGCAACGTGGCCAGTGTTTCAGCCTCAAAACCACAATTCCAGCCAGGCCTGTGGCACACACCTGTCATCTCAGAGAGTTGGAGGCTAAGGCAGGAGGACTGTAAGTTCAAGGCCAGCCGGGACAACTTAATGAGATTCTGTCTTAAAAATAAAAAGGGCAAGGGATGTAGCTCAGTGTACAGTGCCCCTGGGTTTAATCCCTAGTACACAAACAAAAACAAAAATAAAACAAAAATCCCTCCCCGCTAATTGCTATGTAATGTGAGCAAAATGCTCAGCCCCCTGTTGCTAAAATTAAACTCAAAACACTCCCCCAAATCACCGTGATTCAGGGAAACAATGACCACATTACAATGGATTACCTTAGAATAAGTACAAGGGAACCCCCCAGCAAGACAGCACCCTGACGGCATGAGGAATTGAGTCTTCACTTAGGGACTCCCCACCTCCGGAGGTAGCAGGTGGCTGATAAGCCACATAGGAGGTGAAAATAACTGATGAACACAATGCCCTGGAAAATGACTTAACAATAATAGCGCCCAGTGTGTGTTTCTGTGTTTTCATCTTGGACTCTCTTAGACAGGCTGAAGCCTGAGATCCTGGGCTAAATAGGGAATATCTGGGCATTCCCAGCTCTCCGTGTTTAAGGAATTCCCAGCTACCGCCAGTGTGTGTGCACAGTGTGGTGGATGGAAGATTCTGTAGCCTCCCGTCACCTGGGTTGATTCCACTGTACTGGGGTACAGGGCCTCCCTGATGTCAGTGACAACAGTGGCTGTCATGGGGGTAAAATGGCCCAGTAGGGTTGTGAGGCTTCCACATGGGGTTAGGCTCTCAAATCAGCTCCCAGGAGTGCAGTCAGCTGAGAGACCCTAGGGAATTGCTTCATCTCTCTGACCAGAGTTAAAAAAAGAAGAAAACGAAAAGGAAGAGGAGGAGGAAGGGGACGAGTGGGGGAGTGGAGGAGGAAGAGGAAGAAGGTCCCAGGAATCTACCTTGACGCCCATGGGTGGACCAGCCCATGAAACCTTATTACAGATGCTTAGCAATTTTCAAAGTGCTTTAGTGGAACCAACCCAAGTATAATAACGAACTTCAGCCCAAGCAACTCTGCTGTCTTCTGCTATCGTCACTTAGGCTCCATGCTTGACCTTGCCTTGGAGGGTCTGCCAGCCACTGGCCAGTTCTAAGGTGGGCTTTTCTTCCCATTAGGGAAACATGCTTTCCCCTCACTTCTGCCCTGCTGGAGTGCTGGAGCTGGCCCAAGGTCTCACCTCCAGGTGGCTGCAGGCTGAAGCACAGCCACACACAGCCACTCCTAGCTTGAGGCTACAGGGCGGAAGTCCCTTGGAGTCACAAGACAGCCAAGAAAGGTGGTGATAATGAACGAGAGGATGTTGACAGGCCATCATCTTTCATCTCTGCTACCTACCAAGGCAACCCAACCCCAACCAGACAGGACTCATGGAGGCCCATTTTATAAATGGAGAAACTGAAGTACAGAAGGAGTAAGTAACTTGGCCAAGATGAGCCCATCTCTAAGTGACGGGACTGGGATTTGAACTCATGTAATCTGGCGCCAGTGTCCATGTTCTTAACCATTGTGCTATACTGCCTCTCAAGGAAAGAGCCTGTGGTACACAAACCAACTAGTCTTTGTTTTTGTTTGTTTGTCTTTCTGGTACAGGGGATTGAAGTCAGGGGTGCTCTACCACTGAGCTGCATCCACAGCCCTTTTCTAGTTTTCATTTTGACACAAGGTCTCACTAAGTTACCCAGGATGATCTTGAACTTGAGATCCTCTTGCCTCACAGCCTCCCCAGTGTCTGGGATTATAGGTGTCCAGCTGCAAGGCTGACTTTTTAACAAGCCAGAACATTCTGCATCCACACATTCCTTTGAGCGCGAGACCCTGAGGTGTTGGGGAAGGCAGGGTGAGGCCTGCTCATGGATTCCCACAGTGCCACCACTGCCCAAAGCATTTCTAAGATTTGTTATGAGGACCTGCCCCCAGAGACTTCTGAATATTCCAGATGGTGGCAGCTCCTCAACCCCTGAATCTAAACAAGACTTTTACATCCAGCCTCAACCCTTGGGTGTCAAATCTGATGAACAGGCTCAGGGATCAAGCTTGGGTGATGTTGGTTTTGGATAAAAACGAACTGGGCTGTAAAGTAACAAGAATGGCTTTCCCCCAGGGACTGGTAAAATGGCTCTCCCGGCCAGTGGAAGAAGTGTTCCGCCTCCCAAGGTAGCTACTAACACGGACAAGACGCTCATCTGGATCTGTCCACTTGGGTCTGTTTGGTGCAAAACAAAAAAGTCGGCTCCATCCTTCACAGTCACACCTCTGAAGCCAACGAGTCATGAACTTGGAGTTGTTTTTCCAATGGTGGAGATGAATTTCCACTAATTTGCACACTCGCTCACCCGCTCCACGGCTCTGCCTCGCAAGGAATGACACACATTTTCGAGAAGGCTGGCCAGGTGAGGAGTTCAGCCCAAGGCCAAGTGCAGAGAGACTCTTGGTGACCCTTGATGAGGATGAGTCACAGCACCGAGCTCCAACCGTAGCCAGTGAGTTGGCTGTGTCCCATCCCTAATCCCTCAGAAAAATGCAGTCTCTGAACTTCTTGCGGGAAGCCGCCCCACCAATGTCAAGTTTCTTCCTGCACTGGTTTGATTTCCATGCTGTGAGCAACCAGCCCCACTCCCTTCCCTTGGATGTTCCCTTTGGTGTCTAAGTGAATCCCTTTAAGTCTTCACTCCCAGATCCACTGATTCCTGGACCTCCTGCTGGTCACTATCTCCAAAGACATCTAGGTGCTGGGACATGGGCAACAAGAATCACACATCTTCCATGCCGGTGCAGGGATGCACACCTGAAATCCCAACAACTTGGGAGTCCAAGGCAGGAGGATTACAAGTTTGAGGCCAGCCTCAGCAACTTTGTAAGACCCCACTGCAAAGTAAAAAGGGTTAGTGATCTAGCTCAATGGTAAAATGCTCCTGGGCTCAGTCCCCAGTACAAAAAAATGATTCATACATCTTCCAGGTTGTTTCCCAGTGTCTTTCCTCTATCCTGATTCCCTTTTAAAACCATTGGAAAATGGTGGGTAACAGCCCAAGAAAGCATCCAAACAGGGGTATTGAACTCACTGCCCCAAGGAGAATTAACAGAATCCCTCCAGCTGCCCATGCCAACAACAAAGCCATCTTTATAGCCAACACTTTCCAAGCCCAGCAATGCCCAAACCAGACCACTGTTCTCCATGTTCCCGGAAGGCACAACCCAGATCGACAGGTGCAACTCTCAGACTCTCTCCAAGAAATGGCCTTGCAAGAGTATAAGCTCACTCCCAGAGAGAAGAAAGCATGGCTGAGCGTTCTTTCTGTGGGTTTAGGATACAGGGGATTCCTACACTGGGTGGGAGGGCCCACGGTGGATGATCTGCAAGATCCTCTCAATCCCTAAAATTTAACGGAGTCTGGGAAAATCTGATGCAAGGGAAAACGCATGTGCACACGCCCACAACCTACCACTGAAATTAGTGCCTTGCCTGTGAATGCCAAGATTTCCATGCCAGCCTATTCTGGTAGGAAAGCTGTCCTCAAATTTGTGCCCTGAGCCCATGAACTCTCAGGGCAGGAGGCGGAGGAGAACTACCTCCCCCAGCCCCCCAGGGACTTGCTCGGAGCTCACTTTCTTCCCCAATGACTCATTTTCAGGTTCATCTGATTCCCACTTCCCACTCCCAGGTCCCTGCACTCAGGAGACAGGTGTCTACGACCCAGGTGGGAGATCAGCTTCCTCGGAGCCACTGTGGGCAAAGCCCAGCCCCTGAGCAGAGCAGCCTCAGCCTCACTGGTCCTCCACGGTGCGAGCGCGGAGCAGCTGCCAGGCTGCTTTCAATATCCGCTCGCCGGCCTACCAGCCAGACGCACCCCCCTCGCCCCAGCCCCTTCTCTTTGAAGAAAAGTGATTTAATTTCATGAGACTTTGGGGTAATCATGTTATGATCTTCAACATTAACCAGAACCAACTCCCTGCTACAGGAGGGTGGGGAAGGAAAGGGGAAGGAAAAAGTAAACAGTCCTGTTTGGGATTGCCAGAAAAGAGAGGAAAAAGAAAATCACAACAGCTGCTTCGCTGGTTCCCCTGATGAGGACCGGCCTCTGCCAGAGACAGGGCCTCTGTGCCAAGGTTGCTGGAAACAAGGAAGTTGGGCTTGGCAGGGCCTCGGTTTCTACAGGTTAATCAGCTCAGTTCTGGGGGGAGAGAGATTGGTTTTCATTCTCCAGCCTACCTTCTCTCCTATTCCCACCCCACCCCCACCTCCCACTCACTTCCCATCGCACTTCCAGCCGGCCTGAGGCTACCTGCTGTCCTCTGCCAGAGCTCAGAGGCCTCCCTGCCTCCTCTCCAAGGAAGGAGAGTTGCTTTGAAGACCAGGTCAAGTGACCTCTTTTGATTTTCCTGAAGACTTTTGCCTCCACACCCCAGGGCCCACTTCTCAAAGCCTTCAGATCACAAAATGAGGCTTAGTGAGGAGGCCAGGTTGAAAGACGGCAAGAATAAGTCAAGGGGTGACTGCGGTGCGGTGGGGTGGGGTGGGGGGTGCTTAGAAAAAAAGAAAAGAGAATAATTCAGGACCACAAACCCAGAATAGTGCATCTAAGGGTTAGCTGCAGCCAGAGAGGAATTCTCACGAACAATGGTCCTTCTTGGCAGACAGTCTAAGGGTGTGGTGCGCGGTTGAAAAAACAGCAAATAACCCAGGCTCCAGGGCCACCCGGGAGGGGGCTGGGTGTGAAGCTGGAAAGACACAGTGAGGGACTTCGTGGGGACCCCTAGGAAATAATGGGTCACACCAGGAAGGTGATGCCCTTGGGACTCCAACCTGGAAGCATCTTGTCAGACAGCAGTGGGGAGGGCAAAGCTCTATTTCCCAGCTCCTTTCTCTTCCAGTCTCAGGCCTGCCTGTATGCTTAGACGCCCTGAAGGTCTCGGTGGCCTCTCTTGCACCCCTCTGCTGGAATGCGAATACCCAGCATGTGCTGGATGGTGACACCAAGCCTAGGTGCCACTGTGCCCACACAATGCAACATCTCACCACCCCCACCCCCATCCCCAAGTCAGATCCCAGATTCATTCAGATTTCAAGCTGATACTCAAAAGTATCTTAGGAAATCTGGAAGAAAACCCCCTGGACGTGACTTTGGAGCCATATGTTTATAGAGTCAGTCCCTTTCTAGGATGTAGGGAAAGCAATACAAGTGTCACAGGTTACTGCATGACATTGCTTCCCCCTCGTCCTAAGCCAAGGGTGCTGGCTGAAGGGCTGAGGGTTGGTAAACCACTGCCAGGCAGGCAGGTAAGTACACTCATTCCCTGAGGCTGTACAGTGTGCCCCAGGGTCAGGTCTGAGCCAAATCCTTTGGCCTCTATGAGGCATGACAGCCTGGGACTTAGAAACGATAATTCGTTTTAATATAATGTTTTTCTTTGCAAACACATTTTTCTGGGTTTTTTTTCCTTTAAACTTCATATTTAAAAATTCAATTTAAGATAAAGGTCAAACAGTGTTGAATGGAGGGATTACAGAGTCTAATTACTGAGAATGTGAAGAAATATCATTATATTACAAAAGTGATCAAAACAGGCTTACAGGAAGCTTTGGACCGTGTCAGGAGCTTAATATGGCAGTTCCAGAGGTTGCCTCTGGATGCTTGAGAAATACTAAAGAAATTCACTCTGGCCCAGGGGAATCAGCGTTCAGTCCACCCGTGTCACATCGAAAATAGATCTGTGAACCCAGAGAGCAGGCTCCCTCATAGCAGCTGACGGAGGTGAAAGGGAGATGAGTTCTTCAGGGCTCCGGCTTTGGTGGTTGGTGGCTATTCTCTCAATACAGAAAGTTCCAAGAGGCTGGAGGAAGTGAGGTCTGTGGGTATGAGGGAGAACGTGGGCCACAGAAAGGTTTCCACTGGAAAGCAAATGTGACGGGTGGTTCCCCAGGACAGGAACAGTTTGAAGCAGAATGCCGACCAAGAAGTCTTGGGAAGATCAAACTGGGGCTCCAGCCCCCACAAAATGATGGCTTTACAACATGAAGCATATATTTTGCAAAGGGTAGCTCCCGGGGCTGAGGATGTGGCTCAGTGGTGGAGTGCTTGCTGAGCATGCAGGAGGCCTTAGGTTCAATCCCCAGCACCACGAACAAGAAAAAAATAATAAATGAAAAAGTAAGCTTCAGATCAGTGGCAGCTTCTCGGCCATAAAGAAGAATAAAATTATGGCATTTGCTGGTAAGTGGATGGAGCTGGAGAATATCATGCTAAGTGAAACAAGCCAATCCCCAAAAACCAAAGACTGAATGTTTTCTCTGATAAGTGGATGATGATACATAATTGGGGGGTGGCAGGGGTGGTAAGAGAAGAATGGAGGGACTTTGGATTGTGTAGAGGGAAATAGGGCGGGAGGAGTGGGGGAAAGAAAGATAGTGGACTGAGGCAGCCATTATTACTCTATATACATGTATGATTACATGAATGGTGTGACTCTACATTATGTACACTATAGAAATGAACAGTTGTACCCCATTTGTGTACAATGAATCAAAATGCAGTCTATAAAAATAATAAATAAAAAAAAAATCAGTGGCAGCTTTTTTTTGGGGGGGGGGAGTTTGCTGGGGATTGAACCCAGGGCCTTGTGCTTGCCAGGCTGAGCTACATCCCCAGCCCAGTGGCAGCTATGATCAGTGACAACAGCACAGACTAAGAGTTGGGAGACGCGGCTTCTAATTCTCTATCACCCTTTACTTTTCCCAAAGTTTCAGGGTGCTAGACTCAAAAAACCATGATTATCCTGTGTCTACTTCCTGTGTCTCTGTGACCTCTCCAAAGAGTGAAGTGAGTTTAGACAGAAAGTAAAACAATTCCCGTTCTGGAGCAGGAAATTTTCCAAGTTGTCCTTACTGGCAGCTACAGTGAAATCCACCCCGAAGGCTCATAGCTACGATTTACCATGAACCAAACGCTGATCCAAGCATTTGAATGAACTTGTTCAACAGCAATCCTATGAAAGAACACAATATGATGATGACAATGATAATAATCATCCTCAATAGAAAGAAGGAGAAACTGAGCCATGGAGAGGCTGAGACCCTTGCCCAGAGTCACAGGGCCGAGGTGTGTTAGGTATAGGGTTTGAATCCCGACACTGGCACAAAGCCAACCTCTTAACCCAGTAGACTACACAACCACCTAAGAAGGGCTTGTAGGACACTCAGTGTGCTCTGGCCATAAAACCCTTGGCCATGAGCCTGGGAAAGTTACCAGACTAGATTACCCTTTTCGCCCAAAAGGCTACTGGATCCTATCTGAGTTACCCACCAAATTCTCCCCAGGAGGATGATCCATAGAGGGTTCTTTTGACCTGTGGCATGACAGGGGATCTTGCTATGATCCACCAGGGTGATAGCTCAGGGGACAAATCAGGGCCACAAATAGGAGATGGAAACTTAAACATTTTGTTCATGTGAGGTCCACCCCACTAGCCTTCTTGGAAGCACATGGAACGACCCCCTCACAACACTTCTTGGATTCTTCACATTCTTAGTTCAAGTTGTTCCTGCCTTTTGGCCCTTGGGTCCCCAAATTCCAGCTGGGGATAAGAAGCTGGGTACCTGAGGTGCAGAGGAGGCAAGGCCCCCAAAGTGAAGAACATGAGAAGTTGGAAGGGAGAGTGTTGCTCAGAAGACTCTAACTCCTCTTGAAAAGGAAATGACCTCATTGTCTCCATTATTTTGTTTTTAACACAGCGAAAGTGATTAATCCATAGTCAAACCAAAATAGCTTATACGCAGAGGCTGCTGAGGATTTTCTAATTACGAAATAGGAAAGGGGAAAAAAAAGTGTTCGTTTCTTCTGCTTTGGAATAACAAAAAGCCAATAAAGTGGAAATTAAACTGATCATTAAAGAAGACCAAAAAGCAATGTCCCTAAAACTCAATTTCCACTCACTTTTTTTTTTTTTTTAATTCCCATAACTATAAACGAGTTGAAGAGACCTTTCAAATGTTTTAATAGGAAAATTCCTGGGAGGGGAAGTGAGATTTTGGTGTCTAAGAGGTTCCAATTTAACAGTTGAGAAAAGTGTTTTAGCAGCCCCCTGGCCCCACGGGATTGTGAAACGCATCCACACAGTGCTCCTGGGACAGAGCATTCACACTTGATGGAAGTAGCCAGGCTGGGAAGCCAGAGGCTATTTGCAAGGAGGGGAAAATTCGACTTCCAATTCTGAAGCACAGACAAGCTTATTCCCGTAGCCATGGAGGCCTGCATGCACATCCAGAGTCCAAGACACAGCCAGGAAGAGGGCGAGGGGTCAGTCTGCACCCCTGCCATGTGGTTTGGAAACCAGCCACTCCCCTCTCATGCCTTAGATCCCCCTCTGGAAATCTGAGGGTGACACACTGTTCTCTCCCTAGGGTCTAAAACAAGACAAGGCCCATCAACACAGAACACAACCTGGTCTCTGCTCACACCAAAGAGCTACTTCCTTAACCTCTTCAGTCCCATTTCACCCTGGCCATTTATTCACCCATCCAGTCAATAAACACTTATGAAATGTCTCTGAAGAGTCAGGCATCCTGGGAGGCACTGAGGCACGGTGCTTGGAGATAGAACCTCGACTCTGTGGAAGCAGGAGCAGATGTATGGACTCAACACCAGGCGATAAGCAATGACTTAGCACCTGCTCCCGAGTCTAGAGCCCCCACCCCACCTCACCTGCTGAGGAGCTGGAAAGACAGACAGAGGTGTTCTGGGCACGGTGGCACACGCCTGTAAGCCCAGCAACTCAGGAGGCTGAGGCAGGAGGATCACAAGTTCAAGGCTAGTCTCAGCAACTTAGCGAGGTCCTGTCCCAAAATAAAAAATAAAAAGGACTGGGCATGTAGCTCAGTGGTAAAGTACCCCTGGATTCAATCCCCAATACCAAAAAAAGGGGACAAAAAAAAAACAAAAAAGATGGAGATGCCTGGATAAACTCCAGACCCAGGCCCAGAGGCATTTATGCAGCACAGACATAGAGCAACATGGGAGGCAACGGATGAGGTTAGGAGGATGGGTGGGGGACAGACCAAGGGCTTCAGGTTTCAGGACAAGGAGCTTGGACTTGATTCTGAAAGAGACAGGGATGGAGAGTCAGAGTCATGAAGGTAGGCAGCTCCGGGCCAGAGGGCCAGATGCAAAGGAGTGTGTGAATGAATGCATCCGGAGGCATTTAAATAAGTGTACCTTATTCTATTGACAAAGGTACTTCGCATAATGAAAACCATTATCCTATGGCAACAGGAGTATCTTCCAGAACACAACTGCCTTCCTCATACTCAACTTCCAACTCTACTGAATGAAAGTCACCCAACTTCAGAGTCATTACTATCACGTGCACATCCCTAATGACAGCACCATTTTCAACACCGTTACACCAACCATGAGTTCCCTTCTGCTGTTCTACACATCTGCTACTGAAATCCCTGTCTGACCCACAAAGAAGGCAACCAATTCAAGGAGGGTGTGGCTCAGCAATAGAACACTTGCCTAGCCTGTGTGAGGCCCTGGATTTAATCCCAGTGGGAAGGAAAGCAGGAACCAATGCAAGCCTATGATGTCTTTATACTAGTCATGACTTTCCTAATTAGACAATAATACACTACTGCGTTTTAATGTCTTATTAATAACCCACATTGGAGTATCCATTCTTCTGCATTCCCCTATGTCAATGTTATTCAAATATTTTACACCTTTGTCCAGACACATATGAGTGCACACAATCTCAACTACAGGTGGATATTCTAGCAGAGAAGCTAGGGTTTGCAAAATGATGTGAGGAGTTTGTGCATTTTACGGCCAACTCTGTCCATTTATAATTTTAATTTGAAATTACTGAAATTATAATAAGAATTTGTATAAATAAGGCTTTTCTGTTTTTTCTTGGAACTGGCCAGTAAACAGGAAAGTAATTAAATTTCCATCTTTTTCCCCTACACTTGAGTACATCCACAAATTGACAGGTCAAAGAGCCCAGTACAGGGCTCTGCTCACCATCACCCACGCCTTCCTCCAACCTTGGCAGAGTGTACCACACTCCCTCGCTGGACCCAGGGCTGGTCCAGGGACCGGGCTGCAGTGATATCAAAGCTGTCTTGGTACCTGCCCTTGTGGTACTTAGAGCCCAGTACATGAGACAGGCCATTAGTGAATGAACAGACCATGTAAACAAGGTAATTTCCAATCGTGAAATCAAAAGACGGCAGCAACAGGGGTGTGTGGCATCAGGGAAGGCCTGTCTGAGTAAGGCATTTGAGCCAAAACCTGAGGAATGAAAAAGAACCAGACAAAGGAAAACAGAAGAAAGGCAGGTCAGAGCTCAGCAGGTGCAGAACAGGAGGGCAGTGTGGGCTACACATGGGAAAGGCAGGCTGGGGTCAGATCAGCAGTGCAATGAAACTACTCACGGTGTAAAGGATGGGATGCTACTTTATAAGACCACGCTGCTGTCATTTGGAAATGGACCAAATCAGGGTGCTAGCAAAAGCAAGAGATGGTGGCCGGGGGAGGGGAATGCCTCCATAGTCAACCAAGAGGACAGCAATAGTGGCAGTTTGAAAGATGATGTCAAACAGACTGAGCAGGAGATGGTACTTATCAGACTCAGAGATGAACTGACTGAAGGAAGGGGAGTGAAAGGAAGAGGTTAAGGATGACTCTCCTAGGAATTTGAGCTGAGCAGCTTGAGGTGCCATTGGACATCGAAGTGGAGGAGATAAACGGGGAGCGGCAGGGTCTGAAGTCCATGTAGAGGTCAGGATCTGACAGTTAAAACTGAAGAGGCTCTGCAAGCCTTTGCAGAAAGCCAAGAGAGTGGAAGTGCTGGCTACAGAAAGAATTATAGAATGAACGTTCCAGAGATACTGGAGATCCCTGGGTAAGCTCCAACATGCGGAGGATCCAGGAGAAAAGGAAAGGAGGCGGGTGGGAGGATGGATGGATGGATTGACACATGCACCCAAAGGCTTTTATACAAACGGCCCTAACCAACCGCTATAACCAGCAAAGTAAACAGCACTTTTACTCAATATATTCACTGTGCTCCCCAAGCTGTTCAGTTTCTAGACACCTACACAACAACACAATCCTGGGAAAACTCAGTCTTCCAATCAACAACTGCCCACTAGACCTTGAACACACCAGATTCAAAGGAAGGACCTAAAGGATTAGGATGCTCTGTATTTCCTCATGATGGGGGGGATCATACTGAAAAATCCATTAGAGAAAAGCAATCAAGATGAATTTTCTTCATTCCCATAAGCAGCTGGCTGTGACCAAGCCTTCTCCCTCGAGGTGTGCATCAGCCATGGCTACAAGAGAGTCTTTCTTCTGCTAGTCATCAGCACTAACTAACCTTCCATAGCTGGATGTGGGACCTTTTGGACAGGGATTAAATCTGCTTTGCACTTGGACCATGGAGGAATTCCATTTTGTGCTTACTGCGGCAAAAATACGACAAATCTTGAAAATACAATAAAGAGAATACAGAAGACAAAAAAAGATGGCTGAAAAGGAGTCTTTCAAAAAAAAGGGGGGGTGTACTGATAGTCTCATTTCTAAGGTAGAATTTCTCAGTGGAAAATAGGAAAACGATGTGCTTTCAGATTTTAGATAAGTACATAACAAATTCTAAAAATGTTTGCCATAATCTGTTGTGTGTGTGTGTGTGTGTGTGTGTGTGTGTTTTATCGTAAGGGTGAATGCTGTTAAGATTTCTACTACGAGTTGACGTCGTCACACCTCCAGATACACTGGATGTCAGATCGCCCCATCACAAGATACATACAATGTAATACCTGAACATAATTTTATGTGCTATTTTTCTGAGCTTTCTCTTGAAAAGCCGGGTGACTTCTTGGGTAGCAGCAATTTACCTTTCACACTTCGGTAATAATCAAGGTGCCTGATTGCCCTGAATAACATTCCAGGCTGTCAGAATATTTCAAGGCTGTGAATTAGCATTTCAAAACCTTTTGAAACCAGGGTAGGAGGGCTTTTTCCCTTAGCTGAAGGTTCCACTGGCTGCAAAGAAGCAAGTGTTAAATGCACACCTGCAAAAGCTGTATTTCTGGATCAGGATATCAGAAAGGGGTCTCCAAAAATCAAGAAGCTTGAGAAACATTTTGGTTCAATGAACAAACAGCCTGAAATTTCCAGGAAGGGTCTGAGTTCAAACATTCTGCTCAGTATCCCTGTAATTCATTAAAGCATCCCGGAAATCCCAAAATGTGGGCACAGAAACAACATTTTTCTAATTGCTTATCCAGCCCAGACAAGAGCATAAAAATCTTTGTTAGGCCATGGCCCTAATCTGGAGTTGGGACAACTTCATTCCAAGAAATGTGGAGTCATCAAAATACAATGACCTTCAAGATTTTGGGGGTAGCAGTCTCAGCAAAAGGGAACAAAAAATCTGAGATACAAGATTGATTCAAGAATAAAACTACCAGATTTGGGGCTGGGGATATAGCTCAGTTGGTAGAGTGCTTGCCTCAAATGCACAAGGCCCTGGGTTCAATCCCCAGCACCACACACACACACACACACACACACAAAAATAAAAAAATAAAGTTCCCAACTAAAAACCAATCCTAGCCCCCTATTGCTCATCAGTGGTTCCCAAAGCGTAGTTTCCAGACCAGTAGCATCAGCACCACCTGGAAACTTGTTAAACATACAAATTCTGGGTACCCACCCCAGGTCTATGAATCTCTAGAGAAGGGCCCAGCAATCGTGCCTCTCTGATGCATGCCAAAATGTGAAAAACACTTGCACACACATATCCCTCATGCCCTAGCCTGCTCACCATCTTGCCCACACCACCTCTGTTCCATGGCTCACTGGAAGTCCAAGTTCTAGGCAAACTGTCTCTGGATGGTCCCTTCAAAAGCCAGTTTCATCCTTCCCCTTTCACATGCCTAGAATCAGATACCTGCCTACCCCTTTTTTCTATTGTCACTCAAGTCCCCTATTTTTAGGAGAGGTACCTGGGACTGAGACCTCTCCTACCTCTTCTGAGTGTCTACCATAGGCTAAGTATTTTATGCAGGCCCTGATCCGCACAAAAATCCAGTAAGACAAGCCGGGCATGGTGGCGCACACCTGTAATCCCAGCACTTGGGAGGTTGAGGCGGGAGGATCAAGAGTTCAAAGCCAGCCTCAGCAACTTAGCGAGGCCCTAAGCAACTCAGTGAGACCCTGTCTCTAAATAAAATACAAAATAGGGCTGGGGATGTGACTCAGTGGTAGAGTGCCCCTGGGTTCAATCCCCAGTACCAAAAAAAAAAAAATCCAGTAAGACAGATATAATTGTGCCATTTTATGGATAATACACAATGTTAACCCTTAGGACTTGACTAGCAGGGCACGTAGTACAACACCTGTAATCCTGGCTACTCAGGAGGCTGAGGCAGGAACGTTGCAAGTTCAAAACCAATCTGGGCAACTTGGAGAGACCCTGTTTCAAAATAAAAAAAACAAAAAGCTAGGAGTGTAGCTCAG
Source organism: Glaucomys volans (assembly GCA_020662805.1). Classification (NCBI taxonomy): domain Eukaryota; kingdom Metazoa; phylum Chordata; class Mammalia; order Rodentia; family Sciuridae; genus Glaucomys; species Glaucomys volans. Next base: position 673,017 of record JAJEJO010049582.1, read on the forward strand.
TGGTAGAACGACCCTAGGTTCAATTCCCAGTCCAAAAAAGAAAAAAAAGACTTGGCATCTGGAGTCATTTAGGGACATTACATAGAGCCTCACATACTTCTACATACTACATTCCAGGTAATATAATAATCTATGTTCTTACAGATGACCTGAGTCATTAAGGAAAAGCTGGATTATGTCTGGGGTGCTCTGTATAGGAAGGCCTCAGTATAAAGTGCATTTCAGAAAGACTTATTCAAAATGATTAAGATGAAATAAAGAGTTGCACTTAGGAGGTTGGGGTGTGACTCAGTGGTAGAGTGCTTACCTAGCCCATGAAGCCCTGGGTTCCGTCCCTAACACTGCAATACACAAATCATACTTCAAGGAACCAGGTGTCATTTCCTGGAAAATGTCCTTATATGGAACCTCTCAAATCTGATCATGAAGCCAGGCGCGGTGGTGCACACCTGTAATCCCAGCACTTGGGAGGCTGAGGCAGGAGGATGGAGGATGCAGCCTCAGCAACTTAGCGAGGCCCTAAGCAACTCAGTGAGACCCTGTCTCTAAATCAAATACAAAATAGGGCTGGGGATGTGGCTCAGTGGTTGAGTGCCCCTGCGTTCAATCCCCAGTACCAAAAAAGAAAAAAAAAATCTGATCATGAGGTTGATCAATGAGGCTTCACTGTGGGTCAACAATACCCCCATCCCACCTGATGGTTTAGTGGAAATGTTTTATAAACAATGCCTGGTAGATGGAATTATAAAAACAAGGAAGAAACAGCCACCAAAGTGGGTTACAGAATGGAAAATATCTGAGAAACCAATGAAAACAGGGAGCTGAAGTTGCATTCACCAGAGAGAGAGAAGGAGGCACACCAGGGCCCCAGGAAGGCAGATCACCAGGAAGAACAAAAAGCAAACAAACAGCAAGAGCTCAGGTGATTATTAGGAAACAGACTCAGGGGTCACAGGATCTGTGTGCCATCAGTCACATGTGCAATGGAGGACTCAGTGATGAAATTATTTCAGCCAACACCACCTATTGTTTATATAGTAAATTCAGTGAGGTCAGGAATTAGGTGGTATAACTTGGTCCCAGGGAGCCTTAGGGGTCCTTCAGCCATGTGGGGGGCAGGAGGTAGAGTGGGGGGAAGGAAGGGTTGGAGGAGGAGGACAAAGCTGATGTTCTCCAGTTCCCCTCCCTCAACAACACTTTCTTTAGCCAGCAGCTCCGCTCAACTTTTACCTGATTTCCTCACTGAGTTTGCAGAAAGAATCCTGAGGCTGAACGGCATTGGAAAAACAGGTGCGGCAAGAAGACAGCTGCTATAATATCTCAGAGGGGTCTCTGCCTAATTGATGAGAGAATAGAGCTCCCAGCAAGCACAGAAGGCAAGCTCTTGACTCATGTCTCTCCAGGTCTCCTATCAGTTCCCTCCTGCCAAAGCCACCCACCCCCTCTGCTGCCAACCCAAACCAAAGCACCCTTCTTCCTGGACTCCAGCAATAACTGGTCAACACTCTGTCCACCCTCTATACCACTCACCTGCCTGGGGCACAACTGCCTGGTGCCACCTGTGACCCAAAGGTCAAAATGTCCTCACTGATCTTGGAAAACATCTCAGAACACTCTGATTCAGCTCTCACCCATTAACAACCTGGAAGTGGCCCATATTGTGTTACTAGAATAAAATACCTGAGACAAGCTAAATTTATAAAAAAAAAAAAAAAGATTTATTTAGCTTACAGTCATAGAATTAAGTCTAAACTCAGTTAGCCCCATTGTTTCAGCCTCTGATAAAGGTCTTATGGTGATGGCATTACAAATGGCAGGGGCACATGCAGGAGAAATGACATCTCAAAACAGGAAGCTAGAGAGAGGATGGGGTCCCACAGCTCCTTCCAAGGGCATGCCAGCAAATGACCTAAGCACTTCCTGTTAGGCCCCACCTCTTACGGTCCCACTTCCCTACACAGCCACACTGAAGGCCAACCTCCCTACACATGAACCTTTGGGAGGACACACTGAAAACACAGCAAATTCTCTGAACTCCAGAGGTGCTTCCAGGTCTCCCATATATCAGTGATCTGATCATTTCATTTCTCCCTGGTCGCCTCACTGAAAGTAGTGAAACCCAAATGAAGATAATGTATCCAAGTCACATTCTGAGACTCCATCAAGTACTCCTAAGCCACTCCCTACCAGTCTGTAGGAGGTGTTTTGCAGGCCTGGGGACGTTTGGTACAAACAATTGCTGGGTGTGAACATTCCCTGAGGAGAGGAAGAGCCTTGCTCTAGACCTCCGACCTTTCACTACCCTTCCTTTCACTTTCAGCAAAAGTGTTCTTTCCTTCAATGTTTAATAACTGCTCTTAACAAGTTTCCCCTGCAGGCTCTGGGCTCCCTGCCTTTGCTACATCTCACAGAGTGGGAACCCTACTTTTGGACTCAACAGAAGCAAGCTGGGTCAAGTGCTCATACACTGCACCCTGGGACCACAGGTATGCACCCAGCAAGCTGGGCTAATGGCCTCACTCATCCTGAACGGTGCCCCACACCATAGGAGTGCCTCTTCTCAGCCCCAAATGCCCTGGGCCGTCTTCAGCACCCACACACTCCACCTGAGCTCACCAGCCAGCCTTTGGATAAGAGCCATCTGCAAGGAACCAGACCCGCAGGGCAATCTCTAAATCAGATCATCCAGCCCAGGACGCTTCTCTGCTTCTCCTTTGTCCCCACTGTCCACCAGAAACAGATAGGTCACCATCCTACCTGAAACCTTCCAACAGCTTGCCATAGACTCAGAATCACATCTTCACTCCTCACAGTGTCTACAAGATGGTGGCCCTCCTGCCTTCCTCTCCTCTCCCTCCTCCCCCTACCCCACTGGCCTTTGTTCCTCAAACTGGGCAAGCTCCTTCCTGCCTCAGGACTTCCACACTTGTTCTCCTGCCCTGGAATGGTCTTATCTCCAATCTCTGCAGGACTGGCTCTTTCTCAAGTCTCAACTCCAATGGTGCTTTGTTAGCAAGGCCATCTTCAGTGGGTGCTCCTTCCATTGCCACCCTCCACTCACTCCCTGATATTAGCGCCCATTGCTACTTCTTTAACGTCTGACCTCTCCACAGAATATCAGTGTCATGAGAGTGGAGACCCTGCTTGTCCACTGTGGTGTTTGCAGCATTTAGAACTCTACCCGTAAACAGTGGTGTTCAGGAATTGTCGTTTTAGTCAGTGAATGAACGAGTGAACAAATGATTCGGTGCACGAATAAACGCAGCAAAGTAACCACTTCTCTCAGATCAGATGGGACCCACCCAGTGGCCATCAAATCAACTGGGCTCCTTTGCCCATTGGAGCTGAAACTCAGCAGATTCCAGTCCAGCCTCTCCCAACCTGCCTGGTAGCCATTTAACCCAACCAAGAAGCTGCCAAGCCGGCATGTGCGCTCAATTCCTCTTTTTCATAACACAGATAAAACTTTTACACTGTCCATTTAAACCACCATTGTTTGGCCCTCCTCTAAGAAAACTTCAAAACTAAAATTCCTTTCTGCCCTCATTTCGCCCCTTTGTTGAGACAGAAATGCTCCATTTAGCATTCCTAAAGAGCCATTAGCATCCCAAAGCTCTTGTTGTGCTGCTCGGCTGGAGGCTTGTGTTCCTGATGGACGGTGGCTGGGGCAGAGATGCCCTAGCTGAAACAGCCCTTTGGTGCCCCTGCCACTTGGCATCATCTCCCTCCTCGCTCGCCAAACCCAAGCTGCTCCCCCATTTCAGATATTTAGCATGTATTCTCTTTCTCTGATTCTTGTTCTGCAAAATTTCTCTTGTCTTTCTGCCTCACAGAGCACCTTCTGATAAATGCAGCATGGTGGGGGGGGCTTTTCATTCCCATGAAACCCCCTCCTCGACAAGGGGGGATGAACATCCCCAAAACCATCATAGGGGGTTTAATCCTTCCCTCGTGCCCCCCTATCTTCCCCTCTCCATTCCTGTACAAAGGGGAAGCAGAAACCATTTCCTGTACCAGGCAGGCTGGACACACCTGGGCAGCTGCAATGCCACAGTGAGGGATCCTGTGTCACCAGGCTTTAGACAGGACTGTCCAAGCGATTCCCCCAGAAGGTAAGATTTCAGCTAGTCAGGGATCCACCCAACAATACCCATCGTTCTAGATAATTGCCTTGCTACTGAAATTAGACTGCAAATTAGACAAAAATCATTCTAGAAATGCTAACCCAGATGCTAGGTTCTTTCTCTGGGAGAGAATTGTGTTCACTGTCCACTCTTTAGCCAGGATTCTCCATTTTCATGGCAGCCTCACATTTTCTTCCTAGGGCCTAAAAGATCTGAAGTCAGGCACCTGATGGGGAATCCAGCCAAGCAAACATGAGAACACTCGGACTCTGGGAAAGGCCTGCCCCTGAAGGAGGAGCACTCACTGCCTGGGGCTGAGGCCTCATGGCAAGATTCATCACCTTCATGAGCCTCTGTAAAAAGAGGCAACACACTCCCTTCTCACCCATGAAACCATCAGCCCCAGGAACCATTTGCTGGCTCTTTGTATAACTGATCATTTCATCTGAGTTAACAGATTTCTTCCATTTGTGGCGAGCATTCTCTAGATAGGCTACCGAGGGGCAAGACACTGAAGGTGTCTCTCTTTTTTTTTTTAATACTTTTCAGTGATGTATTTTTTTACCCACTGTCTAAGTATTAAGCACCTGCAATGTTCCAGTGTCCTCCAAGCTCCTGAAAACACAAACAACAGCCAGGCTCTGTTCTTGGGGGGATCTGAATCTGCTGGGGGTGCGGCAAGTACTCAAGAAAGAAAGCTTTTCAGAAGTTCTACAGCTAATGCCCACGGAGAACCTGGGTTACATAGGACTTTTGAGGCTGGACTTACTTGTGTGTTGGAGAAGCAAGAGAAGGAGGTGACTTTCATAACCAGTTAATTGGTAATAAAGTAACCATTAGTCCAGGTTTTTACAAACAGCGCTCCCAACCCCCTGCCCCAGTCTTACAGCAGCAGTAGGAAGGGCTATTCCATTCCAGTATCTCCCATGTTTTGGAAGAAATAGGGCTGGTCTGAGAGAAAAGCTGAAGACAAGGGTCAACAAACTTTTTCTGTAACAGGCCAGATAATAAGTACTTTCAGGCTTGCAGGCCACATGGTCTCTGTTACAACTACTCAATTGTGCTCTTGTCCAGAACCAGCCATAGACAAGACATCAACAAACGGGCGTGGCTGTGGTCCAACAAGAATGGATTTACAAAAATGGGCAACAGACAGAATTTGGCCCCAGCGCCTATGGTCACCCAGCCCAGCGCTGAGGAATAATCAACTTCTGGTTCTTTACCAATTTAACAAGTTAAATTAATGATCTACTTAGCTGAGTAATAACAGCAGACTCAGTTAAGTCATATATTTCCTGAAACAAATTCTATTCCAAAGGCAGCTACTGAGGGCCATCTATGTGCCAGAGCTGTGATGGAGAAAAAGCTATGATAAGGACGTGGCCCCTCTGTCCAGGGCTCATGGGCGTCAGTCATGGAGGAGGCAGGATTTTGTTTTGACACACACATGGTAGGTGTCTCTATATATCATCTCAAAAGCACATATGGACTTTGTCTTAATCTGCAGCAAGAGAGAGTACACTGGTTTATAGGGCCATTTCCAGACTGGTGGATACTGTATTTGTCCCAGATTTATTCACCAATAAATAAATAAATATATCTATTACCAACAGACTAAAGTCTTTTTGCGCACATGTGAGCTTCTGGTAGGGTGCACTGGGAGGGAGAATTGGGACTGCCTGGTCATTTAAAATACATTTGGTGGAGTTGTAGCTCAGTGGTAGAGTGCTTGCCTTGCACATGTGAGGCACTGGGTTCAATCTTCAGTGCCACATAAAAATAAATTTAAAAAGACATTGTGTCCATACACAACTAAAAAATATTTTTTAAAAAACTTTATTTTAAAAAAATAAAATAAAATACAGTTGGTCATGCCGAAAGTCCATGGTTGTGCCTGTGATCTGGCTCACCCTCTTACAAATGCATATATTTGGGCACATGGGCAACCCAAGAGACAGAACATGGAGGGAGCTATGCAAAAACAAGGGCTGAAAAACTACTTAACACTACCTATTTTGCTTTATTCTAAAGTAATCAACTCAGAGCATTAGGGACTAAGGAGATGTTGGTCAAAGGATAGAAAGTCACCTGTTAGCATGAATAAATTATGGAGAGCTGTTGTACAGGATGGTTCACTATAACTAATGATATGGTACATACTTGAAAATTGCTGTGGCAGAAGATGTTACACGTTCCCATCACACACACACACACACACACACACACACACACACAAATAACTATGTGAGGCAATGAACATGTTATATTATTATATGTTATACTATGGCAGTCATTTGGATATTTGTATATCCAAATATGCTGTATATCATAAACACACTATTTTTATAAGCCAATTATACCTCAGCTGTCAGCAGGATCCATGCCCTGGGTGCACTGGCTTATTTACCTCTAATGAATAGGACCCAGGGTCAGTCACAGAGAGGGCTCTTGGCATTCCTGGAGTGGGGGCAGGAGCCCTGCCCAGGATGGTCTGGCCTGTCTGTGAGCTCTGAGGAGCTGGATTTCTGAACTCAAATGCCAAGCCAGGCCTGGCACCGGCCAGGTTGAGCCTTCCTTTGTGTCTGAAAACCCTTTTTGTTTGAAGTTGGTGTAACTATAAGCAGCTGCCAAGGAAAGCCTGTGAGAAAGCTCCTAGACCAGGCTGCTTTCCCGGGGTCCCCACAGTGCTCTCTGCCCCTGCCAGGGCCACTTCCCCATCTCAACCTTGGTCAAAATCCCCATCTCCTGTGAGCCACCTTTTCCCAGCTATCAGGCCAGGGTGCTGAGATGGCTCCTTGACAGGCTGAAATAGCCCATAGCCCACCCAGAGAAGAGGATTTATTCTCTCACTCCAAGGTCAGAGGCGGACCCAGAGTTGAATCATACAGAAAATCTCTCTGAGTGCTTGAGCCTCTAGGGATGGCTGGCATTTATTTCCTGAGCACCTGGTAGCACAAGCACCGCAGTTAGCATATCTCATCCAAACCTCTGACAACCCCAGGATATAGACATGATTAACCCCACTTCACAGATGAGGAAACTGAGGCCAAGAGGCTCCAGATCTAGTTGGTCCATCATGGAGCAAGGGGTATAGGTGAGGCTTACCTAATTTCAAAACCCGAGTTTTTTTCCACTATACCCATCAGAAATCTATTAGCAGTCACTCGCCATTCACTCTTTACCTCTCAGTCTCTGGCAGTACCATTAATCTGCTTTCTGGCTGTATAGATTTCCCTATTCTAGACACTTAATAGAAATTAAATAACATGGCATTAAATGATTGTGACAAGCTTCTTAGCATCGTGTTTTCAAGGAATATCCATGTCTTACCATGTGTTAGTGCTCCATTCCTTTATATGGCTGGATAATATTTCATTATATGGATATACCATTTATCTGTTCATCAACTGATGGACATTTGGATGGTATTTGCTTTTTGGCTATTATGAATAATGGTTCTATGAACATTGCAGACAGGTTTTTGTGTGGATATGTAGTTTTGCTCTCTTAAGTATACGCTTAGGAGTTCTGGAATTGTTGGGTCATATCATAGGTATGTCTAACCTTTTGAGGAATTATTTTCTAAGTGGCTGCCCCATTTTACATTCCCACCAGCAGTGCAAGAGAGTGTCAATTTCTCCACATCCTCACCAATACTCATTTTCATCTGCCCTTTTAGTGACAGCCATCCTAGAGGGTGTGAAGAGTCATCTCATTTTGAGTTTGTTTTGTTTTGTTACCAGGAATTGAACCCAGGGGTTCTTAACCACAGAGCCACATCCCCACCCCTTTTTTATATTCTATTTTGAGACAGGGTCTCACTGAGTTGCTTAGGGCCTCGCTCAATTGCTGAGACTGGCTTTGAACTCTGGATCCTCCTGCCTCAGCCTCCTGAGCTGCTGGGATTACAGGTGCCGATCACCATGCTGGCCTCATTGTGGTTTTGACTTGCATTTCCCTGATTGCTAATAATGCTGAACATCTTTTCAAGTACTTATGGGCCACTGGACATATTCTTTAGAAAAATATCTATCCAACTCATTTGCCAGTTTTTAAATTGGTTTTTTTATTGTTCAGTTCTATGATTTACTTATATATTCTTTAGATATTCTGAACACTTAATCAGATATGATTTGCAAATATTTTCTACCATTCTGTGGACTGTCTTTTCATTGTCTTGATATTGTCCTTTGGAGTACAAGTTTAAAATTTTTTATAAAGTCCATTTTACCATGTTTTGTTTTTCTTTGTTTGCATATGGATTTTTTTTTTTTCTTTTTTTTGGTACTGGGGATTGAACCCATGGGTGGTCAACACTGAGCCACATCTCCAGCCCTTTTTTGTATTTTATTTAGAGACCGGGTATCACTGAGTTGCTTAATGCTTCAGTAAGTTGCTGGGGCTGGCTTTGAATGTGCAATCCTCCTGCCTCAGGCTCCTGAGCCACTGGGATTACAGGTGTGTGAACTGCGCCCAGCATGGGATTTTAATATAAATGGTCTATGGACCACTCCATGAGAATTTTTCCAATAGTCTGACAAAGATAACATGGAGGATATATTACTGAAGTTTATTGCCAAAAAGTTGTTCCTAGTGTTACGTGTTGGCTGGGGGTCAGGGGGTGCTGGGGATTGGACCCAGGCAACCTTTTATTTTTCAGTCTTTACTGCATCTCTACTCATGTCTCTTTCTCATTCCTAATGTTATTTGTGTCGCCTCCTTTTTTCCTGACCATTCTTTCCAGATATTTATCTTTATTAGTCTTTCGGAACATCCACTTTTGGCATTGGTTGATCCTTTCTGTTGAATATTTGTTTTCTAGTTCATTGACTTCTGTTCTTATTTTTATCTCTTCTCCCTCTCCGCCCCCACCTCCTTTTTCTGGCTTATTCTGTTCATTTTTTAAAATTTCTTAAATTAGATACTTAGCTCATTAATTTTCATGTTTCTGGTGTTCTGTAAAACACACTCCTCTCTTTTGTATTTTGTCTTTCTTCCACGAATTCATCACCTCTTGGCAAAAGGATAAGGAGAAACAGAGGCAGGCATGGAATTGGGTAGTCTGCCCATTCCTGTAGGAAAAGGCTAAGGAAACACTTCCAGAGGGTGGAGAGATCTGTGGGGGTGGGGAGGATGTTCCAGAGCCAAACCATGACATTTGGGGTCATATCTCATCATGGGAGGGGGCACCCAGTGACAGTGAATCCTTGTGGCCTCGCCATCTTGTCCTTGCAGACTGACTTCTATTTCAGCAACTCTCCTTTGCCAGGCCAAAAGGCAATGAGGCAGATGCTCATGTAAAGACTGGATGAGCCAAAGCAATAAACTCAGCCCCAGCTGTCAGCCCAAACTGCTCCAGCTTCAGGCTAGGAATCATCTTTCCTTTCCTTTGCTTCTAATCTTTATTCCCCATTAATGCTAGCCCTGGACTTGCTTAATAGTGAACCCCATTATCACCACCATAGAATGTGAGTGCTGGAAGGGACTAAGAGATCATCTGTCCAACTCTCTCTCTGTACCAAGGAAACCAAAGCCCAGGTCATCCACACTCCATTCGAGTTTAAGCCACAGTACATTTTTGTGGAGTTAGTAGAAAATAACCAGCTTCAGACAGGAGATCTAGAACATGTGCTTAGCAAACATGAGGCCCTGGGTTCTATCTCCAGCACCAAAAAAACAAACAAACAAAAAACAGTTTTATGAATAATGCATCCTGCTTTGAATTACACTTTTCCAATACAATTTTTGTATCCCCAGCTTCTACTTTGCCTTCATTTGCCTTATATGCCTCTGCACAGCTCTTAGTTTAAAAGGTTATAGATGACTTGGTCACTTAATTTATCAAAGACTTACAGTCATATGTCAAAGTCTTCCATTAATATGTTTTTGCCCCAAGCAGGCAAAAAGAAAACCAAAAATATGGAGTGTCTGAAGAATACACTCACGATAAGACTGATTTAATAAATATATTGAAATTTATACACTAAAAATTGTTCTCTTTCATTTGCCATAGCACACTGACAGAGGTGATCTTATATATGCACGAGATCATTCTAAAAAGTAAAACAAACACAAATCAAACCAAAAAAAAGTACTAGCTGTACTACCAGCTAGTACTACCAGCTGCAATAAACTAAAATTAGACATTATTTCCTAAACAATATTTGTTTAGGACCTAATCCCCTTGAAATGAAAATCCAATTCATAAATAACTCCAGGAACAAAAAAAATATCTAAACTGTAAAGACAGTCATTGTAAAAACAGTGACAACGAAGATAGTACAATTAAAACTTAATAAGTGGTCAAAGCTACTCTAGAGAGGAAAAGTCATTGCTTTAAGTGGTTTGATTGCTAAACAGGAATAAGGAAATAACATTAGCTGAACTGGGCATTCAACTCAAAAGATTAGAAGGATCACAAAAAAGCCCAAGAAATTAATAAATATTTAAAAATTAGAGAATAAGAAAGCAACGAAACTTATTCAAACACAGGCAGCAGCCTGGAATAGTTAATAGATAAGAAAGTGTTCTGAGAGTAGACAGGTCCTGTTTGACTTACATCTCTGGGCATCACAGCTGTGTGATTTTAGGCAAGTTAAATGTCTTAACTACTCAATCACCTGTACAGTGGGAATAATAGTAGTAATTCAGAGTTGTAAAGATTTTTAACTTTACACAGTATATCCGAAGTTCTTAGCACTGGGTCTAGCACACAGTGGGTGTTCAATAAATATAATCAAGTGTTATAATTACTGGTTCCCAAAATTTCAAGAAAGCAAACAAGCCTAGGCAGAGGGTGAGAATAAATATTCACCATTAGAAATTAGAAAGATGATATAGGCACATATGGAAATTTTTAATATGTTTTTAGTGATTACCATATTTAGCTCTATGCTTTAAAAAATGAAAATCTGGGAAAAGATTATTTTCTTGGATAATAAATTACCATATTTGACTCAAAAACCAGTTGAAAATTCCTGAATAAACATATAAGCATGGAATAGATTGAAATGGTTATCAAATAACTAATTCCAAAAATGGAAGGGCCCAGATGGGCTAATTCTAGCAAACCTACAAGGACCAGCTATTTCTCATGCTACTTAAACTATTCCAGAGCACAGGCCAGAATGGAAACTCCTCACTTCATTTTATAAAGTTAGAATTTATAAAAAGAACAATATAAAGAGAGGAAATTGTGTGCATGTATGACCACGGAGCAATGAATCCCACCACTATATATAATTAAAATGCACTGATAAAAAATATGGAAAAAATAAAGAGGGGAAAGATCAGACAAATCTCACTTTTGAACATAGATATAAAAATCCAAAATAAAATGCTAGAAAACAATAATATATCACCAAATGGACTTTATTCCAATAATTTTGAAATAATTCAAATTTAGTCAATCCCAAAACCACAATAACACATCACTTCATACTCACCAGAATGGCTGTAATCAGAAAGACACATTCAAAATGTTGACAAGAATATGGGGAAACTGGAACCCTCGTATGTTGGTGGGAATGTAAAATGGTACAGCTCCTGGGAAACCAGTCTGAGTTTCTCAAAAAGTTAAACCCAGAGTTAACCATATAACCCATCCAGTCCACTCCCAGGTGGTATACCCAAGAGAAATAAAAACACATTATCCACACCAAAACTTGTATGCCAAAGTTCACAGCAGCATTATTGACAGTAAACCACAAACTGAAAACAACTCAGTTGCCCATCAACTGATGAATGAATGAATGAAATTTGGTATGTTCATACACTAGAAGAGTATTCAGTCATAAAAAGAAATTAAACACTAGTACATGCTACAAGGATGAACCATGAAAACATGACGCCAAATGAAAGAAATCAGTCCCCAAAGCCATATATGATATGATACTATTAAGATTAAATATCCAGAAGAGGCAAATCTATAGAGAATGAAAGTAGATTGGTTGCCCATGGCTGGGGTGGGAGACAAGAAGTGACTGCTAAAAGACAGAAGACAAAAATGTGATGATGATGATGATGATATTATGATGATAATTTTGTGTGGTACTGGGAATTGAACCCAGCCAGGGCCACTCTACCATTGAACCTCATCCTCAGCTCTTTTTAATCTTTTATTTTGTGATCAGATCTTACTAAATTGCCCAAACTGGCCTCAAACTTGCAATTCTCCTGCCTTAGCCTGCCAAACTGCTGGGAGTACAGTTGTGTCCCACTTCACCCAAACCAGTGAAAAGAATTTTAAAGGAGCAAACTTCCCAGTGTATAGAAGTAGAAGCCACTCTGTTGATGAAATGATGAAAGTCTAGAAACATTCTCACTCAAATCAGGATCAAGAAAAGGGTACACTTGCCATTATTATAGACCATTATTTTGAAGTTCTAGCCAATGCAGTAAGGCAAGAAAAATAAAAGTTATAAGAATTGAAAAAAAAGAACTAAAATATTCATGATTTGTGAATTACAGTTGAAGTCCAAAGGAAGAGAATTAACTGAGACACTATGAGAACTAATTTAAAGAGTTCAGTGAAGTTACAGGTTATAAAATATATAAAAATACCAGGGGCTAGGGTGTGCAGCTCAGTGACAGAGCAGCTTGCCTGGCATGAAAAAGGGCCGGGGGTCAACCCCAGTACAAAAAAAAAAAAAAAAAAAAAAAAACAATTTTAAATAGTTGTCCTACACATCAGTAATATCCAAGAAATAAAACATGAAGTTTGGGAAAAAAATCCCTTTCATAATAGAAATCAAAATTATAAATAGAGAGAAGCAAACTTTAAAAAATATAAAGAAATTTACAAACTCTACTGAAGGGCAGAAAAGATACAAATAAGTGGAAACATTCTATGCTTCTTGGTTTCTAAATTTAAAATTGCAAAAGTATCTATTACATGCCTATTGGAAAATGGCCATATCAAATGCTCAAAGGAAAGGGAACTGGAGAATCTGGAACCTTCGTACACCACTGGGATAAATGTACAGTGGTACACACATTTGGAAAACGGTGTGACAATTTCTTTAAAAAATTAAATATATCAACTGCATCATCCAGACATTCCATTTACCCAAGAGAAATGAACACATATGTCCATACAGGCATATTCACGGCTACTTTACCTGTAATAGTCACAAACTGGAAACAAATGTCCATTAGCAGGTAAATGGACCAATTGTGGTATATCCATATAATGTATTACCAATGCACATACATCGTGGACGAATGAATAACCAAAATAATCATGCAAGGTGAAAGGAACCAGATAAAACTACAGTGTATGATTCCTTTTATACACAACTCTAGAAAAGGCATACAAATGTAATAACAGAGAGCACAAGGGTGGGAAAGGGTAGGAGGGATTACCAGATTAGGAGACATTTTAAGTTGATAGGTATGTTCTTCATCTTGATTGTGATGATGGTTTCATAGGCAAACACTTATATCGAACTTGTCAAATTATGCTCTTGAAATATGTGCATTTTATTGAATTATATCTCAATAAATCTATTTTTTAAATTCATCTGGAAGAATCAGAGAGAAATACACAGTTCATGATTTTTCCAGGCTTACACTCTACCCTTTTGATATCCTAACAGCCTTAACGGAGACATTTGAGTAATTAGATCATTACACACAACAGTCAATTGATACAGTCACAATTTAAAAATTGTAAGTTATCAATCAGTACCAAATTCACCTTGACCCATCAAATTACCAATGGTTTTTGTAGTGAAATTTAACAAACTCTTTAACACTGATAAATGAATAACAAATAAGCAATCAAGAAAGCAATGAGAATAACTGAAAAAAAATGAGTAAGTGAATACTGATCCTACCAGATGCATCATCCAGATAAAAAACAGAGGAAAAATAGGCAGATTTGTGAAACAAAATGGAAAATCCAGAAAACAGATCCTAGTTGATATAATACTTAAGCATTTAATAAATAAGGCCTCTCAGTGACAAAGAATAATTTTTTCAATAGTTGTCACCGAATAGCTAAATATTTCATGAAAAAAATGGATATCCTTCCTCACACCATATGTCATAAGTAATTCCAGATGGATGAAAGATTAAAATGCATGACTTCAAGTTCTGGCAACAAGGTGAACTGAGGTAATAAAGAACTTCTACCACTGCAAACATCTAGAAATACTAGATGAAATGTAATTTTTTAAAAATATTCAATGCATAGCAGATCTCATAAAAAAATAAAAGGAAATCCCTAGGTGCTAGAGGAAAGAAAAATTTGAAAGCCAACATTGAGATCCCAGTGATCAAAAGGTGTGAGTGAGTAGAAAGGGAAAAAGGAGTGAGATGAGGGCAAAGAAAGCTGGTGTAGGAGACTCAGAAATAAGCCTTAATGTCTTTGGGCTTGGGTTTTAATTCTTTCTTTTATTGACTATTTAATGAACACCTACTTATACCAGCATGCTGGTGAATAAAACAGACAAGGCATCCTGGCCTCATGTTAACTTACTTTTAAATAAGTATTAAAAAGGAATGAATGGAAGAATGGGAAGACAGATAATAAACATGATTAATAAGTAAATTAAGTGGTTTATTAAAAGGTGATATATGTTACGGGGTAAAGGAGTAAAACGTCAGGAGAAGGATGATCTCAGGAGACAGAGAGAGAATGACAGAGACAGACACGAATTGGGGAGTTGTCATCAGTAGTAAGTAGGACAATCAGGACAAGCCTCATTGTAAAGTGATATTAGACCAAAGATCCAGCATCTGAACACATCTAATCCCAGGGGGAAGTGCCAGTACCAGGGCTGTAAGGGTGTACCTGGATGTTAGAGTAAGGACATCTGGGGACTGGAACAGAGGGACTACGAAGGAGAGTGCGAGGAGACATGACCGAGAGAAGCAGGGACCAGACTAGGCTGGGCTGTGCAGCTGCTGCAGGAGCTCGAGTGTCCCCCTGAGTGGACAGAGAACTAATGCACAGGGCTTACTTCTCACTGCTGTGCTGGGAACAGACCGGGACAGAAGGGGGGGGGAGGACAACTATAGCAGTAGCGCAGGTGACAAAAACCTGGACCTTTCAAATGTGCCCTTCTGAGTGAAAGAGGAACAAAGAAAATCTTTGTTCATCAGCCTAAGATAACAGCAAAAGTCTATCACTACCCAAAGCTCTGAGTAAAGGAAAAAAAAAAAGTCTTAGTAAATGAGAAAATGAAATCCCAGCACTGGGAAGATTTGAGTGAATGCTCCTCATTCGATACAAGAATTTCCAAGATGATTAATCAATGCAAAAATTGGTCCCAGACCAATAATACCTCCAGGCATTTGGCAGAATCAATGCAAAAACACTGGATAAGGACATTTCCATAACTAAGATCAGTGGGATTTCCACAAAATCCCAAATAAAGATAAGCTCAGAGTCAGAAAGTACAAAACACATAAGGAAATCATTCACCATGCGCAAAGGTCAGCAGACAGACAAGCAGGAGGATCAGTACCCGCAAGAAGTTGAGATCATCCATCAAACCAACAAGGATCATAGGATAAGTTATGTTGAAGACATTTATAAGAAAAATGGTGAGCAGAAGGAGCCAGATATTGACAAGAACATACTGTATGATTCCACTTACATAAAGTTCAAAAATAGGCAAAACTCAATCTATGGTGTGAGAAGTCAAAATGGTAGTTACATCGGAGAAATAATGGTCAGGAGGAACTTAAAGAGTCCTTCTGGGAATATTTCTTTCTTTCCTTTTTTTTTTAATTTTTTTATTTGGTATTGCTGGGGTTTGAACTCAGGACCTTGCCCATGCTAGGCAAATACTCTACCCATGATCTACATTCCCAGCACTTTTTATTTTTTGAGACAGGGTCTCTTAGGAAGTTGCTCAAGCTGACTTCAAACTGACAATCCTCCTGCCTCGGTCTCCCAGAGAGCTGGAATAACAGGCATGCACCAACTCTCCCAGCTGGAAATAATTTAATTTCTTGACAGCAGTGCTAGATACTCAGGTGAGTTTATACTATGAAATGCATGCAGCTGAACACACGTGATTTGGAGAAAAAAACTGGTTAGCCCTCAGGCAGGAGGGCAAAAAAGGAATAGGCCCCACATCATCCCCATGCACCAGGTGGAGGAACTGGAGAGGGGAGTGAGAGGTGGGAAAATGAGGTCCCCAAATAGAGCCTAAGCAATCTTTGGAGGGAACCCCAAAAGAAGGGGAGAGTGGAAAATACCTCAAATTGCAGAGCTGCTTTTGTGTGAGCAGGGAATGAGTTGGGTGGGTGGCTAGGCAGGAAGAGCACTCGGGAAGGCAGCGTATGCAATAGAATGCAGAGCAGCAGAGCTGAAGATGGGCTTTGCAGTCCAAGCCCTCATTGACAGCGGAGAAAACTGATGTCCTGAGAACTACAGGGACTAGAGACAAATCCCCATTGCTTCCTGCTGTGAACAGTCCTCTCTGACAGGGTGCACAGAGACTAAAGACGGAAGTCAATCAGACACAGTGGAGAAAAACAAGACCCAAGAATCACACTACTTAGATTCTAATTTCAGCTTGGCCACCTGTTAGCCAGGTGACCTTGGACAAGTTACCTAGGTGCGCTGAGTGCCTCAGTTTCTTCACCCAAGAAGTGGTGTACAAATGGAATTTTATACAGCTACTTTCTATTAAGTATATAACCACTATCTATCAAAGCCAAACAAATACTTACACCCTTGGGCCCAGAAACCCTGCTTCTCCATACTTCCTCAGTGGAAGTTCATTCTTATGTGCACCAAAAGGCATGGACAAGTATGGTCACAGCTGTACTAATTCTGATAGCCAAGACCTGGAATAAAACTTAAATGTCTACCCTAAATGGAGAAATACACTATGATACATTTTATCTCAGAATTCTGGACAGCAATGAGAACTAATTTGTGGATAAACACTACAAATGGAATATCAAAAGAAAGAAGCCAGAATATAATACCATTTGCATAAAGTTCAAAAATACTCAAAACCAAGGCACCATGGGCAGGGGGGCATGGTAATGTAAAGGGCACTGAGCAGTGTCTGAGTACTGGGATGTTCTTGAGGTGGACGCTGGACAGGCGTATGACATCGTGAGCAGTCATTGAGCTGAACACTTAAAAGTCACGTGCTCTTCTGTACATATATCCTATTGCTATAAAAATATTTACTCAATAACAATAATAGAACCTACCTCACAGGACTGTTCCAAGATTAAATGAGGTGTTATTTATCAAATTCTTAGAACAGATCATGGCAATGGTAAGGACTACAGAAATGCATGCTGCTGAAAGCCCTATGTCTAGGATCAGAATCCGCCTGTGAGCCCTTCTCAAGGAAAAAACAAGGTGGTCTCAAGCTGGGCCCCTAGGCCACCAGGTGTCAAGGCACAGAGACTTAAATAACTTACCCAAGCTCACACTCCTGGCTGGGATCTAAACCCAGGTACCTGAAGCCAGAAATGGGTTCTTCATCCCAACCACCCCACACGTATCTTGGTATTTCATATATCACCAAATAGAACGTTGTACTCTCTGACCTTGATTTAGAACTAAGTACTCTAAGGATCAGGAAAAACAGAACTTGCTTTTCACTTATACACGGATCATATTTTTCTGTATACATCTTTGATTTAAAACAAAAACCCGGGCTGGGGTTGTGGCTCAGTGGTAGAGCACTTGCCTGGCATGTGTGAGGCACTGGGTTTGATCCTCAGCACCACATAAAAATAAATAAAAATAAAAGACCCATCGACAACTAAAAAAAAAACATAAAAAAAAAAAAAGCCCTTGGTTCAAACAATAAACTAGGATGAGAAATACAGAGGAAGACGGAGTCCCATTCTTCCCTATGATTTCTGGGTACCATGATGGCAAATCTGCCCCTGAATGTGGTTTAAGAAGGATCGAGTTCTGTGGCTTGGAGTAAGAAGCAATTTCCTTCCTTGTGGCAGCTTGAGAGGCCAAGTATTTTCTCACCGTGAATTCTCTCCAGGTCTGAGCCACGAAGTGAGACAGGGCTGGGTCTGGGAATAAAGAGTTGGCTGAGACCAAACTGCCCACCTCTGAGATCTGGCTTTGGGGAGAGGAAAACAAGTTGGCCACAGGGCTGAGGGCCGCCCAACCTCAAGGTACTTTCATGTTTTGGATGCCAAATTCGGTATCTGTAAACACAATGTGTTTCCTTTTTCATGCTGGGTTTGGAACTGTTATTGTTCGGCACTTTCTACATCGGCCCAAATGTAAGCAGAGTGCTGTGGGCAGTGGCTTCTGAAGAGTCCATGTCTCTCAATACCACACTGATGTGGTTCTGAATTGAGAGAACAGCCTTCAGGTGGCCTGGGAAGCCTTAGGCATGGCGCTCTGACCCAGGATGGGGCAGTGATAAGCTTCTGTCTCAAACTCCAAGGCACTTTGGGAGAAGCTGCCCTGGAACTTCCAAGCTGGTTTTCCTGGGAAAACCACTCTTTCCAGGAAACCATAGTCTCTCAGATTCGTGGCACAGAGTCGGGCATGGTGGCGCATGTCTATAATCCCACTTACTGGAGAGGCTGAGGCAAGAGGATTGCAAGTTCAAGGCCAGCCTCTGTAACTTAGCAAGACCCTGTCTCAAAATAAAAAATAAAAAAGGACTGTGACTATGACTCTGTGGAAAAGCAACTCTGGGTTCAATCCCTGGTACAAAAAAAAAAAAAAAAAAAAAAATCTGATCTTTTTCTGGAACAGGAGCCAAAACGTAAACCTGCCCCTCCTTCAAACCCGTCCAGCACCTGCCCTGGGCATGCAGTGTCACTATGGGGGCCCAACTGTGTCTATAGTGTAGTACAAATGAACATATAGTCCCTTTCTATGTACACAGCCTCCTCAGTGCAAACCTATTTCACCTGCAGGAAGGGAAATCACTTTCTACTTCTTTGCATCCCCAGACCCAAGAGAGTCACCTGAACAGAGAATGCTCCAGAAATGTCTACTTACAAAGTGCTTCTTTGTCTGCAGGACAGAGGTCAGGGGCAAGGAAAGGTATTCTGGGACCAAAAACAGCAGACTTTTCATCTGACAGGCTAATTCTGCCTCGGGA
Organism: Glaucomys volans; assembly: GCA_020662805.1. NCBI lineage: Eukaryota > Metazoa > Chordata > Mammalia > Rodentia > Sciuridae > Glaucomys > Glaucomys volans. The sequence continues at coordinate 692,206 of JAJEJO010049582.1, forward strand.
ATAATGGCTACCTAAGGAATTATATTGAGAAGGATTCTAATACGGTAAGATCATTCCTGGACCTAGGAGCAAAGTGTGCTACAATCAATTAGCAATGTCTGGCCTGGTTTCAGAAAGAAGGAGTGATGATGCATTTGCTAGGGATAGTCGTCCTCTTCCCCCTATCCAAGGTCCTGCTTTCTGTGGTCAGTTACCTGTAGTCAACTACAGTTCAAAAATATAAAATGGAAAATTCAAAAAATAAACTATTCTTAGTTTTAAACTAGGTGGCATTTCAAATTCAGGATGAAATTGCAACCTGTCCTTTTCTATTCCGTATATGCAGCCTGTTAGTCACTTAATGGCCAGCTCCGTTATCCAGTTAACTGTCACAACATCACAGTGCTTGCATTCAAGTAACCCTTATTTTACTTAAAATAATGGATCCAAATTTCAAGAAGACCAATGCTGGCAATTCAAGTAAGCCAAAGAGAAGCCATAAAGGGATTTCTTTATGAGAATAAGTGAAAGTTTTCAACTTTATAAAGACAGAAAAAAGTCATGTGCTGAGGTTGCTGAACTCCGAAACACAATATTTTGATAGAGTGCATAGTCATATAACTTTTATTACAGAACACTGTTCTAATTTTTCTATTTTATTTTTAGTTCTTGTTACTAATATCTTATTATGCTTAATTTACAAAATGAATTTTATCACTGGTGTGCACATATAAGAAAAAACATAGTATACATAGGGTTCGGTACTGTCCATGATTTCAAGCATCCATTGGGATCTCTGGAGCATATTCCCTGTGCAAAGCAGGGCCAGGATGGTGGGGGACTACAGTAGTCACCACAGCCACTCCAAGCAAGAACAGATGAAATAAGAAGCCCTGAAAATAGTAATTGAACAGGCAGGAAATATCCATCACTTTGGGACTTCAAATATGGAATGTAGTATAACACACAGGCCCTCAGGAAACTAAGAACTCATTTCCCTATAGGACCCAATTATTCAAAGCCAGCCCCTTTCAAGATCCCTGTGGTCCTACAGATTGTCTAACTTAAGTGTGGAGCCTCTGGAATGTATGAAAATTGGACACAACAAACAATAACCTCTCTTATCTGCAGGCAGGAAAGGACCTCAGGGAAAATCCAGAAAATCCAATAACAGCACCAACCAGGAGGGGGCACAGATGGGCCCCCAACTAAAATGTGACCATGTGCACAGGGAGATGAGACCCCACATAGGCTAGTCCTGAGTCCTCCAGGGAGAAGTATTTCTAGCACCTTCTTCCAGCCAGGCACTGGCTATGGTTCGGATGTGAGCTGGGGTGTGACTTTCTACCTTACAAGGCTCTCAATTTATTTAGACCTCTGAAAAGCCACCCTTTACATAATCTGGAAGTCAACTCAGAGAGTCATCTTTCTGCTGGATCCTCTTTATATGCACAAGCATACTGCAACCTGAATTCAATTCAGTCTAATTGTAACTAGTAAACTAATTCCAATGGCAGACAGCCCAGGGATCTCCAGGGATGGCCCTGATACAGGCCAGGGCAGAGCCCACTTTTCTGTGCCTTGAAAGTACTTCTGAACCATCGATACACCTGTCTCCTGTGTTCTCAGCACCAACGGGTACTGTGGAAGAAATGTCCACCCTGAAGAAGGCATGGGGCAGAGCTGAAGAGTTGGAGAAAAAGGTTCTGGGCAAAAGACATCCCATGGGCAAAGTGGTGCACACCTGTAATCCCAGCGGCTCCGGAGGCTAAGGCAGGAAGATCACGAGTTCAAAGCCAACTTTAGCAACTTAGCAAAGCCCTAAGCAACTTAGGGAGACCCTGTCTCAAAAAAAAAAAAAAAAAAAAAAAAAAAAAAGACATCCCACATCTCATCAATTCCATGGCCTCAAGTCCCTCTCTCCATCAGAGAGAGAAGTGGCACAAAGTAATATGAGCGGGGCTGAACTCACACCTGCCAGGGCCAGGTAGGAGTTGCTGACAGATATTTCTACAGATAAGAACTGACCATTGGAACTGGTCTCTGCCTTTTGACAGGGAGGGAAATTTACATAAAGTATGTAACTTTGGGAAAGTAAGTTAAAACCTACTTCTGAGTTTACAATAGAGATTCATTCTTGGAGCAAGAGTACAAGAAAGCAGGCTAGGTGTATAGTTCAATGGTAGAGCACTTGTGTAGCATGTGTGAAGAAGCCCTGGGTTCCATCCCCAGCACTGCAGAAAGAAAGATGAAGAAAGAAACAGGAATGCAATACTGAACTCACAACAATACACCAGTCAAACCTCATGAAGCAGATACCTTTGAGGCAAATGTTCTCAGCGAGGGAACTGGCCCAGGCAGCTCACTTGTTCCAAGTGCTATTCAGAGCAACCATCCCTTGGAGTTGGTTATAATAGGACACGGCTTTTACATGATCCGCCTTGGAAACAAACGCCGCTGATACCCCCTGCTCTCTCCGATGCGTCCTGCAGGCTTGTCCACACTTAGTCCTGTGTGTGTACAAACTGCCCTTTGGTGGCAGAGACATCTGTTTTTGAAAAGCTTCCATTCCTTGTGGCAATCTGATTAATTGAACAAAGCACACAGAAAGCACCTCGTGCAATGCCTGGCCCTTGGTAGGGGTTTGTGATCTGTCTTCAGGAGGCAACCTGACAACCACCTGGGACTGACATTCTAAACTCCACAGTTTCCCGGCCACCCAAACCAACACCACACCTTCTGAGGCTGCAGAGACCACAAGGGCTTCCAGACAACAGGCAAAATGCTGTATGCCACTCTACAAGTATTAGGCTTAAGTCCTGAGCATTTCAAAAGACCTCCGAGACCTCCCGTCTCCCTATAATGAAAGGCACTGCAGAAACCCAAGGTATGATTATCACTTCTGAGAGAAAGAAAAAATACTGGCTCACAAAATATCCATACTTGTGCATCCACAGATAAGGCTGTTTTATAATCCAGTTCCCTGGAGAGCCATTTATTTTGGTGAAGCCAGTGTGCATAGCAGACGCTGTAGAAGCCATCAAGATAACACGAATAACAACCCAGTGGACTTTTGAAGTGTAAACATAAAAGTCTATTAAGAATACAATGTTGGTTTAATCCCAAGACAAAAAATTTACTTAATGAAAAGCACAACTCATCTCAAGAAGGAAATATCGATACCAGCTGTGAGCCGAAAATGAGGCGATTCTGTCCAGGGAACATCTGAATTGCAACCCACTGCCTTTCCAATATTTACTCTGGACATAAAGTCTCAAATACTTTTCGGAGGATCTCATTTTTCTACAGAAGGAGGAGGTCAGAGAGGAGTCTGGGCAGGGCTAACAGAGAGCTTGGCAGAGTCAGGAAATGCACAGACCTGCCCTACTCCCCCAGAAGGTCTGCCCTGACAAACTTGCCTCCCTTCTCTGGATAGAGTTGGGAGCAGACTCGTGCCTAAGGTCCTACCCACCAGGTGCTAATGAGCACCTGATCGGAGACCCTTCACTCCAGCTGCCACGAGCTAATAGAGATAAATGACAGTCCAGAGCTGCTGATTTCTGCAATTGCACCTAGCAGCGACTGGGGCTTATTTTCCCTCAAGCTCCTTCTGCTCTTTACCAACAATACTTTCAGTCACTTCCTGGATTCTTTCCATACATTCTGGTGAAGCAATGGGATGGTGAGCACCAGGGTGAGAAGAGAAAACCATTTTAAGGGGATTTTCAGATTACCAGTTCTACCTCACCACTTTCTAGGGGGCAGGTAAGGATGGTACTAGGGATTTAATCCAAGGGAGCTTTACCATGGAGCTACATTCCCAACCCGTTTTATTTTTTTTTTTCTTATTTTGAGACAAAGTCTCACTAACTTGCTTAGGACCCCACCTTGGGCAACAAGGTTGATGCTGGCCTTGAACTTGCAATCCTCCTGTCTCAGCCTCCTGAGTGGTTGCAATTATAGGTTTCACACCATCACACCAGAGTCTCACCACCTGTGGGAATGATCACAGGCCCTGAAATCAAGAATTGAAATCAGCAACACCTGTGGATGTTACGAACCCAAAGCAAAGTATTTATACCACTTCTCTCACAGTCCTACCTCCCATCTCCCACCAGGCCCACTAAGACAAATAGAGAAAAACTCATGCAACTTCATACTTCATCCTTAGGTGTGTGTGAATATAATATAATAATGTGACATAACAAAATACAACACAATTAGGGAACCACTTCCAGTTCTAGCAAGTAACAGGTTGTTCCTGCTTTTCTCCTATACATGGAGAATGACAGTCATTCAATAATTCATTCACTCAATCACCCATCCATCTACCCTATAGAAAGGCAGCACAGCGGATGCTATAAAATAATGAACAAGTATCAGTCTGGAGCCCCAGCGTCGCCACCTACTAGCTATGTGGCTTTGGGTAGGCCATGTAATGTCTCTAGGCCGTGGCTTCCTCATATCTAAAATACAGAGGAATACCTTTATTAGCATATTAGCATAGTCACAATGACTAAATGACTAAATTAAAGAGAGCTTTGCAAAGAATAAGCCCTCATGGGTTAATCACCATAATGACAGTGATTATAACAATCACTGTTAAAAATTTACTCCTCCACAGTTATATACCAGGCTACGGACTAGGCAACAATACTGTTGGCCTTCTGATTTTCCACATGTCTTTAGTGGGGCATTGGATTTCTCATGGCAACACCTCTAATATGACATCCCAGGCTAGCCAGGGATGAGGATGGGCCCAAGCACCAGAGCCATTTACAGCATGAGGACCCCCTCCTCAAAGCCATGTTTAAACAATTTTGAGCATTATGTTGCAGGCACCCATGACCATAGGAGGCCAGCCCAGTGTAGTGCTCATCTTGCAGAGGCGGCTTTTGTATGAGTTTTGGGTTACAGCTGGGCAATGCAAAGCCATAGAGTGAGTCGCAAAACAAGTTTTCATAAGCTCAACCTGTCACAAACTAGGCAGGGGCTCATGCTGACATACCCACAGTAAGATTAAACAGCATGCTTCATCAGGCACTAAATACTAACCCAGCTCCAACGTCAGGGGGACACTGATTAAAACTGATGTCAATAATTTATGAAACACAATATGGTCTTCAGATGCTCTTTTGAGAAAAGGAAGGTGGGGGAGGGCCTAGCAACCCAGGTGGTTTAAAACTGTTCATGCATTTTCCCTTGAATATACACACCCCCACCATGCTTGGGTGCTTCTTTACACAGTGAATTGTAAATGCACATGTGTATAAAAGCAAGTGAACACTGCTGATACATATGGGCGGAAGAAAGTATTTAGTTATTCCACTGAGAGCTGTCGAAGCTGTAACGTTATACGTAGTCTTGTCTTTCATATTGTTTCGAAGGTTTTTTTTTCCAGAAGAAATTCAAGATAGCATTTTAAATAAAATTGGGCTGTACAACCGTTCACATTTATTCTGTAGAGAAACTGACCTTGAATCAACACAAAAATGAAAACTGGAGCAAAGAAAGCAAACAGCATGGTGCATTTCTTGGAAATCTGTAAGCACCTCAGTCAAATAACATCAATGGATTTTCAATTTCCACGGATTTTCGGGGGGTAAGGAGCGGAGGTTAACCTAGGGAAGTATGGCATTTTAATCTCTTATATATCATGTCTTATTATTTTGTAAAGGCAAAAAACAATGGCACAGTGATAATTTATTAAGACTGATCTTTGGAATTTAAAAAATGCCTTATTCTTTTGTCTTTGTTGTAAGTAGTCTAGATTGCTTGACTTTATGTGTCAACAGTGTGAAATTCACGGGACAGGATTATGTTGGGGAGAAAAAAAATCTGAGTCACTGATAGTACAAAGTTAGTATTTGAAGGATTTATTAATGCTTTTTCCTAGCACAGGGCCCTTTAGTATCTCAGAGCACCTGTCAAATACTAATTCATTCACATATCTCCACTACAGGGCCTTTTCATAAAAAGCTCGACCTTTAATTGTAAATCAAACCTAAATTGTCCTTGCTGGCTTTCTCTTTTACAGGATGATGGAAAAATCACCAAGACTTCAATTAAGACTTTAGGAGAACTTCAATCTGATGTTCCCAATTATATCTACAAGGTATCAAAACATCTATTCAAAAAGGAAACTATAAATAACTTTAATAGAGTTGAATTGGCTTTGCTTTTATAAAATGACTGAATAATTGGCAAGATTTAAAGATACTTTAACTACTGAGAATTAAAATAACTTCAGTAAAAACCAGAAAAATATTGTTAGCTGATCATTTGTCATGTAGATTATGTACTTATTAGGCCTAATTAAACTTTCTGAACAAAAAAAACCGCTTGCTAATTACATTAGTTAATATGTTGATTGCTCAATTTAGCAAAAAAAAAAAAAAAAAGGTCAATCCAATTTGTGCTCTGGTCGAAAGACAAAATCCTAAAGCATAGATATCATTTTAAGAACATGACCATCATCATAACAGATGCAGGTTACGTCTTCACGTCCCAAGTGACAGGGAGGGATGGGGGTGGGTGGCAAATTGAAAAATACCAATGCTAAGAGAAATCTTCAGGCCAGTAACATTTTACCAAAATATCCCATTTATTCGCCTCAATGTATTCACTTGCATTTGTCCAATTAGCCCCCGCTGGTGACCATACAAAGTTATCTTTCATATGCATATACAAACTAAAACTGATAGCAAACCCCTGGGAAACCCTTTAAATGTCAATAAAGGGCTTTTACGCACAAAAGGAAGAAAAGAAAAGAGGAAAGGGAGAGAAGAGATGGGAAAAACCAACATTTCTGAGGGAACTGAGCAGATCAAAGGAATTTTATTCTCCAAGACCACTAAGTCGGAGTATAACCACTCAGCAGAATCCTAAAAAGTCTCTTCAAACTAGAAGCCAATTCTGTTCCTTGAAGGAGGGGGATGAACAATTAGGTCTGTAAAAGCGGCACACACTGAGTGCAAAAATGGAGGCCCCGACATGCAACAGGAGGCACAGGCATCTGCAGACCAGGGTGCTTGCATGGGCCTCTGTGCCGGTTGGACCCTCCAAGACATGTTTTCCATTGGCTTGCTCAAAAGTCTATATTCACAGTCATGAGGCACAAACTATTCGACAACAACATGACACAATTAATCAGAACCAGACTGCAAAACGTGTGTTTGTGGGGACCGGCAAACTTTGCAATGTGCCTCAGAGGGTGAAGCAATTGAAGAGACTCACATTGGCTGTCTGAGTTGGGGGAGGGGAAGGAAAAATCTGTATGTTCACAAAAGATGCTCACCAAATGGCACATTTATGAACTAAATGATTTTCATTACAATGGCTGTGGGATTTGGAAATTTACATCTTATACTGAAAAAGTAAGGTACTGTCTTACTACCTTCTCACTCTTTCTGGGGAGAAATCCATGCCCGAGATTTTCTGCACCAACAAAGTTGTACAATTCAGAAGTAGAACGTAGCCTCATTTCTGACCCAGGCGTATTCACCGGTGCCCACTTTTGTCAGATTTCTCTTTCAGGAATTGAAACTCTATTAAAAATCTAGACGCTGGGCCCTTAGTTAATTCAAAACTGTTTAATTTCACCAAACCCTGAAGCGAACAAAAAAATCTGGTATACTTTTTTTATACCAGGATTGAATTAGTTTAAAATAGTTACTGAACCTTCCTTTGTAATCTGTAGATAGTAATTAATTAAAATCACATCAGTCTTCTTCGCTAACGCAAACACGATGTTCAAAAGAGAAAAGGAACTTTTTTTTCAAACCATAAAAAGACAAATGGAGGGTTCAGGAGTGATATTCGTCGGGTACCAAACCGCCCCAAACTGCAGAGTTCTCTGCCATCTCCCAGAGGATTTGTGGTTGAGGAACTGTAACTTCCCGGGATCAGGACCCGGGTCCCCAACCGCGCACGCCGCGGCAGCACTAGGAAAGGGGGGGTGGGGTGAGGTGAATCCCAGGGACTAGCCAGACTGAGAGGAAGGCAATGAATGTGTTTCCGTTTGGATCCAGGATTATGGAAACCTGTCGGCAAATTTTCTCCAAACCACTCACCCGCCACACACCCGATCCCCAGCAGCATTTCTTGCGCTGTTTCTTGGCTTCGCTGAGTGCACGGGGCACAAACCGGGCGTCCACAGCGAGCACCATACCAACGATAGACTGCGTTCAGCCCTCCCGGTCCCCGACATCCCTGAACACGCCTCCCAGGGTTCGCGCGACATCCCCAAAGAAGCAATCCTCCGAGGCAGTCGCGCCTGCGCTCCGGCGGACCCGCCACTGCGAAGCCCGGGAGCAGTAGCCAGACTCCCCACCCACCGTGCGTTGCCCCACTCACCCACGCACTCGTTGGCCTCGCGGGCTGTGGCGCGTTGCCAGGGCCGATCGTAGTGGAAAGGTTTGCAGCGGTCGCATTCGGGGCCGGCTGTGTTGTGCCTGCAGTCGCACACCAGGCTGTCGTCGCGGTCGCGCACGCAACGAGCCGCGTGGCCGTTGCACTTGCAGCGGCCGCCCACCTGCAGGTCCGACACAGCATAGAAGTACGAGTCGCGCGCCAGCTCCGAGTCGTCCTCGTTCTCGTCGCCAAACGTGTGCAGGCGGCTGAAGGCCACGCGAATATCGGTGGCTGTGACCCAGTCCTGCAGCACAGGCGAGTTGTCGAAGTCGTGCGCAGAGGGCCGCCCGTCCAGCGTGCTGAAGGCGATGAGGCCGCCCGAAAGCGGTCGCATGTCGGTGTGCGAGTCGGTACACACAGCCTCCTGCTCGTTCTGCTTGGTGATGGGCGCGCGATGCGGCCGGTTGTACATCTTGCGGCACTGCGTCGAGTAGAACTGGAAGGGCACCCACGTACGCCCGTAGTCCATGGACTTGTAGATGGCCATGGACTCGGGCCGTGGCGAGCAGAACTGCAGGCTCACGTAGGTCACCTCGAACTTTTTACCGAGAGACAGCGTGAGCGTGACATTGTGTGGGAACTGCAGGTAGTTCTCCGACTGCCAGCACGTCAGGTTGTGAGGGTTGTTGAGGTCGGTGAGGAAAGCGGGAGGATGCGCCTTCTTGGGGTCGGACGCGTTGCAGAGGTGGCACGAGCGCAGTCGCTCCTCGCCGCGCTCGCTCACCACGCAGTAGCGCGCCGGGGGCCGGCCGCAGGTGCTGGACACACGCACATCCTTGCCGAAGGCCGCATTGACAAAGTCCGGGATGCAGCGGCGCGGGTGGCCGTTCTCGTCCGAGCAGGGGTCCGGCTGCGCCGCCTGGCCAGCGAACATGCTGAGCCCGGGCCCGCCGCGCACCGCGCCCACCAGGCACGCCACCGCCGCCAGCGCAGCCAGCGCCTCCCACACTGCGCGCATCATGCTGCGTCCAGCTTGCCCCCGGCCCCGCCGCGGAGTCAGTCCGCCCGCCGCAGAAGGCGCCTGCGGAGAAAGGGGAGCTGCGCTCAGCCAGCCCGCCCCGCGACCTCCAGCCCTTGCGAGGTGGCAGGCGGGGCGTGGGCGAATGCCCACACCAACCCCGCGTCCGACTGCCTATCTCGCTCCCCCAAAGTCCCGGGGGCAGGAGGATCCGGGGGGCCTCTGAGGCCGCACCGCCCGCGACCCTTCTTCCCGACTGGTGAGCCGGGGCAGCGGGCGAACGCTGTTTCCCAGCTACTGCTGCCTCCACGCCGCCGGAGGAGCATGCCCGCGCCCGTCTGCCAGTCCGCGACCAACCCACCTCGCACCCCAAGTCTCGGACGCAGGAGAGCTCCGAGGTTCCCCATATGGCCCGCGCCCATTCCTCCCGCATCCTGGGGTCCCTCTCAGCTGCCCCCGATCGCGTCCCGCCAGGGAGTGTGCGTTCGGGACTTTACCTCTAGTGAGGGTAAAAAAGAAAGAAAAGTTTGCCTGGCTCCGGCCGGGGAGCCCGCGCGCCGGACGGCGGAGAGCCTCTCGCTGGCTGCTAGCAGGCGCGTCCTGCTTCAGCGCGGGCTTGCCAGCTCCATGCCCGGCGCGGCCGCCGCTGCCCCAGCCCCGGCCCCGGCTGCCGCCGCCGCCTCTCTTGCCGGAGTGACGACGCGGCCGCCCGGCTTGCGCCGCTCCCGCCGCGGTCGGAGTGCTGCCCTGCCCGCGCCCGGGGCGCACACACACACTCACGCTGCTGGCGCGCACTCACACACGCACGCACGCCCCCGAAGGCTCCGCCGCCGCCGCCGCCGCCGCCGCCGCCGCCACTCGCGCTGGGAGTGGGGGGCGGAGGGGAGCGCGGGGGCGGGGCCGCCGGGCGGGGCGCCGGCCAATAACGTCGACGAGCAGCCGCCCGCTCGCCAGCAAAGTTTTAACCCCGGGAAAGAAGAAAGTTAAAGGGAGCCGGCCCCGGACGCAAGAGAGGGCGAGCGGGAGCGGGTGGGAACCGGGGAGCCCGAGAAAGAGCAACAGAGACAAAGAGAAAGCGAGAGGAGTGCCCGGGGAAACCCCGGAGAGGGGGCAGGGCCGGGCGCACACCCTAGGGGGTGGGGGGGCTAGCCACCGACTGTCAGCCTCGCCCCGGCTGGTCGCTGAGCGAACGCCGCACACCCTGGGGAGCGCGCGGGATGGGGAAGGGGACGGGTTCCTCCACCCCCCCGCCCCAAGGTCCCAGTCAAACACATCTGTGTTTGTTTTCTTTGCTGCGCCGAGGTCGGGCCTTCCTCTAACCCAGTCTGATGGCCCCAGTGGCACCGCGCGCAGGGCCGTGCCTCTGTGGGCATGCAGCCTCGGGGCGAAAGAAAGGGGAAGAGAATGTGACCTCTGCCTGCCCCTTATTCCTGCCTGAAGTCCCTGGGGTCGGGCAGGAAGGGGCTGCTTGTCTGAACCCCAGAGTTGTCACCATGCTTTGGGCCTATCTATCCCGAATGCGGCTCCTTTCCTGCCAGGGAGCTGCGGTGGGCAGGAGGCTGAAGGGGTAATACGCCTGCAACACCTGGATACTGGCCAACGCCACTTGCAGAATGGTCTGCAGCCTCAAACGTGGGGCCAGCCCAACTCTCCTGAGATCCCCTGAGGCAGGCATATTGGTACTTCCTTGCTTGCTTTAAGAGTGCTGTCGATAACTAAATATCTCATGGGACCGCCACAACAACTTCTCCAAGTAGTTTTTGAATCTGTTTCACAGATGAGCCTACTGGGGTCTCAGGAAGTTGAAGTGACTTGCCCAGGATCTCCCAGCTAGTAAACATGAAATTCAGAAATAGAAACCTGAGCTCCTAGCTGTGTGCAGAAGCCTCCCATAGTCCCAGGTACTTGGGAGGATGAGGCATGAGGACTGCTTGAGCCCAGGAATTCAAGGCCAGCGTGGGCAACATAGCAAGACTCTGTCTCAAAAGAAAGAAAACCTGGGTTCCTTCCTATCCATCACATTTGTCAAAAGAAAAATTCCACCTAATTATAGTTTCATGGGTCATCCTCAGGGCCACCCAGCTTCTCCTGGCCTCTTTTTCTGTCACCATAAGGAAAAGATGGGGACTGTTACAGTATCCTTTGACCATCTTGCAGCAGCAAAAAGCTTTGGGAAAAGAATCTACTGGGCTGTGTTTAGATCCAAATTTTTGTTGGTTTATTTTTTTACTTGAAATGTGTGATCTAGTAACAGACTAGGATGGAAACCCCAGGTCCTGGTTCTGGCCCAAGGGCTGTCTTGCCATCATGCATTAGCTCCATTAAGTGCCTTGTTTTGTCTTATTGGCATTTTCATAAACCCTGAGAATCTAAGAAGAGGCCTCGGGGCTCGTCTGGCCCAGCTCAGTCTCTTTGGAAGAAGGCCTTTCCCAGCCTTCCCCAGCCTCCCTGAGAGTCGGCCACCCAAGCCAGCTCTTCCAAAGAGAGAGGCTCACCACAGCCCAAGGAAATAAATCCATTTCATTGCAGGACAGCCTGGATTCACCCTCTCCCTGGGGTAGCACTTTAGCTTTGCCTTTTTGTGCCATTTACCACTCTCTGCTCTGTTTATTTATGCCTTGCCTTGTGGCAGAAAGGATTTCAGGTGACTTACAGGGGTACTTAAATTATGGCCAAATAACATAAATTAGGAGTGAAGTGAAAGGAAATAAAAGAAACGTTTGAACACTGTGGACTGCAAAATCCCAGTGGTATACTGAAAGGCAGCATAGCACTTAGGAGGGCACATTTTGGAGCCAGAGTGCCTGGGTTCAAATGCTGTCTAATTTGTATGACCCTGGTAAGTCTTCACGTCTTTCTGCACCTTGGTTTCTTCATCCATAAAAGGGGGACAAGGATATCTATGTCCTAGGGTTGTACATATCAAATAAGTTGACATATATGAATATTATAGCTTATATTATGTATGCATACATAGTGTCATTATATAATACACTTGAATATACTTTCAGTCTATGTAAAATATACATAAAGCCAAGCACATGGTGGATATAAAAGTGTGAATTATTAATATTAAAGTGCTAGAGCTGTAGAGAGATTTTAAATTATTTTAAGAACATTTCATTACACAGAAAGATGTTCATGACATATGAAAGGAAAAAAGAAAATAATGATCACACAAAGTATAATGTCATTTTTATTTTTATTTTTATTTATTTATTTATTTATTTACTTATTTTGGAACCAGGGATTGAACTCAGGGACACTCAGCCACTGAGCCACATCCCCAGCCCTATTTTGTATTTTCTTTAGAGACAGGGTCTCACTGAGTTGCTTAGGACCTTGCTAAGTTGCTGAGGCTAGCTTTGAATTCACGATCCTCCTGACTCAGCCTCCCAAGTCGCTTGGATTACAGGCGTGCACCACCGCGCCCGGCTGTCATTTTTATTTTTAAAACATATGCATAAAAAACAACATTGTTAATAGTGGTTATCTTGGAGAGTGAGACTATAGGTGATTTTCATTTATCATTGCATGTTCTCAATTTTGTACAGTAAAATAAGAAGGAAAGCTAAGAAAAGAAAGAGCAAGAGGGAAGACAGAGTAGAAATGGGAATAATGCCAAACTGCACCCTGAAATGGCCTATTCACCTCCTGTGGGTGGGCCACTGATTTGTCCCTATGTTTTCCCGCAGCCAAAATGAAAAGGAGACCATGTCTGTTACACAATTCCCAGTGTCCATGAGATAAAAACAGACCTATTGCTCAAGAGAATTACAACTATTCTTGGTACTAAAATCAGACAGGAATTTCTCCTGGGGGGCCTCATAAAGGGAACACAGTGTGAGGTAATAAGCAAACATGCCCAGCAGCATCCCATAATAGTCACAACAGTGAGCTCCGGGAGGTGTTCTCTATGATTGGCCCTCAATGTAAGCTGATGGCATCATGCAGGTTAGGAAAATACATCCTGGCACCAAAACAGAGTCTGAAAAAGACAGGTCAGGGTGCTCAGCTCTCTGCCCACCCAACCTGGGTGTATTGTGGGGAATCTACAGAATTAATTGCCCAGTGTTCCTCAAGAGCCGGTGTTGTTTCCTATCCACAGAATTTCTGCTGGATCTTGTGTGGCAGCACATTTGAAACTGCACTCCGTGGAGTGTGGTTCTTCTGGGTTGCTAACTGAGCTTGGGCCAGTGATCTTCAGGAAGGAATGGAGGACACTATCTCTTTTTATTGTGGTCATCAAGGTCTAACTTTATCTTCTTTTGTACTTCCTGGTGGGCAGAATTATCTCACCTTGCAAGCCAGGAGGTTCAGTATCTTCTGGATTACAGTAGAAGTTCTCTCCCTCCATTCAAAGCCCACTTCTCTGTCACTCCTGCAGTTCGTCTGATTTCAACTCTACTTTGCAGCCCAGATCAAACCTCTGCTTCTCCAAACTTTTGAAATCAATCCTTTGTTTTATCTCTTCTAGGCAAAATGTTCCCAGATTTTTTAAGTGATTTCTTATAGGACTTGGGTTTCAGATCATTCGGCAGCCTCTCAAAATGTCCTCCAATTTGTTAGTGTTCCTTCCTAAAGCATGGTGCCTTTTGAGGGGACAAATGAAAAAAACAGATGTGCAAGTGTTACAAGAGTTTCTCGGAGTGGGGGTTATAAATACACAGCCTAGAAGGCATGTCAGTCTCTGAGCAGCAGGATCCAGGGTACAAACTGGAGTTCAGAACAACAATGTGGTTCTTGGGTGAGAAAGCAAATTCCCAGGTGTTTCTGCAAGGAATGCTTTAGAAGCAGACTCCACCATTTATAGCACACAGCCTCACCTGTGAAGCCTGACAGTGAGGGAGCACCCAGGAAGGGGAGCGTGTGGCAATTTCCAGAAAACTTAGGTATAGCCAGAGGAAGAGGAGAACGTGGAAACTCAGGTGTTCCAAAAACCAATGAGTGAAAGAGTTTTGAGGAAGGAGGGGCAGTGACCAGTGTCACCTACCTTAAAGGTCAAGATAAGATCTGAAATGAGTGCTTTGGATTAAACTACAAGGAAGTCATTGGTGACCTTGACTGAGGGGTGGTGGGGACAGAAGCCAGACCACCTAGGGTTGTGGAATGAAAGGGAGGTGAGAAAGCGGAGATACCAAGTGTAGACAACTTTCAAGAAGTGTGACTACAAGAGGTAGAAAAGAGAGAGGGCCTGGCAGGAAGGTGACATGGGATGGAGGGAAGGCAGGGACTTTTTATTCTTGTTTATAAGATAAGGCTATTTGAACATGCCTCAATGTTGATAGGAAGGAGCCAGGAGGGGAGAGGTTGAAGACAGATAAAACTACTCTTGTAAGATTGGCAGCCAGGTAGTCTGAAGGTTTCTTTTCTTTTAATGAAATAGGAAGTGACACATCTGCTGAACATGGGGGAGGGCCCAGAGACTGGAGATTTGGGGATGGAGAGAAGGTCGATGCCATCATTGAGGACACCAGGACAATGCTTGCTAGGAAGAATTAAACTTACAGACCTACAGACGTTGGTGACCATGTAGGAGAAAGAAAAACAGAACACACACAAACTACCCCCAACAGGCCACCAGTCTCTGGGTAGGCCTAGAGAAAGAAACGTTGGATAATCTAGATTTGATGGGACAGAAGGACAAGAGGGTGGAGACAAAGTCAAAGAGAAAGAAGTGAAGATAAGAGAAGAATAGGGGGCTGGGGTTGTGACTCTGTGGTAGAGGGCTTGCCTGGCATGTGTGAGGCCCCCGGTTCAGTCCTCAGCACCACATAAAAATAAATAAATAAAATAAAAGTCCAGTGACAACTAAAAAAAATTAGAAAAAAAAAGAAAGAAAGAAAGAAAAAAAGACACAAGAATAGCAGAGGAAATAGAGAAACCAGGAGTCTGGAGCCCGGTTGCTGTTCAATATGGTCCACATGTAGCAATTTTAGTTTCAGCTTGAACCAATTCAAATTAATAACATGTAAAGGTCAGTTGTCCCTGATTTGGACAGCCCTCATAAAGAATGTTCCTATCATCACAGAAAGTTCTATCAGACAAAGTGGGTCTCTTCTATCAGGAAGGAAGAAGAAATGTGATGATGGATTACTGAGGACACTGTGGTCCAAAACAGGAGGCCCGAGTTGATGATTGCAGAGGTGGAATGGCTCTGGGGGTGATAAGGCCCTTTGGGGATAAGAGAGGGGATTCTGCAGTGAAGGAGCAGGGAAGGTGATTAGAGACAGGAGGTCAAAGTGCTTGGTGGACTATCACCAGCATTAGGGCTTGGGGCACAGATGAAGGCTGAGCCAGAAGCTGGTGTTTCCAAAGCAAGAGAAGAGTGAAATATGGGGTGAGATGCCAGAGGAGGAATAGCCATGTGGTTCTGGTCTTAAAGGAGAAGGGTTATTTGTTTGGTTTTGTTGTTTTTTAAATAAAGATGGAAAGAATGTTAGCGGGGGGAGGAGGGGAATAGCTCTCCACTTCTGGGCATTGCGTATGTGTGGTGTGGGAGAAAAACAGCCCCACTGAAGAGAGCTGCAGTGTGAGCTGAGGGCCCAGGGGAGGGTGAGTCTGCAGGGTGGGCATGACAGTGGGGAGAGTAATCAGTGAACAGGATACAGGGAGGGGATACTCCAAGGATGGGGATTCTGGATGGTACAGGTTAATGGTTTGCAAGGAAAGAGGACAAAAAGTAATGACTTAGGAGAAATGAGATGACTAGTGTGGTCTTCATCTTGGGAATCACCAAGAGGTTTATTTTTTTTTTAAATTTGTTTTTATGGTGCTGGGGTTGAACCCAATGCCTCAAGCATGATAGGCAAGCACTCTACCACTGAGCTATATACCCCCAGCCCCAAGGACACTCGCTCTCCTCTCTCTCTTTCTCTCCCTCCCTCCCTCCCTCCCTCCCTCCCTCTCTTCCTCCTTCCCTTCCTCTCTTCCTCTCTCCCTTCCTCTCTCTCTTTTTTCAGTACTGGGGATTTCCTCTCTCCCTCCCTCCCTCCTTTACTCCCTTCCTCCCTCCCTCCCTCTCTCTCTCTCTTTTCAGTATTAGGGATTTTTTTTTTCGTTTGCAGTACAGGGGCACACTACCCCTGAACCACATCCCCAGCCCATTTTATTTTTTATTTTGAGACAGGGTCTTGCTGAATTGCTGAGACTGGCCTTAAACTTGCAATCCTCCTGCCTCAGTTTCCTAAGTAGCTGGGATTACAGGTGTGTGCCACCACACCCAGCTCCAAGGGCTTATCTTTCAAAATCAAACATGTATATAGGAGGCTGGCGATAGAGGACTTGCCTAGCATGGGCAAGGCCCTGGATTCAATCACACACACACACACACACACACACACACACAATGCACATAATGCTTATTGTGTGCAGGAGCACTCTTCTAAGCACTTTGACAATCATTCACTTGTTATCTTCCTAACAACATTATGAGATAAATATATCATTACTCCATCTTACAAGGAGGAAACCAAGACACAGAAGCAATTTGCTGAAGATCACATCACTGGGCAGTAGAAGGGCAGGGGTTTGAACTCAAGTTCTGGTAACTGAGTTTGGAGCTCTTAGTTAGCACCTATAGGCAAGATAAGCGTGGTTGGGCCTCCCTGAGAGGAGTGGTGGACTCCATGTCTGAGAAGTGCAAGTGGTGGTCTAGGGCCACTGTGCTTCTGAGCACTTCTGGCTCAGTTAAGAGGACTAGATGACTCCATTTCCAAGATCCCAGCATAGAATGGAAATTGCAGCCAGAGGTGACCAGGGGTCATCTGACCTCTCCAGAAGGATCATCTGTGCTTGGATTGTGTTCCCTTCAGAAACAGAAAGAAGTTGACTTAGACAAGCCATGATTCCAATTTACCACTTGCCACTGGCCTGACTTTGAGGGTTGCTTTACCCATCTGAGCATCAGTTTATTTATGATGAAGTGGGAGTAACCACCTTCCCCTCAAAAGCTTCTTATGGACATTTTAAAAGATGCAGGTGGAAGTAAAACAACTGGCACAGAGTAGACTCTCTCTCTCTCTCTCCATATATATATATTTGTATATATATTTTTTCCTTTTTGTGGTGCTGGGGATCACATATGCCAGGCAAGCACTCTACCACTGAGCTGTATCTCCCACCTCTTTTTTTTTTTTCTTTAATTATAATCCTCAGATCTGTCTACTAGATCCCTCCCCTGCCCACTTTGGTACTGGGGATTGAACCCAGGGGCACTTAACCACTGAGCCACATTGCTAGCTCTTTTTATATTTTTATTTTGAGACAGGGTCTTGCTAAGTTGCTGAGGCTGGCTTTGAACTTGTGATCCTCCTGCCTCAGTCTCTAGCCACTGGGATCACAGGCATGTGCTGCTGCACCTGGCTGGATCCCTCAACCTGGAAGAATTAGGGACATGCTTTCATTTCAAGGCTTCTAGGGCCCAGCTCACCTGATTGGTCACATGGAGGAGTACTCAAAGGACCCCAGGTCCCGAGACAGAAGGATTTCAAGAGATGTAACTATTATTCTGGAATAGTTACATCTGGTAAGTAGTGTGTAGGGTTCCTGGGAATTCATTCCTTTTCCTCAGTGTTGTTTATCTGCATCTCAGGTCAGCCCTCCCCTTGTGCAGACATCCTGACTGAGGATTCCCAAGTAGGGCATAGAAATCCACACACATCCCAACTCTGCCAAGTCTCTTTCATCTACCAGGGCTCTTTGAAGGAGTGAAATTGCCTGTGGATAAGGGGAATCCACAGATGCAATTTTCTCATTTACTAAAAGTTTTTGACAAGGTCCCACTAAATTAAAGAAAATAAAGAAAATGTTAAAATATTAAAATAAAGAAAATGTTCCAGTGGGGGGAGGCTTCGTTGTGGATGGAAGACCAGCCCCAGGAAGGAAACAGGTGCAAATAAATGATGTTCTCTGGGTAGAGAAAATCGTGGGGGTGCCTCTGAGCCCAGAATTGGGTTTTAGCTCATTGAACATTGACAGAATATGAAGGAGAGAGTCCCCTCAGTGGTGAGACTTCCAGGTTTAGAGATGACATTGGAGTGAGGGCAGGAGCAAGAGGATTCATTAGAGTATCCCAAGAGAGAGTGTGGATGGGCAGGGAGAGCAGTTAGCAGGGTAGAGCAGAAATATTTTGAAATACTCTTATAGATTGAAAGGCGATCGATTAAGATTGGAAAAGTATTATTTTAGGACTCAATATAAATTGTTTTCTTAACAGTATTCATTGGCATTTGGTTTAGGAAAAATCCCTGGTCAGAATGGTCATGCCGACCTCAAGACATTTATCATCCCTGACGGATCCTTTCAATGCCAATAGGTTCCCCTACGCATGCGCACACACAGGTGCACCACGTCGTGGCTTCTCATTTGTGAATTTTCCCTAGAAGAGCTACCCCCGTGCCCATTCTGACCCACTTGAAATTTAGCCTAATATGTCTCTAGGTAGGGAAAAAAAATGAAAAAGGCTAAATACATTCTTAGGCAGAGAATTGGAAATAAAACAGGATGCATTTAGAATCTTCTGAGAAGTTCTAGTCTTCACTTCTCAGAATGCTTGTGGAGGTGGAGATGGTTCAAACAAGAGCAACTCCATTGTGGTGTGCTGGAAACAGAAAGGACCAGGAGGGGTGTGGATTTTAAACAGGGTACTCAGAAGGAGCTCTCTACAAAAGGGCCCAGTAGAGCAGAGTGAATGAACTTTGAAGGGAACTGTGGGGATGTGGTTGGGCAGGGGGTGCTTCAGGCAGAGGGAACAGCATGTGCAAAGATCCTGAGCAGAAGCTTGACTTATGTAAGGGACAGGAAGGAGGCCACTTGGTGGGAGCTTGACAAGCAAGATGGGAATGGTAGAAGTGAAGTCAGAAATGTAGGTAGGAGTTAGGACACGCAGGCCCTCGCAGACGTTGATAAGGAATCTGAACGTGTTGAGATCCGTCCTGGGCTGTGTGCGGAGGCATGCACCTCTGATCCCAGCTGCACAGGAGGCCGAGGCAGGAGAATTGCAAGTTTGAGGTTAGCCTGGGCAACTTAGTGAGACCCTGTCTCAAAATAAAAAATAAAAAGGGCTGGGGATACAGCTCAGTGGTAAAGTACCCCTGGGTTCAATCTCCAGTTCCCAGGGGTTGTGGGAATCTATCCTGGGTACTTCCAAGACCTTGATTGACTGCTTTCCCTATGACTCTTAATATGATATTGTCTCTGATCAATATCAATACACAAGTTTCCTGAGAAGAAACTGTACCCTCTGAATCCTCAGTGTGTAACAGACTACCTGGCACAAAATGGGAGTGCATTACAAATTAACCAATTAAAGGTCACAGAATGAGGACAACTGAAGGTGGTGAACATCCGTGATAGGCTGAAAAATGGTCCCCAAAAGATATCCATGTCTTAATCCTTGGGATCAGTGAATGTTGCTTTATATGGCAAAAATGAGTCTTTGCTGATGAGATTAAGCTAAGGGTCTTGAGATGGAGCAGCATCTTGGCTTATCAGGGTAGACTCAAAATGCAATAAAAAATGTCCTAAGACAAAGACGGGGAGATCTGTTAAAAGAAGAGAAGGCCATATGAAAACAGAGGCAGAGCTTATAGAATGTCCCCACAAGCCAAGGAATGCCTGCAGCCACCAGAAGTTGAAAGAAGCAGGGGACAGATTCTCCCCTACAGCCTCTGGAAGAAAGAGAGCTCATGATTCCGACCTGGTGAAACTGGTTTTAAACTGCTGAATGAATTTCTGTTGTTTTAAAGTTACCACATTTGTGAGAACATAGTGTGTTAGTTAGCTTTCCAACACTATAATAAAATACCTGAGATGATAAATTTATAAAGAGAAAATGTTTATTTTGGATATTCCAGACCATGATCAATTGGTTCCCTTCGCTTTGGGCCTCTGATGAAGTAGCACATCGCAGTGGGAGCAGGTGGTGGAGCAAAACTACTCTGCCCACCCCCAGGAAGCAAAAATGAAAGGAAGGGGCTGGGGCCCCAGGGTCTCCTTTGAGGGCACACCCCTAGTGGTCTAAAGACCTCCCACTGGGACCCACCTCTTAAAGGTTCTACCACCTCCCAGTAGTGCCACCTTGGGGGCCAAGTCTTCAATTTGTGAATCTTTGGGAGACATTCAAGATCCAAACAACAGTACCCAGGAACCTAATATACCAGCAAATCCAGAAATGACAGAATTAAGAGGGTCCTCTTCACATCTGAAAGGCAAGCTTGGGGTAAATGAAAGGAAGAAAAGAAGAACCTCTATGTGCTGGTCTTAAGACATTCCTCAAGCCAGGCATGGTGGTGTACACCTGTTATCCCAGTGACTCCAGAGGCTGAGGCAGGGGGATCACAAGTTCCAGGCCAGCTCAGGCAACTTAGTGAGATCCTATCTGAAAAATAAAAAGAGCTGGGGATGTAGCTCAGTGGTAGAGTGCTCCTGAGTTCCACCCCCAATACTGAAAAAGAGAAAAATTCCTCAAGTCCTCCTTTAGCTTCTCCTTTTACAGGCAGTGACTATATCTTACAGTTCTTGACTTCCCCATAACACTGAGTTCAGACATTCTATGGAATATATCAAGGAATTGTAAGCCCCTTCTCTAGAGTCCAGATTACAGTCCCCTTCATGATGCAAAACACAGTTCCAGAAGTAAGTGAAAGTTCTTTTGGACATTCGAGAAAACAATAGCCACAATATCAGGGTACTCCAGTCCACAGGGACCCCACCAGGGGTTCTTCACTCAGAAGTCTTTAAACTGACTGCTAGGGCATATACCTAGAATCTCAGTAATGCAGGAAGCCACAGCAGGAGAATCACAAGTTGCAGGCCAGCCTTGGCAGCTTAGCAAGACCTGTCTCAAAATAAAAAAAAAAAATTAAAAAAGGACTGAGATGTAGCTCAATGGGGTAGAGCATCCTGGGTTCAGTCCCTGGTACTAAAAAAAAAAAAAAAAAAAAAAAAAAGGTTTATTAACTGAGGTTAGACATATTCCATTCTTTCAGGGAACCAGAGAACCCCAAATTGGATCTTTGGGGAACTGGCACCTGTGGAATTGGTGGTACACTGAAGGGTGACAGCTAACAGTAGAATCTATCCCAACCCATCCCAGGGATGCAGGACAGAATCTGTAACCACAAGAATTTCTAAGAGCATTACTGCGTAAGAGGCCAGCAGAGCTAGAGAATAGGGACAGCCCTGAGAGGGTGCCTTATCTAGTACTCCCCAGATTACGAGTGAGTGAGGAAACTGAGGCCAGGCAGGATGGGCAAATTGCCCAGAAGCTGATGCTCCCAAAGATGGCTGTGAGTCATGGAAATGGGTTGTGGGTAACACAGGCTACTCCACCTAGGGAACACCTGCTATATTCCATCCTGCTAACTTAGATGGGGGAAAAAATGATTGAGATGGAAAAAAATTTCCATGAAAAATGACTACATAAGACTTTTCTATGCTTAAAGGAGTAAGCTTCTATTAACTGAAAAAATCAATTATGTGGAACAACTAATTTTCCCCAAATGTCAGTAAAATGAGGTATTACTGGTTTATTTGTCACACAGGAAGAAAATTTAGAGACTTAACTCCAAGACGTGGTTCAGGATGAGAACAGACATGGATCATTGACTCCAACATGCTGGGTAAGTGCATGGATTATTCAGCCATAATAAGGTGTCAAAAGAAACTAGGACTTGTGGTGCAAGAAGTCCTTTCCCTCACCCATGCAAATGGACATCAGGCAGAAGTACCACCATGCCAGTCCCCAGAATGATGTCAGAGAGTACACAAAAGCCTGGATGGACATGACTTTGCCTAGGGAACCACTTCCTGGCCTCCCTGGGAGCTCTGTGGGTGGTCAACAGGATGGTACAGGTCCAAGAAGATTGCTTGGATTGGACACCAGTCATAGGTAGTCCCCAACATGTCCCTGTGATGTTAGGAAGTCACTTCACTCCACTAAGCATCAATTCCCTCTTTCTTTTTTTTTCTTTTTTTCTTTTTTTTCTTACACCAGGGATTGAACCCAGGGGCACTCAACCACTGAGCCACACCACCAACCCTTTTTATTTTTTTTATTTTGAGACAGGGTCTCACAAATCGCTTAGGGCCTCATTAAATTGATGAGGCTGGTCTTGAACTTGTGAGCCTCCTCCTGCCTTAGCCTCCCAAATCTCAGGGATTATTGGCATGTGCACTACTTCCAGCTCAACTCCCTTTTCTGAAAAATGTGGATGGTAGTCTTCCTTCCTCCCTTACTTCTTTCCTTTATGGATATCAGGATAATGAATTAAAAATCATATGCAAAAGACCCTGAAGTGTCCAAAGCCCTAAGCACTTTTTATAATGTTGAATACAACCAGCTAACCCAACACTACTGCTACCACCATCACCAAGGGCACCACCCTCTGCAGAGAATGACAAACTGCCCTGGGTGTGTCCTCAGTCATGTGCAGGACAATGATAATGGGCACTACAGGAATACTGGGTTTTGTTATTAATGAGCAACAGCAATGTATGCAGCCAAGGGTAGCACACACCTATAATCCCAGCGATTCAGGAGACTGAGACAGGAAGATCACAAGTTTGAGACCAGCCTCAGCAACATAGCAAGACTATGTTTCAAAAAATAAAAAGGGCTAGGGGTGTAGCTCAATGACCGAACTCCCCTGAGTTCAATCCTCAGTAACACATACATATATAATTAGTAATTAGTATGAATGAATCTGATTACTCAGTATCAATAAAAAGTATCAGCTTCAGCTGGGAATCTTAAGTGTCTATCCTTTAAGAGTAGTTCATCATCACATTCAGGGTCAAAATCCTAACTGTCATGGCAGCTAACACTTTTTGAGCACTTTGCTCACTGTTAGACCCTGTTCTGGGACCTGGTATATTAGATCTTTGAGGCAGCAGCAGGGTGGGTGGTAGAGAGTCTGGCTGTGAGACTGTGAGCTCCACTTGTTAAGTAAGATAGAGAAGGGGAGGATGAGCCAGCCTGTAGGCCCATGAGTAGCTGTGACATCTTTCTTGCTCACTACTATCTCCCCACACCTGACACAGAACACATATGGGCACTCAAAAATATTTGCTAAGTGGACAGGAAGGCCCAGCCAGGGTATCTAAATGTAAGGAACATGGATTTCTTAATTTCCGGGAGCATATCTGAGCTTGAGTTTGGTGGGTCTAATTTGATTTCTCTTTCATGAATTTTTGTTTCTTATAAATGCTTTATCTGCATAAAGACTCCCATTGTGGGTCCCATTGGCCTTGCCCTAGAACTTGGATGATCCTTAGCATCATCAAAATCTCAGAATCTGCGCTGTGAAAACCTGGTTCTAAAGTAGGAACCAAACCTTGTCAATGGGAGCCAAGGACCTTGCTGGCACTGGGTGCATCACCCAGCATCCCAAGGGCTGGGAGACCATTGCCTCCTGCCTGGGCCCCTTCAGCTAAGATCTGATTTTCTCATCATCTGGATAGTCTCAGCAACTTGCAGCAAAAGGACAAACCAAGCTGACCTTTCTGAAGGTTTGTTTAAAGCAGAACAATGTTTGTCTTGTCCAAACACTATGAATTACTCCAGAGGATCCTGCCCAGTTTTACAATCCACAGCTACAAATGGCTTACATAAATAGGGACTCATCCCTCCCCTGCCCCACTCTGTTCCCCGTGGTTTCTCCTCCCCCTGCTTGCTTTCTTCCACTCTTCCAGGCCCTTTTTCCTGCCCTTTCCCAAGCTGTCCCACCTTCTGTCTTCTGAGCCCCAGTGTGGAGAAGGGGCAGGTGCAGGGTGTCCTGGGCCACAACTCATACCTAGGTTATTGCTGGCACAGATCCTCCATGGCTGACTGTTTGGTCCCTATCCAGGTTCACCTTACCAAGGGGACCTCTGCGCATATTTGTACTGTGTGTGAGGCCTTTGGTATGCAGTGTTAGGTTCAGCTGTGAAAGCATATTGGTAATGTCCAGGCAGCCTGCAGCCCACTTAGGCCATTACTCATCTGGCTGGGTTCTCAGCTCACCCACTGCCTCTCCCTCATTGTCCACATATTCTGGGGGATCCTGAGGTATCTCCTAGAAGTAGATCCCACCCACTATGACCAGCAGCCTAGAGGTAACAGAAAAAACTCGTGCTGATCATTATAAGCCATGGAGAACACGGCAGAGGGCTCATGGGCATGGGAGAGAGGGGGCTGCTGGAAAAAAGCCTGTTTGGTTAAAGATGGTCCTTGTATCACTTGAATCAACAAGCTTTGAGAATTTTATTTAAAATATGGTGATCCGGGACCCTCCCCATACCTAGGAAAATACTCTTGGGGGCTGCGGCCAGGGCCAACTAATGCTCAGAGTATGAAATTCACTGCTCTGCCATAAAATCTGCTCTAGCCCAAGTCATCTAACTAGCTGGTAACACCAGCAAGTCACTTAAAGTCTCAATATTGCCTTTTTTGTACAATGGCTCTAAAATTTCTGTATTGCCATCTATTTAATGGCTCTAGAATCTCAGCATGTCCATTTGTGCATTGGTTCTAGAATCTCAGTATTGCCACCTGTATGATGACTATAGAATATTAGAATCATTGTCTTTGCAAAGGCTCTAGAATCTTAGTATCGTCATCTGTATAATGGCTCTAGAATCTTTGAAAGGCAGCTTCCAGCTCTTAGAAAGCATTTTCAAGAAGAGCCAGATACAGGAACCCAGACACAGCAAGGGATGGGTGGAGGCACCCTGAGGAAAACTGTGGGGTCACTAGCACTCCACAGAGAGGTGTTGGTGAAGACTTGGAGAGATGCCAGGGAGTGTGCCAGCACCACTGGTGGTTGGAGGTGTGT
The DNA here is from genome assembly GCA_020662805.1 of Glaucomys volans. NCBI lineage: Eukaryota > Metazoa > Chordata > Mammalia > Rodentia > Sciuridae > Glaucomys > Glaucomys volans. The sequence continues at coordinate 717,370 of JAJEJO010049582.1, forward strand.
GGGATCCTTTTACAGAAGGCCTCTGGCACTTGGGTCCAAATGTGATCTCATTTTGTCCTTGTTTTGCAAAGGAAAAACCTGAGCCTGAGGAGGGAGTAACTTCCACTGAGAAGCTGATGAGTGGCATCCTTCCTCCCAGTGGCTTTCCTTGCCATTCCAGTCTCTCAAGGACCCAAGGTCTGACCTCAGAGCCACACCTCTTTCTCAATGGTCTCCTAGCCCTTGAGGTGGAGGGTCGCACTGGGCAGAAGGACCAGAGTCAAATCTGCCCCGGCAAAGTGGACACCGATGAATCCAGACTACTGAAATTCTAAGTTCCAGGAGTTTCACTCTGGACAGAGCCAAGTCATTCCTGCCCATCCCAACTGGAGGCTCTTCTGCGAGGCCGAGGCCAGAGGTCCACAGGGTTAGGGCTGCAGCTGGAGCGCACTACCGGTTCCATCAAGGGGGAGGGGGCACCACAGCGGGAGGCTCTAGCATTCAGACCCCAAAGGCCATTTGTGCCTAACATTCAGGGCGATTCAGAAGGGGTCAGAGAATGAAGCCGCCGTCGCTTGTTCAGCTGATGTCTTCCAATGGGCCCTGAGGTCGGGGCGGTGAAAAGCAGGAACGGCCTCATGGTCACCTCCCAGGCCCCGAGGGTAAAGAACGCAGAAAATTAAGTCTGGTGCTGGTCTTGCACCAGCCAGACCCTGTTTCTGCAACCCATACTTGTGCGTCGCATTCCAGTCACAGTTTGTGAGACCCCGAAACTCTATGTGCCACCTCCCGCACGCTACAGACGAATCTGGGCTTTGGGGTCCTCCTCGTTAGCTAACTGCGGAGTTTTGGGGGGAAACTCCCTGAGCCCCAGCTCCAACATCCGTGTCTTAAATAAGCTGCGCCTCCTTCTAGTTCAGCATTTGATTTTCTAATCAATCCCTTTGTACCCGGTGGCCTTAACCCGAGCTTCCTGTTTCCCGATCTGCCTGGGCCCCCGCCTGGGTCCCGGTCTCTCTCGACTTTCCCGTCGAAGGCACTGGAGTGAGTGATTCCGGGACACGCAGGCAGAGGCCGGCGGGTCCGCAGCGCAGGCCGAGGCTGTATGGAAATGGCCAGAGGAGCCGGCGGGCGCGGCGGCGATTTATTCTGGGAGTGACAGCCCCTTTGAGCGCTCCGCGAATGGCATTTTCTGTCTGTGAAAGCCTTTCTTCCCACCTCTGTTCAGATTAGCCCGGGGGATGAATGCGCCCATTATCCAGCCCGCTGACCATTCTGAAACGCCAAATTAATTACTAAGCACTGAATCAGGCGCCGGGGCCGGGGCACTGGGAGGTGTGAAAATAGCGAGCGGCTGGAGATGGAGAAGGCGAGGGGCGCAGCGCCGAAAGAACTGGGCGGGGTGGCCCCGGGCGCGGGTGTGGCGGGACCGGGGCGGGTTTGGCCGGCCGCCGAGCGCGACCTGCCGGCGCGACCGTGTGCGACCGCTGGCGAGCGGGCTACAAGGGACCCACTCAAGGAGGAAGGCCTGGAGCTGGGGTCGCGGCCCCAACCAGGCTGGGGTTCGCTGGGATCAGCAGCCGGAGAGCGCCAAGTGTGCAGGACTCTGGACTGATGCTCCAACGTGAGACCCATGCGCCGCTGGTGCCTGTCTTGGATGCACCGCTCGGGGTGACCGCCCCAGACCACCCCAGCCCGCGGCCACCCCCGCCATCCCCCAGCAAGCTCTGAGCCGCTCCAGTTGTCCCCCCGAGGCCTTCCAAAAACTTGGGCGACGCCCTCAGACCGCAGCTCCAGCCAGAGCTTCCCGAGCGCTGGGCAACCGCGGGCCGTCTCCACCTGGCTGCAACTCGGGGTCCGCGAGTGGCACTTACCTCCCCGAGGAGCCGGGAGCCAGAGGGAAGCGAGCGAGTTCTCGGAGGCTCCTGCTGGAGTGCTCCCAGCGCAGAGGAGCGCGCGCCTTTAAGACTCTTCCCTAGGACTCCGCCAGGTGGTGTCAAGCCTGCAGGGCCCTCGAGGCTCCACAGTCCTGCAGACCCTGCTGCCTGCCGACCGCTGCAGGAACCCCAGCCTTTTGCTCCCACCCTGCGCCCTGCCGCTCCCGCTCCAGTGAAATTGGCGGGAGGGGTCGGGTAGGGGAACAGGATGATAGAGTTTGGGATACACGGATACCCAAGAGAAAGCCACCCATTCCATCCACCCTAACTTTTGTTGGCCTCGGTGTTGGAAGAATCTATTTTTTTGACCAGGTGCTAGGCATGGGATGGGGGAGGACGGCATTGAAAAGTCTTGTCCCAGGACGTGCGATTTTGTTCCCTCTGCCATCACTTTAGGATAAGCTTCAAGTCTATGCTAACTGATCCTCACACCCTTAAGCCAAGATGGCCAGCTGACACGCCTCCCTCAATTACCATTAAAATGACTGAAGAGATTACCTGTCGCCACTTAACACTAGGGCAATGGGTTATTCACACTCCTGAAACAGGGGAGTTTAAGAGGACCCCAGGGAAGGCGGAAGGAATTCCACATTCGGCAGGGAAGCGCAACCCTCGGACCCGAGTGCCTCCTCCAAGCTCTGGGTAGCTTGGAGGAGGGAACCCTCCGCAGAGCTCAAGGCTGTGGCAGCGCACAAGCTTGCAGGCACAAGTTAGCATTCCAGCTTCAGGACATTGTTAAAATTTTACACCATGGGTCCTCTCTTTCAAGAACATTTTTTGACATTTAAAAAAAATTATATATATATATATATATATATATAGAGAGAGAGAGAGAGAGAGAGAGAATTTCGAACTACGTTAACTTGATTTTTCTTGTTTTCATTGTTTCTTGTCATTTATTTTGCCTAAATGTCGTCCTCCTTCCTGAGTTCCTTTTTTTTTTTTTTTTTGGACTGGGGATTGAACCCAGGGGCACTCCACCACTGAGCCACATCCCCTGCCCCATTTTGTATTTTATTTAGAGACAGGGTCTCACTGAGTTGCTTAGGGCCTCGCTAAACTGCTGAAGCTGGCTTTGAACTCGCAATCCTCCTGTCTCAGCCTCCCAAGTGCTGGGATTATGGGCATGCACCACCCTGCCCGGCCTGAGTTCCTTATTTTGATGAACTTCTCACACCACTGAAATGCTGCTACTTTGGGTAACCCTTGAAGTAAGGGGCTTTGGATGGTGGATTTTTAAAATATTTGCATGTGCTGGAATGTCTCTCTGTTAACTTATACACAAAAGCTGGTAAGATGCAGGATTCTAGGGTCACAACCCTTTGTTTCTACTTAGAACTCTATAAATCGGGGTGTTGCTAGCATTAGAGAGGAAAGCAAATGTATGCTGCTTACTTTGCACTGTGGCTAAGACTGTAGAGGGCCCTTGAATGTAACAATTTATAATTGCCTGTTATTAAGTTATTGGTTCACTGTCTTCTGGTCTTATAGTTGTGAAAATTTCTCTCAGATTTTAGATTCAGCCCATCATCATCATCATCCTTCTTTCTCACCCCCCCCACACACTTCTTTTTCTTTTTTTGTTCTTTCCTTCTTCCTTTGGTGCTGTGGATTGAACCCAGGACCTGGAACATGCCCACTTTACTGGCTACAGCAACCCCCTAGTTTACTTAAAAGAACCACACACACACACACACACACACACACACTTCAAATATCCATATATACATGTAATATGACTGTTACTGCCTCCATCACTCATTTCAACCTTGGGCTAGTCCTTTATTCTCTCTTCACCTTCACTGCTTCTTTTATAAAATAAACATATGGGGTCACATGATTGCTGTGGTCCTATCCTGCTCCAATAGTCTGGGAATCTATTCATATATGATAAACAACAACAATATCACCCACCACAATAAAAAACACTTTACCATGTTTCAAATGGCTATAATAAGTCCAAAAAGATAGTAACCAGTGTTGAGTAGGAAGTGAAACAATTGAAACCTTCATACATTGGTGTTAGAAACATAAACTACTTCAGCCATTGGAACACAGTTCCTTAAAAGGTTAAACAAAAGTACCATATGATCCAGCAATTCCACTCTTAGGTATATATCCAAGAGAAATGAAAGCATTTATCCACACAAAATCTTGTACACAAATGTTTATGTCAGCATTATTCATAAAGCCAAAAGCTGGACACAACTCAAATGATGTTTATCCATCAACTAGTGGTTGCATAAACCAAGTGTGGTAAATCCATATAAGTGAATGTTATTCAGTCACTAAAAATTGAAGTATTGATACATGCTGCAACATGAATGAACCTTGAATCTGCTATGCTAAGTGAAAGGAGTCAGGCACAAAGCAGTATGTATTGTACAGTTCCATTTATAATGAAATGTCCACAACAGGCAAATCTAAAGACAAGTAAATTACTTTGTTGCCCAGGACCGGGAAAGGGAGTGGGCAGGAAGATGGGGAGTGATTGTTTTGGAATGAGGAAAGTCCATTGTTTTGATGGTTGCAATTGAATTGTATACTTACTTTTTAATTTTATTTTACTTTTGCAGTGCTGAGGATTGAATCCAGGACTTGCTCTACCCTATCTCTTCTAAAAAATTATTTATTTATTTATTTATTTATTTATAGGATTGAACCTAGTCGTGCTTAACCACTGAGACACATCCCCAGTCCTTTACTTTTTTTAACTTGTTTTTTTAAATACAGTTTTTAGTTGTAGGTGGACACAATGCCTTTATTTTATTTTTATGTGGTGCTGAGGATTGAACCCAGGGCCCCCACATGTGCCAGGTGAGCATGCCGCCACTGAGCCACAACCCCAACCCAAGCCCTTTATTTTTTAATTTTTATTTTGAGACGGAGTTTTGTAAATTGCTTAGGGCCTTGCTAAGTTGCTAGGGCTGAACTTGTGAGCCTCCTGAGCTGCTGGAATTATAGGCATGTGCCATGGCACCCTTTTTAAATTTGTAATATTGAGACAGGTCTCATTAAGTTGCTGAGGCTAGCCTTGAATTTAAGATCCTCCTGCCTCAGCCTCCCCAGGAGCTGAGATTACAGGCATGGGCCACCATTCCCAGATCAATTATATATGTTAAATGGATGAGTTTGATGGTATATGAGTTATGTATTAACATAGTTGTGTTAAAAAAAAAAACATATATCCCTGCTGATCATCATGGCATGCACCTTTAATTCCAGCAACTCAGGAGCCCAAGGCAGGAGGATTAAGTTCAAGGACAATCTCAGCAACTTAGGGAGATCCTGTTTCCAAATAAAAATGAAAAGGAATGGGGGTGTAGTTCAATGGTAAGGTGCCCCTGGGTTCGATCCCAGTACCAAAGGTTGCGGGTGGGGCTTATTCCATTCAGTCCATAGGGTTCTGGGGTAAGTACTGGCTACACAGAAGTGAAAAACAGGGATGTGAATTTTGCCCTTATGAATCTTACAGCATAATTGTGGGGGAGGTCATTGTAGGACCACATGATTTGCCAAGAATGAAACAGCCTCCTCATACTTTAGTACAAAGATTTCCATGGTCCATACAATGGCAAAACTTTTTTGACTCTTACCATATCTTAATACCTAAGTATTAACTTTCTGTTCTTTCTTTCTGCTATTTTACTGCCCTGAAATAAATGCTGAATGCAGCCCCATAAACTCAGAAGTTTTTGACTCTCAGGATAGCATCTCCCAAAAGAGTAGCTACTTGCCAACCCATAGCAGAATGATTAAGAGCAGCAATTTCTCCCCACCTCCCATACTGGTGACTGAACCCAGGGGTGCTAAACCACTGAGCCACATTCCCAGCCCTTTTTTATTTTTATTTTTATTTTTTAATATTGAGACAGGATTTTGCTAAGTTGTTTAGGACCTTCCTAAGTGGCTGAGGCTGACTTTGAACTTGTGATCCTCCTGCCTCAGCCTCCAGAGCCACTGAGATTACAGGCATGCACCACCACACCCAGTTGAGCAGCAATTCTGAAACCAGACCACCAGGCTTCAAATCCAGTCCTGCCTCCCACTAGCTTCTTGAACATAGTCAAGCCACTTATCTTCTCTGTGCCTCAGTTTCCCCATGTACAAGATGGGAATAACAGTATTATGTCATAAATATTTTGCATTGATGAGTTCATATATGTAAAGTGATGGCATGTGGTAACTGATATCATTCATGTTATTGTTACTCTGCAAAGGAAGGTGCTTCGATTTCTCACAAATTTGCTACTTTTCCATAGTCCATTAGGTGGCGCAAGCACATCACTTCGGACAACCAACATGGCCCACAGGGCTCTTGCTCAGTAAAAGCTGAACCTTGATAAATGATGCACAGGGATTGTTAATTCTGGGTTGTGGTTCCATCTGTGAGTTATACATAGCAATATCACCTATAATGCAGCAATTTGTTTCCCTAATCAGTGTCACTCAGTTGAAAAAGTGTTTTTTTTTTAATCCAGAAAAAATCAAGAGCATAGTCTGGGTAAAACATCGCTCCATCATAATTTAGGTACTCTTATCTGGTTAGATAAGGCAAAGCCTTGGGTTTCCACAGTGCCATCTTCATTCATTCATTCATTTCCTTCCTTCCTTCTTTCCTTCCTTCCTTCCTTCCTTCCTTCCTTCCTTCCTTCTTCCCTTTCTTTTTCCTGGAGATTTAGTTTTTTTGTTGGTTTTGTTTTTTGTTTTTTGAGACAGGCTCTTGCTAAATTACTGAGGCTGGCTTGGAACTTGTGATCCTCACAAGCTGCTGGGATTACAAGACAAGTACTACCAAGCCTACCACTTCCTCCATTTTATAACTGATATTTTGTAACACCCAAAATGAAACTTATCGACAAAATAACCTTTCAACAACCATAGCTTCCTCCTCTGTATCAACATGATGTCTTACTAATAATATAAAGAAGAAAAGTCACATAGAGTAAAATAACATATAATATGTAATGTGTGGGCACAGTAACATAAGGTGACATAATGAATTAGACAATGGCTTGCTTCTATGTGTGGAATTACCAAGAAGGCCTGGCAGCAGATGAGATCTGATAGAGGCGTGTTGCACTGGTGATTCACGCACCTTGAGTGGTGTTGCCCCAGGCAACGTGATTTTCCAAAGTGGTTAACAGTTCTTGATAAAACTGCCTTCCCACAGATGTTAGTGTATGTTAACAAGGTGAAAACCAGATGAAACCTTTACATCCACAGACAAAATAAAGTCAGGCTCTGGACACACAGGAGTTTGCATCTATACCCATGTCCTATGGGACATTTAAAAGCTGTACAGGCGGAGGGACAACCCTTTGTTGTGCATGACTGTCCCCGACATGCACTACAGACGTCTGGCACTTCTAGTCCCTGACTACTAAACAGTAGTGGTGACCCCCAGTCACCGTGGCAGCCAAAACCACTTCCCCACAAATTTCCAATTGAACAATAGCATCTCCGTTGAGAGCCACTAGCCCAGGATCAAAATAGCTTTGGGCATTTCTAGCAAAGCTGGCATTTGCTCTGCTTGGGGCTCTACTTGTAAAAGGCATTTGATTTTTTTTTTTCTAGCCCACACAAATACACTGGCTGAGACTACAGCTAGGACTCAAAGGGAGCTCCAGAAAGAAGGGGAACTTTCCCTCTAAGTATCTCCTTTCGTGTTAACCCTTTGTCCAGGAAAGGGGTTGGGGAACCCAGGGGCAGCTGGCTTCACCTGCCAATCTTGAGCACAATCTAGTGATCCTGTTGAGACTTTTCTTGAAGCCCATCTGGGAAGCAAATCAGCAAAGACATAATCCTGATTTTAGCCACAGGGCCAGGGCCTCTGACCAAACTCCTGGTCTAGGGGAATTTCCTGTTGTATGTTTGCTTGGCATGTCAGTCTCAAGCTATTCTTGCTCTGCTTTCTCAGGGATGAGGCTAGTGAGACCCTGGCTCCTTGGGACAAGGATTCAACATGTTGGCATGTACAAGCTTGCTCACCAGCCTCCATTAATTATGTCCCGCTTGCCTGCAACGGGGCTTTTTCCGGTCTGTATGTACATCTGGCTCTTCTTTCCTCTCTCTCTCTCTCTCTCTCTCTCTCTCTCTCTCTCTCCCTCTCCCTCTGCAGTTATGGCACCACCCTGCCCCTCTCAATTGCAGCTCGTTTGCCTTGTGAGGCAGGTATGACATGACCCAATCCCCTTGCTGGTATTCCTGGAATTTAACTGTTTTAGTAAAGCCAGACTGGAGTCCCTCCCGAGCGGGGCAGCTGCATGATTCTTACACATTCCATCTCTTCTGCCAGTGGACGCCTCTGGGTCAGCTGGTCACCCACTGCAAAGAGTTTGATGACTCAAGAATTCTCTCCCAGACTCTCTGATCTAAAAAGGGCCGTTGAAGGGCCCAGAGCCCATCCTTTCTTTTGGAAAGGATCTGAAACCTGTGGCTCTGTGTACTGCCACCGTCCATTGATCCAGATGGGTTCTTGCCTAGGCATCAGCGCACCTGCAGCTGTAAACCTTTGTGGTTTACTGCATTTATTGATCACCTCTGATATGCCAGGCTTGATGGGCACAGTGGGAGCTGGGCAGACTCAGTCTCTGAGCTCAGAGGGCTTAGAACCTAGTGGAAAATAAACAATTAGTTGTGTAATTGCAACTAGGATGAGGAATACCAGGAAGTACAGAAGCACAGTGAGAGGGTGTAGAGCTGAGGTGGGCTGGGGGATGGGACTCTGGGTATTAAGAAAGTGACATTTATTTATTTATTTATTTATTTTTGGTACAGGGGAATGATCCCAGAGACATTTAACCACTGAGCCACACCCCAAGCCCTTTTTACATTTTATTTAGAAACAAGGTCTCACTAAGTTGCTCAGGGCCTTGCTAAATTGCTGTGGCTGGCTTTGAACTTGTGATCCTCCTGCCTCAGCCTCCCAAGTCTCTGGGATTACAGGAATGCGCCACCACGCCCAGCTAGAAAGTGACATTTAAATTGTAACCTGAGGCATGAGAAGATGTTAGCCTGCTGAAGAAAGTAGGGAAGAGCTTTCCCAGTGGCAGGAACAGCACAGGTGAAAGCCCTAAGCCAGGAGGCATCTTGGTGTAGTCAAGAAATCACAGTAACGGTTGACATTTATTGGTCACTTGCTATGTGCCCAGCCTGTTCTAAGAGTTTCACAGGTGTAGTTCTTTTAATGCCCACCATGCTATGAAACCATCTATAGTAATCCTCATTTTACAAATAAGGAAACTAAGGCACAGAGAGGTTAAGTAATTGCCCTGAAGCCCCACAGCTACAAAGTGGCTGAGCCAATATTTGGACCCAGGTAGTCTGACTCCAGAGACTGCATCTGTTAAACTTTGATCTCAGAGACCCTCCTCCCACCATGAAGATAAAACGTCATGCAGTCACAGTAAGCAATGCATGTGTCAGATCTATAAAGAGACTGATAACACTACATTCCCATTGGGTCCATTGAACCTGAAATTCAGAGTGGTCAATAAAAGGGTATTTTAACTCTGTTTTCTTATTTTCTGTATCCTTTTTTTTTTTTTTTTCCTTTCTGTTTCCAGTACAGGGATGAACCCAAAGCACCAGTATGCCAGGCAAGTGCTCTACCACTGAGCTGTGTCCCCAGTCCTTTTTGTATTTTATTTTTTGAGACAGGCTCTTGTTGAGCTGCTGAGGCTGGCCTCGAACTTGCAATCCTTCAGCCTCAATCTCCAGATAACTGGGATTACAGCATGCGGGCTTTATTTCCTGTATTCTTAATACTCTGGGATGTGGGACCTTTTGATCCTGGAAGGACTGCCCCTCTCAGAGTTAGCTGATCCCTAGAAACAAGGAATGACTCCCCTGGGAGTGCACTTTGAAATGCAGACCAGTCAATCCCAGCCCATACTCTGAGCCACTCTTCCCATCATCCTGGGACCAGGTGTCAGAAAATTGGGGACGCCCCTAAACCTCTGAGCCTACTAAAATTATTCAAACTAGCCTATCCTACGTCTCTTATCCTGCTTTGTCTTGTCTTTCCCATGAAACCACAATAAAGGCTCATGGGACCATTTCCTCTTGCTCCCTCTCCCTCCTGATCAATCCTGACACTTTCTCTGTGGCCCTGAATGGCATTTTCAGGTATGCCTCCCGCTCTTGGAACTGTGAGCAACAAACCACCAGTTTATTGGTCTCAGCATATGGGAATAATATTAAAACCTACATTTTAAAACAAAGGGACCCCAGGAGTTTAGTTAAGACCCAGGTAGAACAAGCCCAGAGGTAGAAGTCAGGTCTCCTGGCTCACCTCCAGCACTTGTTTCCCTACTAAACCCAGGAAAAACATGAAGTACGGTGGGGGTAAGTTTGGGGTGAAAAAGATTAAACTTTTTTTTTTTTTTTGCTGGGGTGTGGGGAGAACTGGGGATTGAATCCAGAGCCTCATGGAAGCTTGGCCAAGTGCTCTACCTCTGAGCCTTACCGCCAGCACAAGAACAAACCCTTAAGAAAGAGAAAAGGAGTCTGATTTTTCAGATTAACATAGGAAGGAGGAAGTGGAGCAGGTATTTGGGTAAGTGGAGGCAAGGACTGAAGGAGTAACTGAAGTATTTCATTCATTTTATTAAATTCATGCCAGTTATTAATAACGAAACCTCATTCTTATGAATTGGGCAGTCTTCTAAGTTCTTTCCATGTATCATGTCATTGAACTCACATAATTACCTTGTATGGTCATTGCTATAGCCCCTCTTCATTTGAAGATGAAGAACTGGAGGCATGGAAGTTAAATAACTCCCAACGTTATGTCAAGGAGGTGGCAGGTGTGGGGTTTCTTACACAGGTTATCAGGGGTCTGAACTTTATTTTTTTTTTTTGGAGGTGACGGTGACCAAACCTAGCTTCATGCATGTGTCTACCACACAGATATACCCTCCGTCACCAGATCTGCTTGATTTCTTTTTTTTTCCTTACTTTTTTTTCAGGCTGGGTATCAAACCCAGAAATGCTAGGCAAATGCCTTACCACTGAGCTACATCCCCAGCCCTTTTTATTTTATTTTGAGTCACAGTCTAGCTAAGTTGCCCAGGCTGACCTTGAACTTATGATCCTCCTGCCTCAGCTTCCCAAGTAGCTGGAACTACAGGCATGGGAAAGGCTACTTTCTTAACCATTCCATCCCTGTTGCCTTTCAAGTACTTTTAGATAGTGTAGCTCACAAGGACCTGGGTTCAGTCCCCAGTACCAAACCAAACCAAAGAAAACAAACAAAAAAAAAAAAAAAAAAAATTTGTGTGGTTCAAGTGCTTTCAAAGCTTCTCTCTTTACTAGCAGGATTGTTGCTTTGTATGTGGATTATGTCACAGTAATATCATCAAACTCTGCTCCCAGAGGAAGTTATTTCCACTTTCATCCTAAGGGAAGTCAGGCAGGACTCTGTGTACCAGAGACAGTCTGACTATCACATAGTCACAACTCCAAGTGCAGCTGACTTTGTTTCTAATGAGGAGCCTCCAAATATGGAGGAGAGAACTTTCCTGAGGGCTGGCAGTTCCCTTTAAGGTGCTGCCCCTGTGAGCCCTGGTTACCCAGCAGCTACAGAAGGAAGTGTGGCCAGGCCTGAGCAGTGGGCTCAGAACAGAGCCTGGAGTGTTCTTGTGGGTTCTCCTGATCTGACTAGCTTAATGGCAGGTCTACCTCTGTGGACCTCCACTGTCAACTGGATGTGTGTGGGATGGCTTGGAGGAGGGTGGACAGGAGGAGGAGATGCTCTAGTGAAGTCTCCTAAGGGAGGACAGGAGACTCTCTCAGCTGGAGGAGGGAGCTCCCCTTTCTAAAATGACAGCACCCCCTAGTGGAGGTCAGTCTCCACTCACACTGCAGGGTTCTTCACCTAGAGTCCCTGAACTGGAATTTTCTCACCACCCACTGAAGTTAAGCATTTCCTTGAATAATGAATGCAGGTGGCAAATCACAGTGGTGTCAACCTGTGATTGTGCCATCAATAAAAGAACAAATATGTTTACATCGAATTACAGTTGGAGATAATGTAAAATGTCATTTACAGCTACCACTCCCTGGAAAATGTGCTGGCTATTAGATCTGTCATTAGATTATGTCATTGGATGCATTAATAAAGAAGCACATATATTACTAGATTTTCAGTTTGTTTTTATTTATGCTAAAGCTGTAATACTATAAAGTAGAAAATGATGCAATTCAGTATAATTCGTTTCCTTTTAATCCTATGGTTTTTATTTTACTCATTTGAAATATTATTATGAAAGGAGGTTCATAGGTTTCATTTGGCCACTGAAGCATTCATTACATTAAAATGGTTAAGGACTCCTGCTTAAGAAAGGACTGGTTTAATCAGATCCTCTTTAGCTCAGGAAGTAGAACTGTGGGTGTGGGTTCAGGACAACAAGGATCAGGAGAGTGGGGAGGGAGGGTGACAATCCTAATGTTTTGCTTTAGGCTGATGTATATCAGTAACAGTGGTTTGAAGGAAGATGTGAATATTTGAAATCCCCAAATCCTGGCAATGATAGTGCACAAGGGTGGCAGTGGAACTTCTTCTAGGTGCAACAAATGCTGGCAATGAGGTTGCCTTTTGAGAAAAAGGATAAGACAATATGATGAGACAGAATTCCTGTGTGTATGTATGCATATATTTATTTATGGTACTGGGGACTGAACCCAGGGTGCCTTACCACTGAGCTACATCCCCAACCCCTTTTAATTAAAAAAAATTGGGGGGGGGGTTACTGGGGATTGAACTCAGGGGCACTTGACCACTGAGCCACATCCCCAGCTCTATTTTGTATTTTATTTAGAGACAGGGTCTCACTGAGTTGCTTAGTGCCTCGCTTTTTGCTGAGGCTGGCTTTGAACTCGCTATCCTCCTGCCTCAGCCTCCTGTATAATTTTGAGATAGGGTCTCAGTAAGTTGCTGAGGCTAACCTTGAACTTGTGAACTTCTTGCCCCAGTCACCGGGATTACAGGCATGCACCACTGTGCCCAGATAGAAATGATTAGATTTAAGGTGGTTTAAATAAACTACTCCTATTTTTGTGATGAAAACTTTTGTGTTTGTTTAAGAAATTCTTCCTTAACTCACGATTACCAAGATATTCTCTTACATTTGTAATAAAGTAGTGGCAAATTTCTACAGCAACAACTAGAAAAAACTGGATAAATTATATATATATATACGTATACATATATACATATATGTATACGTATATATATATATAAATATTGTGTGTGTGTGTGTGTGTGTATGCATGTGTTGCTGGGGATTGAACCCAAAGTTTCACATGTGCTAGGCAAGCACTCTACCACTGAACTATACAATCCCCAGACCATTTTTTTTTTTGTTTTGTTGTTTTTTTGTTTTTTCCCCAGAGGTGCTGGGGATTGAACCCAGGGCCTTGTACTTGCGAGGCAATCACTCTACCAACTGAGCTATATACCCAGCCTTCCAGACCATTTTTTAAAATTAATTTTTGCAGTGTGAGGATCTAACTCAGGACCTTACACATGCTAGGCAAGGACTCTACCACTGATCTACAACCCCAGCCCTTATCACCATGACCACATTTGAAAGCAGAAGTGGACTCAGTGTAACTAAAGCTTCAGTCCATTCCAGAACTACCTTCTCAAGCAGATTGAGGTGATCAACCTCTCATTCTAAAGGTATAACAGAGGAAAGTTGCTTGGGAAAAGCAACTTCAGTCTCCATGTTTCTTTCATAAACATTGTCAGACATGCAATAAAAAGTAAGATGATGGACTGGGGTTGTGGCTCAGTGGTAGAGCACTTGCCTGGCAGGTGTGATGCACTGGGTTTGACTCTCAGCACCACATGTAAATAAATAAATAAAATAAAATAATAAAATAGTTTAATATGACATGTATAGAGACAGGAAAATGTGACCAATAATCAAGATCAAGAAAAAAAGACAGACAACAGTAACTGACTTGCAGGCGATTCAGATTTGGAGCAAGTAGACAGGACTTTAAAATAACTCTGGTAAGTATATTAAATGAAACAGTCAAAGTGGACGAAAAGATGGAGAATTTTAGTGGAGAAATGGATCTGCAAAAGAATCAAATGAATGTTCTAGAACTAAAAGTTGTATCTAAAGTTAAGAACTCATGGGGTTCACAGAAGACAACACTGCTAAACTCAAACACAGATTAACAGAAAATATATAAGCCATAACACAGAAAGCAAAAAGATGAGAAAATAAGTTAACAAGGCTTTTTTCACAAACAACACAATTGTCTACATATAAATTCCTAAGAATCTACAAAAAGTTACTAGTACTAAGAAGTGAGCTGAGCAATGTTTCAGGATACAAGGTCAATACACAAAAATCAATTGTGTTCCTAAATTTAACTATAAACCTAAACCTAAATTTAAAATAAAAAACAATAAAACCTCTAGAAGAAAACAAAGGAGAAAAACTTTATGATCTTAGGTTAAGCAAAGATTTCTTAAATATGACACCAAATGTACAATCCTATAGAATAAATTTGACTTTGTCAAAATCAAGAACTTCTGCATTTCAAAAATTACTAATAAGATAATGGGAAACTCAAAACTGGGAGAAAATGTATCATATTGTTGGTAAAGGAATTTTATCTAGATGAGATATAAGAACCCTCAAAACTCAATAATATGAGCTAGCTGTGGTAATGCACACCAGTAATCCCAGTTACTCAGGAGGCTGAGGCAGGAAGATTGCAAGTTCATAGCCAGTCTCAGCAACTTAGCAAACCCTATCACTAAGTAAAAAATAAAAGGGCTGGGGATGTAGCTCGGTGGTAGAGCACTGTGGACTCAGTACTGCAAATAGAACACCTCAATAGTATAAATATGAACACACACACTCTCAAATAAAAAAATAATTGAACAGGCATTACACCAAAAAAGATATACAAATGGAAAATAAGAACGTGAAAAAAGGTTCAATACCATTAGTCATTGGGGAAATGCAAAGTAAGTCTATAATTAGATACCATCATACACATATTAGAATGGATTTTTTGAAAAGCATTTTAAAGATAAAACCAAGTGTGAATGAGGGTGTGGAGCAGTTGGAACTCAGACCTATTGGTGGGAATGTGAAAGAACACAACCATTTTGGAAAACAGTTGGGCAGTTTCTTAAGACATTATACATACATCTACCATGTGATCCAGCCACTTCTAGGTGTTGTCCCAAGAGTGGTGAAAGTATATGGTGTGTGTCTTGGCAAAGACTTGTGCATGAATGTTCAGAGCAGATTTAGTTGTAATAACCAAATACTGAGAGAAAACCCTGAAAATGTCCATCAAGGGTGAATGGAGGGGTTGGGGATATAGTTCAGTTGGTAGTGTGCTTGCCTGTCAAGCACAAGGCCCTGGGTTCAATCCCTAGTGCTGAAAAAAAAAAAAAAGTGAATGGATAAACAATGATACATCAATGTATAGAATATTATTTAGCAATAAAAAGCAGTGGACTTTGGACCCTGGACTCATGCATATAATACATAGAGAAGGCTCAAAGCAATTATGGTGAATGAATGGAATAATCCAGACAAAATTAGTACACTGTATTATTCCATTTATTTGACATTCTAAAAAATGAAAACTAATCCATAGTGACAGAATACAGACCGATGGTTGCCTGGAGGCAGGGGATGGATGGGAAAAAGGGAGGAATAGGGGGCACAAGGAAACTCTGGGAATGACAGATATGTTCATTATCCTGATTGTGATGTGTGTTTTCATGGGTCTGTACATATAGAAAACCTTCTCACATTGCACTGTTCACAAATGTGCACTTTATTGTATATCAAATTATACCTCAATAAAACTGTAGAAAACCAAATCCACAATCAGATACCATTACATACATATTAGAATGGATTAAAAAAAATTGAAAACTCTAGTCCCCAAATGACACTACCAATAGATTCTTTTAACAATTTAAGGAAGAAACTGGATGTGGCAGGGCACAGCTGTAATCTCAGCATCTTGGCAGGCTGAGGGAGGAGGATCATGACTTTGAAGTCAGCCTGAACAACTTTAGTGAGACTCTGATTCATAATAAAAAATTAAAAGGGCTGGGGATGTAACTCACTGGTAGAGAGCCTGCCTTGCATGTGTGAGGTCCAGGGTTCTAACACACATCACACACACACACACACACACACACACACACACACACAACCAAAAAATTAAGGAAGAAATAATACTAATTTTATGTGAATTCTTTTACAGTATAGAGAGTAAAAATCACTTTCTAACTGTTCATGAGGCCAGTTGTGCACTGATACTAAAATCTGACAAAGATTATAAGAAGAGAGAATTATAAGAAGAGAGAATTACAGAAAATTTTCTGCCATGAATATAGATGCAAAAGTCCTAAATAGAATAATAGCAAATTTAACTTAGTGATATACAAATGCAACCATGTATCATGACTAAATGTTTTCCAGGATTGCAAACTTGACTTGATATTTTAAAAAAATATCAGTATAATTCATATTAACAAAACAAAGGAAATGATTTCAAAAAGGTATATATATATATATGATCGTCCCAGTAGATGCAGAAAAAAAATTGATGAAATTTAATACTTATTCAGAATAAAAATTCTGAGAAAATTTAAAATTTCTCTTCATCTGAGAAACTATAATCACTATAGAATTTATTTTTAATTTTTGTATGTATTAGGTGGAAAGGATTCTATTTTATTTTTTTATTTATTTTTTTTTTTGCGGGGCTGGGGATTGAACCCAGGGCCTTGTGTTTGCGAGGCAGGCACTCTACCAACTGAGCTATATCCCCAGCCCCTCTATTTTATTTTTATGTGCACAATCGACTGGGCCAGCACCACTCAATAAATGAATTTCTGTTTTCCACACTGTAACGCCATCTCTGTCTTAAATGACCATTCCACAGAGGTAGGCATAGATCTGTTTGCACTGATCTGTCTACAGCTGCACAAATGCCAAACAGTCCTAGCTTTATAATAGGTTGTAATCTCTTGTAAAGAAATCTACACCACTTCTACCTGCCCACATATTCTTAGGAGAGTTGTGGATATTTTCAGTCCCTCATTCTTCACATACAATTTAGAAATACTTTAACTTGCTTCATTTACAATTATGTTGGGATTTTTCTTGGGATTACATCAAGTCTTTTATCAAATTAAATGAGACCTAATTTTCATACTTTCCTATGAAGCATGTTTTTCTTTAGTTCTTTAAACACATTTATAATAGCTGACCTAATCTTTTGTTCTTGTGGTTTTGCTGGAGATCAAACCCAGTACTTCTTGTGTACTCTGCAAGTGTTCTACTACTGAACTAAGCCCCAGTGGATTTAAAGTCTTTATCAAGTAAGTCCAACACCTTGGCTTCCTCAAGGACAATTTCTATTGACTGTTTTATATCCTGTGTATGAAACATATCCTGTTTCTATGAGCATCACATAATTTTTAGTTGAAAACAGAACATTTTAAATCTGGAAATTAGACTCATACCTTCTTCCCAGCATTGGCTGCTCTTTGTCATTGATGCTGCTTATTTGGTGACTTGACTGAACTAATTTTATAAGATCTGTATTAATTGTTGTGGGTGGCCAGGAAAGTCTGCTTTAGTTAGCTTAGTGGTCAGCTAATGATTAAACAGAGCTTCCCTTAAATGCCTTAAGCCAACAGACTCCCATCCTTTGTCAGAAGCCCATGCATGCTTACTGAAGAACTCCCTCAGTGCTCCAGTAGTTTACAACTCTGCTTTAATTTTTGCTTCCTGCTTGCATAGAGCCTTAAAGTCAGCAGCAGGTAAAGATTAGGACCTTGTCAAATCTTTCTGGGGCATGAACACAGGTCTGCTCATGTGCATAGCCTTCTAGGTCTCTACAACTATGTCAGAGCTTTTCAAAGCCCTCTGGATAGCTCATTACCCAGATTTTCCTTTGAAGGTTTTTGCTAGCCTCTTATCTGCCCTAGTTGGTATTACTGCCGCAGAAGGCTGCACTCTTAGACAATTGCCATTGATTGCTTTCAAAACAAAAAATCCCCCAAAGTAGGACTTTACTCAGAGCAAACTCTGAGTTAGGTCAAATAAAAACAAGACCTATGAATGGGGCTTTTCCAGAGAGCTGCTGAACAGGCCAAATAGTGACAGTTCTCCAGGGATGGGGCTTTTGGGGTTTGCCAAACCCATCTGCCTCCTCCAGTGGCTGCAAGGTTAATGCTTTTCACTGGCTGCTGATTTTCAAGTCTACTGAAGAGATGGGGAGGGAGAAATGGCAATAGGGGACCTTTCAAATGCCCCCAAAATTGTTATACTGAGAGTAATCCCATTTTTCTTGAATAAATGCTCCTCAGATTACTATAAGTGTTGGTTAATTGGATTTCAGAGTTCGGAAAAACTTGATTTTGACACCCCTCCCCCCAATGTTCTCATTAATTTTATGGACAATTTTTTTTTTTAGGATTTCACCATTTTGAAGTACTTCTTCAGGATTGCATTGAATCTTACAGATTAATTTGGAAAGAGTTGACATTTTTGTGCTTTTTATCCATGAAAAATTAGATATCTTGCCAATCCTTTATCTTTTTTTGGAGGTTTCCCTGTAAAGTTTTACAATATTCTGCTTATTGTCTTACATATGTTTTCTATAGCTTATGTTGTTGTAGTTTTTTAAAAATGTCTTTTATTAGTTGCTGGTACACAGCAACAGAATCCATTCTTGTACAATGATCCATCCCAGATCCAGCCATCTTAGTAACTTCTATTCTGATTTGTAATAATTTTTTGCCTCTTTCTTTTGGTTTGTTTTGCACATAACATAATAATAAAAATGACCATTTTTTTCTTCCTTCATAATACCTCTAGATTGTGCTGTTGTTGTTATCTTAATGCTATGGCTGGGATCTCTAATAAAATGGTGAATAGAAGTAGTACTACTGTACATTCTGGTCTTTTGCCTGATTTTTAAAAAATCCATATTCTGTCTTCACAGGTCTTGGTGACATGATACAGTTCTTACCTGCTCTTTCTTTTTTTCTTTTTTGGAACCAGGGATTGAACTCAGGGACACTCAGCCACTGAGTCACATCCCCAGCCCTATTTTGTATTTTCTTTAGAGACAGGGTCTCACTGAGTTGCTAAGGGCCTCGCTAAATTGCTGAGGCTGGCTTTGAACTCTTGATCCTCCTGTCTCAGCCTCCCAAGTCGCTTGGATTACAGGCGTGCGCCACCACACCGGCTGCTCTTTCTAAAATAGTTTTGTTGAGATAAAATTCCCATCCCAGACAAGTCTTCCACTTAAAGTATGTGATTCAATGGTTTTCAGTATATTCTGAGTCGTTCAACCATCACTACATACAATTGACATTTTCGTCACCTCCAAAAGAAATCATATACCCATTAGCGGTAACTTCTCATTTCCCTCCCACCCCTAAGCAACTACCAATTGACCTTCTGTCATCACGAATTTGTATATTCTGAAAATTTAACATAAATGAAATCATGCAAGATGTGGCCCTGTATAAGTGGTTTCTTACTTTCATTTAGAATAACATTTTCAAGGTGCATCTGTATTGTAGCTTAGCCCTGATTTTAAAGAAGATGCTTCAAATGCTTTATTGTTAAAATTATTTATCATAGGTATTTTTGAGATTTCCTATTTCAGGTTAAGTGTATACTATTCTGAGTTGTGTATAAGGTTTCTCCCCTCCAACAAATAGATAATTTTATCCAATGTTTTCTCAACATCTAATCCAATAACTACACGGTATTTCCCCATGGTATTTACACTGTTGATATGATGAATGACACTATGGAATTTTCTACTGTCAAATTACCCTTGCATTTCTGGGATAAACCCAAGTGGTCATACTGTATAATCATTTTTGGTTTCCTAATATTTTTGCAACTAGGTTCACAAATAAGATTGGTCTGTAATTTTCCTTTCTTCTACTATCTTTATCTGGTTTGCATATAAAGGTTATAATTCTCTCATAAAATGAATTGGGGACTATTCCTCCTTCTTCAATCATCTGGAAGGGTTTGTGTACGGTTGAAAGGATCTGTTTCTTGGAAGTTTGGCAAAACTTGTCTAACTTGTCCGTAAGGCCTGGGATTTTCTTTGTAAACCTTTTAAAATTTTTTTTAAAATTTTTTTTTTATTTTTCAGTACTAGGGCATGTACCCAGGGCACAACTTTACCACTGAGCTGCATCCCCAGCCCTTTTTATTGTTAATTTTGAGACAGGGTCTCACTAAATTGCTCAGGCTGACTTCAAACATGAGATCTTCTGGCCTCAGCCTCCAGATTTACTGGGATTACAAGTGAGTGCCACCATACCTGGCCCTTTTTATTTTTAATTTTGAAGCAGGGTCTAGCTAAGTTACTGAGACTGACCTTGAACTTGCAATCCTCCTACTTTAGCCTCCTGCGTAGCTGGGATTATAGCTATAGCCCAGCCTGTAAAAGGGAATTAAAAATATTCTTTCAATTTAAAAAATAACTTCTGTAGGCTCTGTTGCTTCTTGAGATGGTATTATTAAGTTTATTTTATTCCTATGGGAAGGGAATCCCCATTTCATTTAAGTTTAAAAATCCAACACCATAAAATTGTTCACAGTTATGTATTACTATTTTTATAATCTCCACTGCATCTGTAGCGTGTTTTCTTTTTCATTCCCAATATTCTTTACTTGTGATTTCTATTTTTCTATCTGGCTAGGTATTGTTTTCAAGTAGCCACCTTTTGGCATTATTTGGGTCTTTCTGTCAAATATCAACTATCACTGATTTTGACTCCTGTTTTTATTATCTCCCCCTCCTTTTTTCAGTGTGGCATACTGGGAATTGGACCAGGGTCTTGCACCTGCTAAACACGGGCTTGACCATTAGCTATACCATGAGCCCTATTATCTCTGTTTTTGGGGAGCGAGGACTTGTACCACTTTTACTGCAGCCCACAAGTTTTGACTATGTCATATTTTCATGATCGTTCAGTTCCAAGTATTTAAAAAATTTTCCCATTGCGGGTTTTTTCCCATTTGACCCAAGGGCTATTTAGAAGTGTCTAGTTTTCTGATAATTTGAAACTTTCTGTTTCTGACATCTAATTTAATGGCACTATGGTCAGAAAATATAGTCTATGTGACATCAATTCTTTGAAACTTGTTGAGACTGGTTTTGTGGGCTTGCGTATGATTCATTTCAGTAATTGTTCCATATGTGCTTGGTAAGAAATTTTTTTCTATTATTGGGTGCGGGGTTTGTTTTTGATCAAATCTATAGCTTTACTACATTTATTTATGTATTTATTGGTACTGGGGATTCAACCTGGATTGCTTAACCACTGAGTCCATCCCCAGCCCTTTTTATTTTATATGTTGAAACAGGGTCTCATTAAGGTGCTTAGGGCCTTGCTAATTTGCTGAGGCTGGTCTAGAACTTGCAGTCCTCCTGCCTCAGCCTCCCAGACGTGTGCCACTACATTTGGCAACCTTTTATTTTTTAAAGTATAAATAAATCAAGAGATGTTTTTTAAATCTCCCACAATGATGGTGAATTTCTTAATTTTGTAATACTATCAATTATTGCTTTATGTTTTAGATTTTTAAACAGTTTTGCACAAATTTAGATTTATCAGTTGGTGAATTTTGCTGGTATTTCTGTATAGTATCTCAACTTTTCTTCTCCCTCCTCCTCCTCCTCCTCCTTCTCCTTCATTTTTTTTTTTTTTTTTTTTTTTTAAGATGGAATCTCACCATGTTGCCCAGGCTGGTCTTGAACTTCTGGGCATAAGCAATCTTCCTGTCTCAGCCTCTAGGGTAGCTGTGACTACAGGCACATGCCACCTCCGTCAGAATCTCTATGTCTACTAATACTTGTCTATTTTAATCTGAAATTGACTCAACTAACCACCTTTATTTTATTTTGGTATTTCTTTTTCCATTCTTTTACTTTCAGCCTTATATATCTTCATATCTGAGATATACCTCCTATGAACAGCAACTAATTGGGTTTTGTATGTTTTAACCATTCTAACAATCTTTGGTTCTTGTTTTGTTTTGTTTTGTTTTGTTTTTTTAGTTGTTGAAGGACCTTTATTTTATTCATTTCTTTATATGCAGTGCTGAGAATCGAACCCAGTGCCTCACACATGCAAGGCAAGTGCTCCACCACTGGGCTACAACCTCAGCCCACTCTTTGGTTCTTAATAGGTCACTTTATTTGATTTATATGCATTATGATTATTGATATATTTTGGCTTGTTTCTACATTTTTTTCCATACTGGGAATTGAACCCAGCTCTTATCTCTAAGCTACATTCCCAGCCCTTTTTATTTTTTTACTTTGAGACAGGTTCTCACTAAGTCATCCTGGTTGATCTCGAACTTGCCATCTGCCTGCCTCAGCCTCCCAAGTCACTGGGATTACAGGTGTGAGCCAATGTGGCTCATTGTAGCTTTGACTTGCTTTTCTTTGATGATGCGGAACAGTTTTTCACATGCTTGTTGGCCATTTGTATATTTTCTTTGGAGAAATGTCTATTCAGATTCTTTGCCTGTTTTTAAAATAACATTAAATAAATGTTATTTATTAGTTAATAAGTTGTAGGAGTTATTGATATATACAAGATTCAAATCCTTTATTATAATATGATTTGCAAAAGTTTTCTCTCATTCTGTGGGATTCTTTTCAGTTTTTTTTTGTTTTTATTTTGTTTTGTTTGGATACTGGGATTGAATCCAGGGACATTTTACCACTGAGCTTTATTCTTGTTTTTTTTTTTTTAGTATTTTATTTTGAGACAGGTTCTTATTAAATTGTTGAGGTCTTGCTAAGTTGCCGATGCTGGACTTGAACTTTCAATTCTTCTGCCTCAGCCTCCTGAGTCACCGGGATTCCAGGTGCCATCACACCTGGCTTTCTTTTCAGTTTCTTGATGGTATCTTTGAGATACAAAAGGTTTTGCTTTTCATAATGTCTATTTTATTTTTCTCTGGTTGCTTGTGCTTTCAATCACTTCTAAGAAACATTGCCTAATAAAAGATTACAAAGACTTACAGTTATGTTCTCTTCTATAAGTTGTGTAGATTTTGCTCTTGTAGTTAGGTATCTGATTCAGTTTTGAGTTAATTTTTACATGTGATATGTGACAGGGACCCAGTTTCACTATGTTGCATTTGGATATCTAGAAGTCTCAGCACTATTTGTGGAAAAGACAATTTTTCCCCTTTTGAATTGTCTTGGCACCAATATAAAAAATTAATTGATTGGAAATGTGAGGATTTATATTCGTTTCTCTTTTTTACTCTAATTACCTACATGTTCACTGTGTCAGGATCTCATCATCTTGATTTACTGTAGCTTTCTGGTAAGTCTTGAAATCAAGAAATGTGAGTCCTCCCTATTCTGGCTCCTTTGATGTTTTTTATTCCTAGGCACTTTTGTTGCTGAGGTGAATAAACTCTATTTGCTATTATATTTTCTGTTTGGTCATGGATGGTGTTTGAAACTTCATTGAATTTCATATATTTATTTTGTGTCTAGCTACTTCCTGAACTCTCTTACTAGTTCTCTTACTAGCTTTAAACTAGTCCTTAAGCTATGGTTTCTTATAAACACAATCAAATATTTCTTTGGCAAATAATGATGAGCTTGACTTTTGCTTCCCAAATTTGTGCCCCTGATTGTTTTCTTTTCTTATTATTTCCCCTAGAATTCAGAAGTGGACACATCATTCACAGTCATAAGCACCTTGTTTCACTTCCCATTTTCATAGGAGTGCCTTTGTTATGAATGACTGTTCTTCATCCTGGGTCATCATTAGGTATCAAATTGATTGAGATAGATGTCATTTATCACATTTACTAAGTCAACTTGTATTCCTAGTCACCAAGAGTCCTCATCAAGGAGCATCTCATCAGGGCAGCTGTACCATTTTCCTCCCGTGTCCTATTCATGTGATGAATATTAATAAACATTTACATTGATTCCTCTTTTTATAAGCTAATTGTCTCCTATCCAGTGAGAATAAATTAGCCCACGTGGATAGACATAACTCAGGTCTCACTGGCACATGCTCCCACCTCTATAATACAGAACACATGTCACAAAATGAAAGTCAGAGGTCAGGTCTAGTTTGGCTTGCAAGTGGTTTTAAAATACTATTTTGAGTCAGTTGCCAGCATTTAAAAATTAGGAGAGTTCAGATTACTATTCCAATTTCTGGTTTCTCTAGAAAAATTCTAAGACCTAGCCACACCAAACCTGCATTTCCACATTTCCACGGAGGGCTGTGGCTGAGCCCTAGGGGTCCCCTTAGAGTCTCCTCATTAGCATCTTCTCCATACCCTATTGTCTCCCAGATATCAGGATTAAGGATTAGTTGCCAGGTTTTGTATTTGTGTAATTGCTTCTTATAACAGAATTAAGTGAAAGTGAAATATTTCTTGTAATTAAATCTCTAGAAAGTGTAGGAAAAAAAAAAAAGAAAGAAGCCAAGAGGGCTATGGGCTTCAAGAGAAATGGGGCAGGCATATTTCTTGGTGGTAGTGAAGAATATTCCTATAGGTTTAATATACAAAGTGTGTGTGTTGAAAGAATCAGATGTAAGAGGCTCCCAGAAAATAAATCATAAGAATATGGAAGAGTTGTATGGGGAAAGAAAACCTTTTTGATCTGGAAAAAAAAAGTACTGAAATTTCAACGGGGTTTGTTTCAGGAGGCACAGAGTATAAACTACGCTTTTATGAAATGTCATAATATAGTAAAGGAATTTTTCAAATCATCAATTCAGTCCATGTGTTTGACCTGCCTGGCATTTGGGGATGTTTGAGTTTCTGATGTCTGCACCAGGTCCTTTAAAGCTGCCTCAGTTATTTCTGGGGGTCCCCAGGGCAGTCTCACTGCAGTGCCTGTGCTCAGGTCAGTCTTCTTGCAACACTCCAGGGTGCAAGGCTTTGTGCTTTCAAAGCAATGATTTCCTGGTTTACTCCGGACTAAAGCCAGGGTGTTTTCCTCTCTACCCTCTCCCAGGATTGCTCTGCTGCTGTGCCCCAGCTCTCAACAACCCTAATGGAAACGGGTCTTTTTGCTTCTCCCAGAAGCTCTTTCCACATAAGGTTCAGGTGCCAACCTGTGAGGTAGACCTGAGACCGTGTCAAACCTCCATTGAAAGCAATACCAAGAGAGTGGCTTGAGACTAGATGGGGTAATGTTGGCCCCATCTCCATCAGCTAATGTCCAATCTAAAATTTAAAATGGAAATGCATCAGCTGGACTCTAAGCCTCTCCTATGTTGACATTCTGGCGCTTCCACCATTCCTCATCTCTCACTTCAGGGCCCATCCATAAATCTCTCCTCACAAGCCCCTAACTTTTAACCAGATTAATGCATATAGCCATTGCTTGAGGGTGACCAGTACAGTTGAGATATCAAACACGTCTGGATCCCTTTAGGCTCATCCAGAATGTCAGCATTCCTTAAACAAACTCTATTTCATCACAACACATTACTATTTTGAGTGGGGACATGGTTTCTGGGGATTGAACTCAGGGCACTCCACCACTGAGCCACATCCCCAGCCCTAGAGACAAAGTCTCACTGAATTGCTTAGTGCCTCGCTGTTGCTAAGGCTGATTGTGACCTTGCAATCCTCCTGCCTTATCCTCCTGAGCCTCTGGGATTATACTTGGCACTTGGCAACACATTACTATTTTAGAGGATGGTGACAATTTGCACTTATTTGATTTCACATTTTATATCTGTAGCATAAAGAATTAATCTGTAGTTTTCTTTTGAAGTTTTGGTATCAGGTTAAAATAAATGGGAAGAATTTCAAAAGTTTGTAAGATTTGAAACTTTTAATTTTTACTTTGTTTATATTTTGAAATTATCTTTGACTTACAAAAAATGTAAACAGTCTCCATAAGGCTTCTACCCAGCTTCCCTGAATATTAGTATCATACATACTATAGTGTGACTTTAGAAATTAGGAAGTTAGTATGGATACAACACCATTAATTAATCTGTAGACTTTATTAATATTTTGCCAATGATCCCACTAAATACTCTTCTTCTGGTCTAGGATCCAATCTAGGAATGTCTCATACTCTTCAGTTTTGTGTGACAATTTGACCTTGACACTGTTGAAGATTTTGTAGAATGACCTTCGGTTTGGGTTGGTTTGATTTTTCTCATGATTAATTATGGTAAGGCATTTTCAGCAAGAATACCACAGAAATGAAATTCCTTTCTCAGTGCCTATGACTGATGTTGCTACGTCTTCTTATGATGATCTTAACTTTGTTCATTTGGTTTAGGGTGTGTCTGTCTGGTTTTTCCACTGTAAAGTTTGTTTTCCCTTTAATAAGTACAAAACATCATATGGGGAGCTACTTGACTAAACAAATATCCCATTTGTATTAGTCCATTTGGGCTGCTATAACAAAAATACCATAAATGGAATGGCTTATAAACAACAAATATTTATCACAGTTCCAGAGCAGGAAAGTACAAGTGCTGGCAGATTTGGTGTCTGGTGAGGGCATGTTCCTCATAGATGGCATCTTCTATGTGTTCTCACATGGTGAAGGGTGAATGAGTTCCCTTGGGTCTCTTTAATAAGGGCAGTAATTCCAATCATGACAGAGAAAGCCTTGTGACCAAATCATATCCTTGAAGCAGCAGGGCCTCATCTCTTAATACCATCACCTTGGGGGTTAGGTTTCAATGTATTAATTTGCAGGGAGGGGACACAAACAGCCAGGCTATAGCACTATTTATTATACTTTGGCCTACTAAACTTTGCATCCACTGATGATTCTCGCCTGCAAAAAATATTACTGAAATGTTTACCAAATGGTGATTTTCTACATCCATTATTTCTTCTACACTTGTTCATCAGAATCATACTTGTCTCTTCTTCATTTATTTACTTTTTAATTTGTTTATGTCAGTGTGAACTCATGGATATTTATTTCATTCTACACGCTATAATACAAGTGATCACTATCTAGTGTGTTAATCAATTTGTTCTGGATTTGGCCATTGGGAGTCCCTTCAAGTTGGTCCCTGTGTTCTTCTGATAAGTCTCATTTTCTTGAGCTTTCATTACTTTCTAGTACCACAAAATGTTCTAGATTCATCTTGCTCTTTCCTCATCCTGGCTCTTCAATCAGCCATTTCTCCAAGGACCTCTGGTTCCTTTTATTGGAGAATGATGTTTAGAAACCAAGGTCAAGGAGTTAGGTGTGCTCATTGTTTGTGGTATATCATTAGTAGGCAGAGCTAGGAAATGGACATTTCTATACCTAGGTATCTAATATCTATGCATCTGTTTATCTCTTAAAGGCCTGGAATATATACTAATACCTCTGGTTGCAGTGTAACATCACAAGATTCATTCTAGCCACCTTCCCTTATTTGTAACTTCTTTCACCAACGCTGAGAAACCTGGCTTTCTATTTACAGTGCATTACTTATTTGTCCAATCAGAGTAAATACATAAGAGAGTTTCAGAATTGCTAAATGATGGTTAGAGGTGGAGGAGACTCAGAGGCCAAGTGGGGGGAATTTTAAAGGAAAGGTAACATTAAATGCTGCCGTGAGGTAAGAAAATGAGAACACTGAATTGGGCCCTTGGGGTTTTCCTGGTGACCTTCTTTGAGAGCACTGAGGAATAACCGTGAGATGAGGAAGTAGAGACCATGTAGACTACTCTTTGAAAACACTGAGCAGTGAAAGGAAAGAGAGTCATTACAAATAGATATATTTCTAAATGAAGTAACCGAAGAACTATATAAAGTGGTATGCAATCAGGTGCTTCTTGAGTGAAGAGGCATCTTTCTGGGTTTTCCCAGTGACTTGGGAAAGTTTCTGGGTGGCTGTCACTCTGAGTTCTGTCCAATAGATGCCAGGTGCTCTTAAGATCTGCCTAGCAGTCAGCTCTGTAGGAACAGGGATACAGGCAGAACTCAGTGTGGGCAGGGGGAAAAGCATGTCAGCTCAACATCTGGGTCACAGCTGCTGGTGGAAGGGTGCCCATCTCTGAGGGGATAAAGGATGGGACCAAGTTGCCTTTGTGGGATGCTCAGTTCCCAGGAGTCAGCTCTAGTGAGAGATTCTGTTTCAGCTTTCTTTGAGCTTTAGTTTGAAGAACAACCAGCATATGGAAAAAGTCAAGTGGCCATAAATTCTCCAGCAGTTTTCTTTACCGTTTAAAGTGCCCTCCTAATCCAGCTTTTCCATCTGGCACACACCATGTCATTCTCAATGGCTGATTCCTTATACCAGAGCAGTTTCATCCCTTTTCCCTACCCTGGCCACCTCCTGGCTGTTTTTAACCCTCCTTTTCCTCCAAATACCACCATTTTTATAGTGGACAAAGTAGGGACTGGGGAGACAGAAGACCAGAGACCTTGCCCATCCAGTGCCCTCCCACAGTCCCTACACAACTCAGTCCGGTATCTGTAAGACAGCAGTGTGGGTAGGGATGATGGGTGAGGTGGAGAGGCACTGGATGGGCATTGAGCCCCTTTCCATCTCTAACTACAGGCTGGAACCTGTCTTCTGTCTGCCCAAGTTTCCTTTCTATTTCTGGCCATTTGAGGAAGTTGCTTTTCTTGGTATTTAGGGAGTCAGGAAAACAAAAGTTATTGGTGTTCACATCCCTCAAAGCCTCAGGTAGGCTGTGGCTTTTGACCAACAATAACAGATGACCTTGTGGCTGTTTTTTGACGCCTCTAACAGCTATTGTGACACAGAGTTCCATTCAATAGTGGAGGTGGAAATTTCAACCTGGTCCTTTATACTAAAATAAAGTGGTATTTTTTTTTCTTTTCTTTTTTTTATGGGAGATTGAACCCAGGGGTGCTTAACCACTGAGCCACATCCTCAACCCTTTTGTTTTTTATGTTAGGGTCTCGATAAGTTGCTTAGGGCCTTGCTAAATTGCTGAGGCTGGTCTTGGACTTGTCATCCTCCTGCCTCAGCCTCTGGAGTCACTGAGATTACAGGTGTGCGTCACCGTGTTCTGCAGTAGTCAACTTTCTTATTCCCATTTTGTAAATGAGGAAACTGAGGTACTGGGAAGTGCAGCGACTTCTGGGATTCTCTGTGAATCTCCTTCCAACTCTTGGTGTGACAATCTGTCATGTTGCCTGCGGGGAATGGGGGAGACAATAAAAAGGTCTTGACCTTGCATGTAGGAACTCCCCCCCAACTTCTACCCGCGGGAAGCGGAACCCAACCGAAGTGACAGCCGACCCTGGCGCTATGGAGGGAAGGTGAGAAGCCAAACTAGTGGCTGAAAGGAGTAGTGCTTCAAGTCTGGATTGGCTGGCCTTTTCTAGGAAGTTTCCTGCAGAAGGGTGGGGATTAAGGTGTCCGACCACACAGCCGGGGTGCGGGCACTGTAAGGGTTAAGAGCACCCAAAGAAAATAGAAGTAGTAGGAGGAAGTGGGGCACCGGGTCGCAGTGACAGAAGGAAGCAGCTCGTCGGAGCTTCCTCTTTCTCCTTCTTCCCCGAAGCCCCCACCCCAAGCCTCCCCCCCTGCTCCGCCCACCCCTCCTGTGCGGCACGAAACGCGCTTCCACCCGCCTGGCGGAACCTCACCTTACTCCTTGGGGGTCGTGGAGCTCGGCGCTGGCGTCTCTCGGGCCGGGGCCACGGCCGCACACCGGCCAGGGTTTGTTCGTGGCGCGGGGAGAAGGGCTTCGAGCCGCAGCTGCCTTACAGATGCTCTGCGGGCTCCTGGCGGTGAGTCCTCTGATGCCCAGGCCAAACCTGCACTTGGCTGACACTGCCCCGCCACCAGGTGGCGGGAAAGGCCGGCGAGGCAGCTGGTGCAGCCCTGGCCCCGCCCCGAACCAGTCCCGCCCACGTGGCCCCGCCCCCAACCCACCCGAGTTGCAGAGACTTAGCATATGCTGGGACTTGCCGCCCGGCTTCAGCCACGGCGTGGTTGGCCGGATCGCTCCTCAAATTGCAGAGAGTCGCCGCTGGAGAGGGGCTCGGCGCCCGGCGGGGACTGCAGGTGTGTGGCTGGGCGGCGGAGGGCGCGCGTCGAGGATACGGGTGGTAGCTCAAGGCAGAGCCAGAGCGGTTGGGAACCACCAGGGAGCAGTGGGCTCTGAGAGCCGGTGCTTCAGCGAGTAACCTGTACAGAGATTGCTGTTGTAAACCGTCCGAGAAGTTCACGACAGGGTCACTGGGTCGCAAGCCCACGTTGCAGATAATTCCAGAGACAGAAGTGGCATCCCGGGACAGTTCACCACAATCTAAGTAGCTAATGCTGGATGCCTCTGTGCGACTAAATGTGTCCGCAGCTCCTGCCTCGGTCACGGAACTCCGTGTGTCCAGGGGTCAAGGAGCCTGCCCTGCTGGGTCCGGGAACTCTCTGGGTGACTGTTGGCATCAGAGGTCCTTTTTCCGTAGGACCTGGGGGACGTGGAAATGACTGCCTAAGGCGTCGGGGTCTAGCCTCGGGCTTCCCCCTGCTAGTGAGCATGGGCCTCCAAACGGCAACTGCTGTTCTAGAGAATTGCATGCTTTGCGCTGTCAGAGAGGTCCATGTTTACACACTGGGAGTACCTGCGTGACTGGAGTGTGTGTGTGTGTGTGTGTGTGTGTGTGTGTGTGTCCGTCCGTCCGTCCTTCTGTGCGCGTGCGCGTGCGCCTTGGCCCATCCCAGGCAGGGTAAAAGCTTAAGAAGTTCAGGACAGTAGGAGGAAGGAGATTGTTCAGAGGGAAAAGGAAGGCGAGATGAAAGCGGCAGGATGTGGTATAGAGTGAGTTAAGCCTCCTGCAGAGAGGCGGGGTGGGTTTGGGCAAAATGAGGGCCAAAAGTAGGCCAAGTGAGCCTTGAAGGTCTTTCTGCATCCATTCTCTTCCTCTCTTCGGTGGGCTGCCCTGTCATCTCACCCACACTTTCCTTTCTCCTGTGCTCTGGACCACCTAACCTGGTAAGGCTCAGGTTCCCAGAGCTGAGGTGTCTCCTGGAGTGTTTGTTAAAACAGATTCTCCAGGACCCAGCTGCAGCTGGGCTTTTCAGGGGTGGAGCATCTAGAATCTGTATTTTTCCAAAAATTTTAATAATAAGTTCTTTACTCGACAAGGTTGGAGCCATTGCTTGGGAACCATGTGTGATGTGGAAAAAAAGATCCAAGTTCTAGCCAGATGCACCTGTGTGAACTGCAGCCTCTTACTACCCCTCTGCTGTCCTGTCCTCAGTCTCCTTATCTGTAAAACAGGCTCTAATACTGATGTGCAGAACTGTGTGGAAAGGTAAAGGAGACAGGTGTGTGGAGTACACATGCACCTGGGAAATGCTCCACAGATGCTTCTAGAACAAGAGTAGGCAGCATGGGCTTGGTGGTATGTGTCCTCACTTAGGAGTCCACAGGACAAAGAAGACAGGGTGCTCAAACTCTTACTGTTTCAGGTTGCCCCCAACTCACTGCCTTTTGAAGCATAGCTAATCAGGACTGGGGGGCAAGAAGGCTTCGGGTCTTTATTTGCTTGCCTCTTTGGGGTTTTAAAGACCCTTTTCCCCTCATCTTCGGCTTAGTGGGGGATGATTCATTATCTCCCCTCCCCAAACTGCAGTGGTAGCAGACCACCCTTACTGCCCTGCTTCCCTTTCCTCCCTCCCTCAATGCACTGCATTTTGTTTCTTTTAGGAATAATAGGGTGAACGCTAACTGGTGGTACTGGGCATCAAGCACATTGGGGGTTGATGGTGGTGAGAGATGAGAAGGGAGAGCTTGAGGCTGTGGGGGAGACTGGCTGTCAGAGGCTGCTGCACCATCCTGGGTTGGTCATTGATCGGGGAGCCTGCTGGTGGCCAAGTGGTGAGAGGAGGAGGGCAAGGGGTCTTTGTACCTGTGCAGCTTACAGTTCGGAAGCTCCAGCCTAGATTTAGCTGAGCACTAAACTTGGCCTTGCACTGACTTGGCCTTGGTTCAGAGAGGCTCACTGCCAGGGGCTGAGCTGGTCAGACCTATGGGACCACAGTGATCCAGAAGAACTTTTGGATCTCAGCTGGTGGGTTGAAGGCCTAAATCAGTTCCTTTCTTCCTTCCTTCCTTTCTTTTTTTGGTGCTGAGCATCCATCTCAGGGCCTTGTACATGCTAGGCAAGAGCTCTACCACTGAGCAATAGCCCAGCTCAGCCCTATGAATCAGTTTTTTAAGAGAGAAAACTTCTAAAGGGACATAATATAGTGATCGCCAGCAGGTCAGGGTGGTTAGTTTGATTTTTGAGCTGCTGGTCTAGATGGGAGAGATGGAGGTAAGAGTCCATCTGGATTTTTCCCAAGGAGATGATACACTCCATAGGAAACATATATTACATATTAGGATATTTCATCAATTTGAAGACGTGCATGTTTTCACATTTTAGCCATGCTGAAATCAAGGTGCGTCTTACCAGCTATGGCATCTACAATTATAATAACACTATTTCTTCCTTAATGGCATACAAAATAATGATGTATCTTAAAACTGATTGTGTCTTAGATTCTGTTAAGTACAATATACATTTTACAGATTTGGGGGTATGCTTTAGATATACATAGATGCATGCAGAATTATGCCATTCTCATACTTTGAACATGTTAATTTTTCTAATAGCTCTACCTCCTAAGCACCAACATTTTCATTTTATTCAGTTTTTTAAAGTTTTTCACTGTTTTAAAGGCAATCTTTGTACAAAGTGCTACCTGCCTTTATAAGTGTAGTGCATTGGGTCTGACTGAGTTATTTCTTGACAATTTTATCGAAGGGTTCTAACCTGCCATTCTCTTCTGTACCCTGTGTCTTCTGAGGACACATTTTCTGCCCTCTCTCTTTTATCCTTCTTTGTGTCCTTTCCCCTTTGGGCTATGATTTTATGGTGTTGGACACCGTGCTAAGTACTTCATGTCCTTTAATCTTCACAGCCTCACTCTAAGATAGCTATAGATCCCATTTTATAGATGAGAAAACTGAGGGCCAAGCCTCTCAGAAAGTGCCAGAGCTGGGCTGACTCTGGCATCTGCTCTCTTCCAGAGATGAGCAAGCTGTAGTGGCATCCCGTGTGTGCCTGTGGTTATCAAGTGCATGCCTTGCACTTCTGGGGCACAAACTGTGGCCATCCACAGGTGGTTTTTGTTTGTCTCTTTGCTTCTAGGCTACCAACTAGGTTCTGGGTAACTGAGATTATCCATTAAGTGACTTTTGAATAAATCAGCTGTAGCTGTAGCAAGGTATGAGAGTGGGAGTGGGAAAAAGTTGGTGACTTTCATGGCACAGAGCAGATTGGTCTTTCGTGAGTCTCCCAGGTTTACCAGTTGAATACCAGATGCTGTGCTGTTTATTAATTTTTGGTGCCAGGGATTGAACCCAGGAGCACATAACCACTTAGTCACATTCCCAGCCCTTTTTTTTTTTTTTTTTTTTTTTGAGACAGGATCTCATTGAGTTGTTCAGGGTCTTGCTAAGTTGCTGAAGCTGGCCTTGAATTTGTGATCCTTCTGCCTCAGCCTCCCAAATCGCCAGGATTACAGTTGTGCACCATTGTGCCCTGCAACTCTAGGCTTTAGTTAGTCATCAGTGGAACTCCTGCCTCCCTCCGGGCTCTTTCCAGCTGCAGCAGTAGTGAAAGATAACAAACTGTGAGTTGTTTATCAGCTGAAAACCCTGCAGAGCTGCCATTGGCCTTCAGTGAAGGCCCCATTAGTATGACCACCAATGCCTCCTGCCACCTAGCCCAGGTCCACCCTTCCTGCTTCCTCTTCTGAAGACTGGGTAGACTCTCTGTCTTTGCATGTGCTATTCTGCCTCCCCAGGTTCCTTTGCCCTTCTCCTATCTTCCCATGAACTGCAAATTTTCTCCTTTGATGCTCCAGCTGCACCTTAAGTCTTCCCCAACCCCTCCTCGATTCTCACCTCACAGCACTGAGCTTCTGTGTCTGCCCCACAATAGCACTGATTGTCCTGGCCTCCAGCACTGACTAATGACTTGGCAAGCTGTGGTCTGCTCACCGGAGGCACCTGATGCTCACATCATCATCAAGCTGTCCCTGCCAGTCTCTCCTGGATCTAAGGCAACAAGTCCATCCATTCACACCCACAGTGGAAGATGCCTGGATGCAGGATGATGTGGGGGACAGTGGGGTGGGGTCACCAGGGAGTGGTGTGCTTTTCATTTTCATGTCCTCCAGAGTCTTCTTGTTGCTGTTGTTGACCTAGGCAAATGAACTTGTGTGGTTTCCTTGTAGGGGGCAGGGCTGGGTGTGAGGGCTGAAGGTGGCTTGTAGGCCTCTAGTCAGGGGGCCTTGCTTCTGCCTGATTCCTCCACTCCTAGCCATGGGACCACAGCTGAGTCTGTGCCCCTTTGGGTGCCCGCTTCCTCATCTATATAATGAAAGTGTGGCCCTCAGTGCTTTCTCTGGATCCCGCTTAACATCTCATGTTCAAATCCTTTGCTTGGCCATTTTGTATCAAGTACCTTCTGTGTGCCAGGCATGGGCTAGGCTCCAAGGACACTGAGCAAGACTGCCATTGTTTCTACCCTCATAGGAATGACAGTCTCAGCATCAAGACATCAACATGCAAATCATGTAATTGCAATCATGAGAATTGAGGGGTACTGTGAGATTATGGAAAGGGATCCTAATACAATTTGTGGGTTAAGGAAAAAATCCCCTGAAAATATGGTATTTGAGTTGAAACTTGACAGATGTGAAATAAAAGAAAATAGTAATGATGATAATCATATTGTTTAGCAGACACTTATTTAAGGCTCTTTGGGTGCACTGTCTTTTGCTTTCTGTTTAACAACTCAGTGTTATGTGGACTTCCTCTCCTGTGGGAATTAAATGACACCTGAGCTAGCAATCACCTAGTTTTGGGCCGGGTGTGGACCAGGGACTCATTCCCTGCCCCCCCCCTCTGCATACTCCAAGGTCCAACTTATGAACATTGAAGTTAAATACCATTATGGGGAAGCTCCTTTTTCCTTTTCAGTATTCATCTCCAGAGAGCACATCCCACTCAGGACTCTGTGCATTTTTGCATCTCCAGCAACAGCTGAGGGAGTTCCATTCATGGAAAATTCCATCCCACTATGGGCCATGTTTTCATTTTGTCCCTCTTAAGAGCTGCTGTTTCTTAGGACTCAGAAACCCCGCTCTTCTGGGGCATGATGGTGTGCCTCTGTAATCCTAGCAGCTCTGGAGCCCGAAACAGGAGGACTGTGAGTTTAAAGCCAGCCTTAGCAACTTAGTGAGGCCTTGAGCAACTCAGTGAGACCCTGTCTCTAAATAAAATACATAAAAGGGTTGGGAATGTGGCTCAGTGGTTAAGTGCCCCTAGGTTCAAACCCTGGTACCAAAAAAAAAAAAAAAAAAAGAAGGAAAGAAAAGAAAAGAAACCCAGGTCTTGAGTCCCTGTACCATCTGAGAAGTCATCTTTTTGTCGCCCACATCCTTCTTCTTCATCCAAAACTGTCCAGAGTCATGAAATCTGGGCAGACACATCACTAAGTATTTGGTCTGAGCATTTGTTTCCGCATGGTTCAGTGGTTTGGCTCTTGTCAGGCAAATCTTCACACAACCACTTCCACCCAACCTGACCAAAGTGTTCATCCTTGTGTTTTTTGCATGAGTTAGATCACCTTTGCACCTACAGCTCTTCCAGAGGAGCCTCAAACTCTCTCTAGAGAGTGAGCCCCTTTGAAAAACTGATGGAATTAATATATCACTAAGCACACGAGTACATGCAAACACACACACACACACACACACACACACACACACACAGACACACAGACTCTCTCTTTCCCTCTCTCTCTTAAAATTTTGCATAAAATTCCAGAGTCTTGCAGATCTCAGCACTCCACCAAGGAACCTGGCTTAATTAAGCTATGTTCTAGAAAATACGATGTTCTCTGTGCTGATTTCTTTGGATAACCCCCAGCACAACTTCACAGGAGAGGAAGCTGTTGTCAGAGGCAAGCTAGGGGTGGTGATGGATAATGAAAACTGTGTAGGGGACATCCCCAGTGACTCACTGGTGAGAATTAGAGGTGGTATGGTGAGGGACTGAGCTCCATGATTGTACACCAAGCTACCACCACGTGTGTATTTTCTGGATTTCTTATCAAGCTTTGAATTCACCCATTTGCAAGGTGATTAACAAACTGCTACTTTTGCTAGTGGGGTCCTAACAAGAAACTCTTCTATTTGTCCCCTAATCAGGGAACTAGATATATGGTTAAGACTGAGAAAATGTGTGTGTGGGCATTTGCATGAATAGAAACAGTCTAGGAATCAGCAAGGTGGCCATTGCTCTTTTTTTGCCACACACATATACAACTTCCCTTGTTCCCAGAGACTGACATAAGCTTGGGGCTTTGTTTCTCTGACGTGGTCACATTTCGTTGGAAGTAAAATGCTGTGTCCGAAGGAAGTTTTCTTCAATTTCTCATTTCTAAGGAACTTTGAAAGCATGAATGGTCGGGGCATGGTGGTGTATGCCTGTAATCCCAGCGGTTCAGAGGCTGAGGAAGGAGGATAACAAATTCAAGGCCAATCTCAGCAATTTAGAGAGGCCCCAAGCACCTTAGCGAGACCCTGTCTCAAAATAAAAAATAAAAAGCACTGAGGATGTGGCTCAGTGGTTAAGCTCCCTACTGGGTTTTGGTAAACTCCCCACAAAAAAAGCATGAATGAATGATAAATTTGTTAAATGCTTTTTAAGTATCTACTGGGAAATGCTTTTCTCCTTTTACCTGGCAATAGGTGTATTATCATATCATCATATCATCATCTCTATCATATTGATCTCTCCTTGCATTTCTGGAATGAACTCAGTTTGGTCTGGGCATTTTATTCACGTGTGCTGGGTATGATTTGCTGTGATCCTCTTTAGGATTTTTGCGTCTGTACTCATGTGTTATTCAGCTTTCCACCACTATAACA
Organism: Glaucomys volans; assembly: GCA_020662805.1. Classification (NCBI taxonomy): domain Eukaryota; kingdom Metazoa; phylum Chordata; class Mammalia; order Rodentia; family Sciuridae; genus Glaucomys; species Glaucomys volans. Next base: position 754,270 of record JAJEJO010049582.1, read on the forward strand.
AATACGTGAAACAACCTACTTATAAAGAAAAAAGGTTTGGCTCACAGTTTTGGAGGTTTTAATCTATGATCAATTGCCCCCATTGCTTTTGGTCTACCTCAAGTCAAGACATCATGGTGGAAACACGTAGCAGAACAAAACTACTCACCTCTTTTGCAAAAGCAAAAGAGAGACAGAAGGGTCTGGGGTTCCTCTCTCCCCTTTGACCTCCTATTAGACCCCACCTCTTAGAGTTCCACAGCCTCCCAATAGTATCACGCTGTGGATTAATACTTTAATACAAAAGCCTTTTGGGGATTTTTAAATTATAGAAACTCATAAATGAGTTAACTCTTGTCCTTTTCTGTGCTGCTGTTTTCAGTACATGCAGCTTTGCAAAATGAATTTGGACCCGACTCTTTTTTTTTTTTTTTTTTTTTGGTGGTACTGGGGATTGAACCCAGCGCCTCACACATGCTAGGCAAGTGCTCTACACTGAGCTCCATTCTCAGCCTGACACAACTCATCTTTACCTGCACCCAAAAACAACTTATAGAGCAGGGGATGATCTGTTCCTTGAACAGTGGGAGGATGGCCGTGATGTTTTGATCTTCTGCTGCCAGATTCTTGTCTTAACACCCTCAATACTTTCTTCTCTTCTCTCTTTCTTAGTCCTCCCAGATACACACCTATAGACCTCAAGGCTCCCAAACTGACTTCTGAATCATCTTCGATCCTTGGCTTTTCAATAGTCAGCTACTGAGTCCCATGAGTCCTTGCTTCATATGCCGTCCAGCTTATGGGAAGGCCCCTTTCCATGCTGAGTGGGGCAGATCCGTTTGGAGTACAGCTCAGCCCCAGGTGTTGCCCCAGTGGGGATGCTGATCAACCAATTACTTTTTACCCAGAGAAAGGTAACCAAGATGGTGATGATATAATGTGAAATAATTAAATACGTGGAAATGTTTTTTCTCTAAGGGGAGAAGTAACATCCGTCCTCAGATGTTTGAAGGGCAGCATTCTTTGGAAAAGATAAAGGCTGTTCTCCAGGATGGAAAAGGGATCCATGAAGGGAAATGGAAAGGAAATGGACTTAGGCTCACTGTAAGGAAGATCCTAGAGAAATTCAGAACAGATCTAATTGTGGTAATGAGTTCCCCATTAGGGGAAATACATGTCAGGAACAATACATGTCAGACAGTGTGGAATTGATAGCTGTGAGAACGGAGACTGAAATAACTCCAGTTCTCTGGCTCATAGGTCTGAGTCTGACCAACTGTGGAAAAGCTGATTGTTCTGAAAGTATATTTAAATTTAAGAAGTTCAGTGGCCCTGAACAAAGAAATCCCAAAGCTGGGCAGTTTCTCAAAAATCTCACAGCGTTGCTTCATAGTGTGTTCCCCAGAGCAGAAGCACTTTGGCTGTTAAAAAACAAACCGTACATGGCGAGGGACCCTGGAGACCTCATGGATTCCCAGATCCTCACCCACTTCCCAGACTGGGAGCCTGGGCTTTGCTTAGTCTCTTGTTCTTGGTTCTTTCTTATAGCTGGTGACAAACTAGTTGAGCCCTACTTCAGAGTTACCTTTCTTTGTGGATGTCCCAGGTAAACTCTCAGGATCCAACCACCCAACCTCCAGGTTGATCTGGAGATGAATGGCCCTTTGTTCATGGGGCTTTTAAGCCTATGTTTCATAAGCCTTTGTATTTTGCATTCACTTCTGTATTGACATCTTGGGAGTTTCATTTTGAGAAAACTAGAAGCTCAGAGCTCTTGTTGGCCTGTTACTGTACTTGAGAGAACACAGGAGGCTGTGGTGTGATGTCCAGGCTCAGGGTGGGAATAGGAGATGTGATTTCTAATCCTTGTCCCTAATTGCCTCCTCCTTTCTGTGAGCCTGTTACCTCCAGGACCAAACAAATTCTATGATTCTGGCCTCTGGGAAGTTTCCAAAGCCTGCTCCTGGGAGCATCCTTGTAGGAGCTGCTCTGATGACTGAGCAGAGGGGTCCTGCTCCTTCCCTGCTGGTACTGCCCACTACAGCCACCCCCCACCCTGCCACCACCATGACAGAACTCTCCGTGACTCGAGTCCCTGTTCAGACCACAGCAGCAGCAATCCCTCCTTCAGCCCACAGTCCTCTATTGCATGGCTTCCTTGCAAGTCACTGTGACTTTGCTGGCATATTCCAATGGCTTCTTCCCAACCTGCATTTGATGCCCACCACTCTCACCTGGGTGGAGCTTTCCCTCTTACCATGCCCACCTCTAGCCTTGCCTCTGCTGGCTGCTCTTCTCACCATCCCTGGCTTTGCTTCTCCCCATCACCCAGACCCGTACCTCCACGGAGGGCTGGTTATTTTCACCTGGATGCCCCATTTCAATGCAAGCATACCACTGAGGCCTGACTCTCTCTGCAAGGCGGGCTTCCTCTGCAGACTTCTGCATTTCTTGTCTCTGCTGTTTTGGACTCTAGTCCTCAAAGCTCAGCCTCCTCTCCGAGTCCACCCTGCATCTTCCTTGTTCTCCACTCCCTAGCCAGTTGCGATGGTGCTTCCTATAGCCATGGCTCTTGCGTTTCTCACTTCCTCATTGTTCTCTCCGCCATCCAGTTCAGCTCTCTTTACACCTGCAGGTGGGCCTTCGGGGCCAGAGGCTCTTCCTTGCTCCACTAGGAGATTCTTAGGGAGACTGTTAACATGTTCAGATGACTCCTGTGGCATCTCAGCACACAGGGCAAGTCCAGAGTCCTTGGTCTGGTGTTCAGGGTTCAAGTCCCACTCCATTCTCTGAGAATCTTCATTTTCTCTTCTAGCAGAGCGCCTGACTCAGTTTCCCCAAGACCTAACATGTATTCTTTTTTTTTTTTTTTTTTTGTACTGGGGATTGAACCCAGGGGCACTCCACCACCGAGCCACATCCCCAGCCCTATTTTGTATTTTATTTAGAGACAGGGTCTCACTGAGTTGCTTAGGGCCTCGTTAAGTTGCTGAGGCTGGCTTTGAACTCTTGATCCTCCTGCCTCAGCCTCCCAAGTGCTGGGATTACAGGCGTGCGCCACCACGCCTGGCCTAACACATATTCTTGCATTTCACCCCCTTTTGATGAGGAAACTGTCCCAGGCATTTTGTTCAGGGTTGGACTCCCCAGTGACTAGCAAGGGACAGCTGCTGGAGGTATTCAGTTGGCATTTGCTGAATGAATGCCCACCTGATGGAACAGACAGTGTGGAGGACACCTGGGCCTTAGCCTTGGGAGACTGATGATCTGGCAGACAGACTAGGCTGAGATCTTTGCGGGGGTCTAGTCATTCTCTCCTCAGGGATTACTCCTTCCAGGTAGGTTGCTGGCCTTCTGTGGGCATCTGAAGGAACACAGACACCTACGTCTTTGCTTTCTAGTAAGAGAACAAATTAAACAGTCTCCTCTAGCTCCTTTGGACCCCACAAGCCTCTGCCAAACCCCAGATGCTGAGACCCCACCTCTTGGGGGATCCATTTTTTTTTTTTTTTTACCACTCTTCAATTTACTCAGAGTTAAGCAGTTCTTTAAGTCTGAGAGCAGGGAAGCCCTGGGGAACCTCCCCCTGACAAGCCACTCCCTGTCTGGTGACAGCTTCTACCCAGGAGCCTGGGGAAGTGTTCTTGCAACATGGTGTTTACAAGGCCAGGGGCTTCCTGTCCCGCCTACCCGGCAGGCTGTGGAGCAATCAGGAGCTGTGTTTTCAGGGGGAGTGGGGCAAAGTAATTGTTGGGGAGGGGATTTCTGGGGATTCTTTGAACATCCTTGGGAGGGGGTGCTGTGACTGGCCTACTTGACTCTGCAGGAGGTCAAGGAGATGTAGAATACAGATTTTTAAATTGGAAGCAGATAAAGTATGACTAATTATTATGATTAATTTGCATATTGTCCTTTACATCTGGTAAAATGCAAAGCATTTTTCACAGATGTGGCCCTTCAGTTTAATGTGGAACCTTTAGAACAAAGAAAGAAAGAAAGAAAGAAAGACTTAATTCTCTTACTTCAAGCAGGGACCATGGGCTAGAGTAAGCAAAGGAAGGTTCTTATTTCTCCCTTTTCTTTCTTTTTCTTTTTCCTGGTTTTGAAAAGTAGTTATGCTTTGGAGAGGAAAGAGGGCTTTCTGGGGGAAGGAGTGATCAGGGAAAGCACTCCCTAGAGAGAGAACCTTCCACTGTGATTTGGAGTTTCCCTGGAGGCAGAGTGACATCCCTCTCCAGGTTCACCTGATAAAAGACACTGGCCTCTCTGCCTCCTCACAGGGCTGTGGCAGCTCTGAGGCACCCACCTGTCAGTCTGGAACCATTGCCATGTCCCTAACAAGAACATGATCTTGTGTCCAGGGCCCTGGTGCAAATGTCTGAAGAGGTGTTGGCAGGTTCTTCTTGGCAGATGCCTTGGGGTCTCTTGGACTTGGGAGACAAATATTCTCCACATTCCCTTTTTATCTGGTAAATGGATAATCAAAACATGGGGCCCACCCACGCTGCAGACTTTTGACGCTCTGAGGTTGATTTCTGTGTACAGTCTCTGAGCCATTGGAGAAAGAATGGGGAGCTGCCCAGCCACAGGGCCAGGGTGCAGAGGCCTCTGTGACAGTGACATATTGGCCAGTATGTGAAAATAGTGGTTTGTGTAAGGAGGTTTGCTACAAAGTGTCAAGAAGAAAAATTACTGGTAAGGGTGTGGCAGTTTAAAGAATTTGATAATAAAAATCTCCTTGAAGAAGGTGAAGGTCAGCTTGAGGGTGGAGGTGGGAGATGAGAGGGGCCACCCTTCTGTGGGTGTCAAGAACACATGTTTCTGAACATGTGAGGCTAAGCTCAGGCTCAAGGCATGTGAGGTGTTTGGGGGTGGGATCAGAGATTGTTCTAGAAGGTACCTGAGTCCAAAGAAGGTGGTGATGGAGGCTTGTGGGAACTGATGGAAGCAAGTCCTCAATTCTGGACTGTGTACTAAGGCAATGGATGAGGAAGGAGTTACCCACAACTCCCCATTCCTTTTATCCTTCCCCCTTGGCCCAAAGCATCATGCCATCACGGTCTGACGTTTTCCTCCGAGGTGGTGTAGCCGCTGGAGAGCACCCCTTATGGGCCAAGGCTCAGCCATAAGGGCTTCCCATCAAAGCTTCTCTCTAGGGGATGTGGAAGGGCTTGGGTTGGGGCCATGAGCATCATGTGATAATGGCTACAATTTCACTTTGGGTCCAGAACTCAGTTCCCTCAGAATCCCATCTGCTCTCCTCTCCTCACCTACCCTTCATTTTCAAAGACAGGGGATTTGCTTCTCGCTGGCTGCCTTACTCCTAGGGCCTGCTCAGTAGATGAAGGTGGGAACATTATTTCCACAAAACCATTGGATCTTGTTTCAGGTGGAAAAGTTTTGTAGTGCCCTTACTTTATTCTTCTGGTACCTTCTTATTGGCCAGTAAGAGGTGATCTCTCGTTTAGTAAAACAGAACTCCCTCGCCTTGAATGGCTTCAGTCTTAGCTAACCCAGGGTGCTCCAAACAATGTCAGGTCTTTAAATAACTCAACCTTGGCGGCTGCTCCCTCCAGTAGGACATAGAGAGCGGTGCAATGCATGTACACAACGTATGCTGCCTCTCTGGAGGATGACTGCAGCTCTGACGAGGGAATTTTGGGTAGACCACGTAGTCCCTATTTAAGGTCAGACCGTACTCTACAAATTTGGTGGGGGGAATCCACCAGCTGTATCCAAATGACAGCGACAGACCAACAGCAGCATAATCTCACTTACTAGATAAATCAGCATTGACTGAAATGTTAATTACTATATTGGTTTGTCTGTTGTATTGGAGGTACCCAGAATACTAGTGCCTTAAGCAATTCAGAATTTTATTTCTCTCTCCTATTAACAGTCTAAGTGATCCAGACTTTATAGGACAACCTCATAGTTTCCTTCTGTCTCGTTGCTCTGTCTTCCTCAATGTGTGGATCTCATCTCATGGTCCACGAAAGCTGCTATAGCAGTTGCCATCACACTGGCATTCCAGCTGGCAAAAGGAGGAGAGGGGAAAGGGATTTTTGACTCCATAATCCCTTCTAACCTCTGGCAGTCCCTGGCTTCCTTCCTTAGTGCTCGCAAACTGCCTCCTAATGATGTGTAGAGGACATTACCCGGGGACCTGTGCACTCAGTGAGAGAATTTCCAGGATTCTATTCTTATTCTGTTCCCCACAATGAGGACAACCTTTTCTATTTTGTCTCTGTCTTATTCTGTTACACATATTTTATTTTCTCCGATTCTACAAAGGTTAACAGTAGCAGTTCCCTTTCTTAACCCCAAGTTTCTTTATGACTCTGAGATGCATTTATCCTCATCTGTAATCCAAAACTCAACCAGGGCTGGGGGTGTAGCTCAACGGTAGAGTACTTGCCTAGCATGTCCAAGGCCCTGTGTTCTATACCCAGCACCACACACACACACACACACACACACACACACACATGCACACACTCTAAACAACAAGACTTCAGATCCTGTTATATCAGACCTTTCTCTCCCAGTCTACCTCTGACCCCATGGCTGGTCTGATTCTCTAAATCCCAAGGCCAATGTCATTCACCAGCTCAGTGCACATGCACATGGCCCTTGAGTAGGCCCCTAAGCACTTAGCTTGGCCTAGAAGGCCTTCACAATCTGCCACCCCCGTGATGCAGCTTCATCTCCCAGCATGCCCCAGGGGCTGAACTGTTGTTAGTCCCCTTAAAGGATCTGCATTGTCTCTTGTCTCCTGCCTCCACCATTTCTACCACCGTGTTGAATCTCACCCAGGGAATCTCCGCCTTCCTGAAGATTTTCTCGGGAGTTACCCTTTTGAAGAAGCTTTTCCAATTTACACCCTCCCTCCTCCGTATTCCTTTTGCACCTGTTCTGCACCAACCTCCATGGGACACCTAACCTGTTGTGTCATCTCTAGCCTGAATGTTGTTTTGGATGCTGCTCCTTGGTGTCTTCTGGCATGGGAGATTTTGAGGCATACACCTGTGAGTCGAAATGCTGGGTCACAGGGCTGGCACAGATGAGCTTTAGTAGGGACTGTTGAATGGTTTTCCTTTTGAAACGTGGTCATACCCACTTGGGCTCCAGTCAGCCATTGTGAGTATTCTTACTGCCTCAGATCCTCACAAACACTCTGTGTTTTCCATCTTCTTCACCATAGCTGTTCTGGTAGGTGTGTAGTGGTATCACTTTGTGGTTTTAATTTGCATTTCCTTTATGACTCATGAAATTGAGCTCCTCTTCATATATTTAGTGGCCATTTATCCTCTTTCACGAGGTGTCTATTAAAGTCTTTTGCCCATTTTGCCATTGGGTTGTTTATCTTGAAAAAAAATTTTCTTTTTGTTGCTCTTGCTACTAAGTCTTAGTGTGTGACTGTTCAGGGTCCATCTTCACCTGACAGTGGGATTCAGGAGATTCCTGGGCCCAAGTGCCTAGTGAAGTCCCTTGAATTATAGACCTTCAACACATATTTTCTGTTGACTGAATACGCCATCTTGAATCCATACTTTCCAGTGAGGTAACCATTCTTCTTGAGAAAAATGATAAAGGACAATGGGAAGAGAGCCCTGCTTTCCCTCAGGCATCTGGAACCACATACTCTGATTAATGACCATACATATGTGAGTGAATTCAGTGTGAATGTGGGTTCCATGTTTCTACACAGCAAATACTCTTATCTCCCTACTGATCTGAATGGAGAGAAATCATCGCAGCAGAAACAGAAGGAAGCCTCTCATCTGATGAAATTTGTACTAAGGAAAACATTTGGTTTACCAAACATGGGTATTATGATAAAAGATAATTGTAAAAGGACTCTCCAAATCTTGTAGATTATCATCTCTACTCCCTAATAGAAAAAATAAAGTCTTCTTATCTAACATGACCATCTTATTCCAAAGTTTGGTTTGATTTTAATGGCTGAAGACAAAAGGACCTGGAGGAAGAAGATTATCAAATACTATGAAAAGTTTTCAGATGAAACAAGAAACAAATGAGAGCCAGGGAATAGACCCTAGGGAAATGCATACTCCTGATTGGGTTCCTGTGTTTCTTAAGTCTTGCTTTTGTGACATTTGTGACATCTTCTCTCACTCTTTAGTATCCTTCTTGTTGTTGTTGTTGTTACTAGGGATTGAACCTAGGGTCACTCTACCACTGAGATACATGCCCAGCTTTTTTTTTTTTTTGATACTGGGGATTGAACCCAGAGACTCGCCACCACTGAGCCACATCCCCAGCCCTATTTTGCATGTTATTTAGAGACAGGGTCTCACTGAGTTGCTGAGGGCCTCGCTAAGTTGCTGAGGCTGGCTTTGAACTTTCGATCCTCCTGCCTCAGCCTCCCAAGTGCTGGGATTACAGGCGTGCGCCACTGTGCCCAGCTCATGCCCAGCTTTTTTATTTTTTATTTTGAGACAGGGTCTTGCTAAGCTGCTGAGGCTGGCCTTGAACTTGCAGTCCTCCTGCCTCAATCTCCCAAATTGTGGAATTACAGGGGTGCACCACCATACTCAACTTTTAATGTCTTTTTTTTCTTTTTTCTTGGTACGGGGGCTTGAACCCAGAGGTGCTCAACCACTGAGCCATATCCCCAACCCTTTTAAATATTTTCTTTAGAAACAGGGTCTCACAAAGTTGCTTAGGGCCTTGCTAAATTGCTGAGGCTGGCTTTGAAATTGTAATCCTCCTGCCTCAACCTCCTGAACTGCCGGGATTACAGGCATGCACCACTGCACCCAACCCTAATATTTATCCTTATCTGGGGGCCTCACTTCCATCTTTACATACATGCTAGACAGTCCCACTGTCCCCTCCAAGGTCCCCCCTCTTTTCTCCCTGAGACACTCCATGACTGCACCTTCAGATTTTAATTTTCAGTTTTCTTTTTCTGGTAAACCAACCTCTCTGATTCCTGACTTCTTGAAAAACTGCTTCCTTGAAATCTATGAGTGTCTATGTCTAGCATTTTCCTCCATGATGACTGCACTTTGAGGTGATGTGGTCCTTTTCTCCCTGATTCTGCTCTCTTCTGTTTTATAAACCTGCCGTTCTAATCGGCCAGAATTAAAGATAGAAGAGTAGTTTCCATAGTTTTCTGTGACTCTCCAAGACATGAGAGGATTAGGGGACAGGGATTAGTCTAAGGGCCTGGGTTTAACTTCAGGAGCCTGTCAGCTGCACTTGAGGCAAAGCCTCTGCCTTCCCTAGACTGTGGCTCAGGGTCAACTTTATGACCCCCATGAGGCCTCCAGACCTCAGTTCCCATGTGCTTCTCTTTCTTTTATCTTCCTTTGAACCTCTTGTCATTTACTCATTCCTTCATTCACTTAGCAAATATGTGCCAGGCACTCTTCTAAGCCTTCAGGGAGCTTATGCTCGAATGGGGCTGGTGAGAGACAGACAGGAAGCATAGAAATGTCTAGCATGTCAGTTGGTGATGAGGATGTAGAAAAAAGTAAGGAAGGCTGTGCTGGAGACAGGATTGCCAGGGCTGCTTTTTTTTTTTGAACCGGGTATTGAACTCAGGGGCACTCAGCCACTGAGCCACATCCCCAGCCCTATTTTGTATTTTATTTAGAGACAGGGTCTCACTGAGTTGCTTAGCACCTTACCCTTGCTGAGGCTGGCTTTGAACCCACGATCCTCCTGTCTCAGCCTCCCGAGCCGCTGGGATTACAGGCGAGTGCCACCACGCCCAGCTTGCCAGTGCTTCTTAAGAACATAGCATAGAGACTGGAAAGAGGAGAGGGAGTGAACCAAATGGACATCTGGAAAAAAAAAAACCCTCCCTGCAGAGTAGTAGCGTTGCAAAGGTCCTGGGGCAGGAGAGTGTCTGGTGTGCTGCTGTGATCATTCTAGTCCTCAGAATGTGGTGGTTTCCATGCTGGCCTCAGTGAAGCTCAGTACTTTAAATGAAGGACAGTGTATTAGTCATCTTTGTATCTACCACAGCATCCAGCAAATTTTCTTGTGGTCATATTCATTAAATAAGAAAGGTTTTTATTTGAGTAAATAAACAGTTTGGACAGCCTCTCAGGGAACCTTCCACCTCTGAATTGCTGTGTTTATCTTACACGCCTCGTTATGCATGGCACTCTCTTTCTAACTTTTCCTTCTGGATTCTTCTGAACACATGGGTCCAGTGGCTTCCGGACATGTGGCTTAGTCTCTGTCAGGGTGTCAGCAATATTTGACCCAGATAGCATTACTGTGAAACACACTTTCATATGATGTAGTGAAATGAGCTATTTTATTATGCTCATGGATTCTGTGGATAAGGAATTTGGCTTGGGCACAATGGGGATGGCATGTGCGTGTTCAACAGTGCCTGGGGCCTCCGCTGATAAATGCAAACAATCGGGGATCATAACCGTAAACCAGAGTGTCAACATGTGGCCTCTGCACATGGTTTGTGCTTCCTCATATCATGGCAGCCTCCAGATGCATACTCGGTTTTCTCACTCTGTGACTCAAAGCTCCAAGAGTCATGCACTGTGTTGCCTTTCCTGACCCATCCTTGGAAGCCACATGGTGTCAGTCCGCTGTAATCTGTTGATTGAAACAGTGCTGGGCTTACCTTGGTTTAAGGGGAGGGGAATTAGACTCCTCTCCTTGAGGAGTGGTGATGCCACATTATAGAAGCAGATGTGGAGTGGGAGCTATCAGTGGGACCATCTTTGGGAACCATAATCTTACAGTGTGCCTTCTGTTTTCCTGAGGAGGAATTCTCCTTTCATGCTGTCCTGGGCCATGGTGGATTTCCACATGTCTGCTTTGCATCCTGTCCAGTATAAACTGCCAGGGTGAGATGGTGGAGAGATGACTGGCCTTCTTCCCACTGTTCCCAACAGTTACCAGGTCAGCCATGGAGCTTTCTGTATGAGGGAGCTGCAGTTAAGGGACCATGGGGGGGGAAGTGTAGCTCTTGTGCCAGTTTCTCATTCCTTAAGGGTGTGAGTGTGGGGTGGGAGAGACCTGTTGATGTGTTGGGGTAGAATCCTGTGGAGCTGGTGTCCGATCATATGCTCTTAGTGTTGTGTTTGAGGAGCCTGAGTGTGTTAGTCAACTTTTTGCCTCTGTGATCAAAACATTTGACAACAGCAACGTAGAGGAAGAAAAGTTTATTTGGGGCTCATGGTTTCAGAGGTTTAGTCCATGGTGGCAGCTTCCATTGCTCTGGGCCCAAGGTGAGGCAGAGCATCATGGTGCAAGGGCACAGTGGAGGAAAACCACTCAGCTCATGGTGGCCAGGAAGTAGAGAGAGAAAAGGGACGGGGTCAGAGGGAAGATGAACATTCCAGAGAACGTCCAGTGACCCATCTCCTCCAGCCATGCCCTACCTGCCTACAGCCAGTTAGTCCGTTCAAACTAGGACGAACTAATTACATGACAACTCTCACAATCCAATCCTTTCACCTCTAAAAATTGCTGCATTAGCATAGAAATTTTGGGGGGACACTCCATATGTAAACCCTAACACTGAGGAACTGTCCTGGTACCTCTCTTAGGATCACCCATGTTCCTGCCCTGGCCTGCTGCCTTTGATGCCTGGAGACAGGAATGGAGAGCAGGGTTGGATTCAAGAGTGGTCTCATGTTCCCATGTCAAATAGAGACCATGCTCCTACCTGCTATTCCCCAAGGGAAGGAAAAGCACCACTTCATCATTCCAGTATAAAATCATGAAATGTTAGTGTCTGAAGGAATTTAATTAATAAATTAATCCAGTGTGCCCTCTTTCCAGGTGAGGTCCCTGAGGAGTGGGGCTGGTGTGTAGTCAGAGATGGACCAGGTATCAGTGTGTACTGGGACCTGGCAGGAAATGTTGTGGAGTTATTGTTAGTTTGCTAGATGTCATAACATATGGTCAGGTTGGAGGATGTCCTTGGATTTAAGAGATGTGTGCTAAAGTATTAGATTGAACCATGTGACTTCTCCAGTACCTTGTCATGATTAAAATGGTTCAATCTAATACAGACATGTACTGCATAACAGCATTTCAGTCAATGATGGAACACATATATGACAGTGGTCCCCTAAGATTATACTGGAGCTGAAGTATTCTTATGGCCTAGTGACATTGTAGTGACATAGCATTGTAGCACAACACATTACTTGTGTATTTATGGTGGTGTAGACAAACCTATGGTGCCGCCAGTCATTGAAAGGACAGTGGGTATAATTATATACAGTACATCATACTTGATAACGACAATAAGTGACTATGTTTTTAAACTTTTGTCATTATTTTAGAACATACACCTTCTTATAATAAAGAAAGTTTCGTGCGAGACAGTATCATGTGGTGCCAGCAGCAGCCTCGAGGCTGCATCTTGTGTTTGTGTCAGTCTACTCAGTGTTATTCGCACCGGAACAAACTGCCCAAGGACACATTTCTCAGACCGTATCCTGTCGCGAAGCAACACACGACTATTTGCGAGGATGTGTCGCAATGCCTGCAAACCTGCAACTTCCATTCAGATGGGTCAGCAAAGTGTGTGTGTGTATACGCCTGCGTGCGTGCGTGCGTGCGTGTGTGCGTGTGTGCGTGCGTGCATGCATGTGTGTGTTTTTGACATGAGTATCTGTCTGCCCAGCTATGATAGCTGCCAAATAGCAATAAGGCTTCAAAACTTTCTCCTGTCTTCCTCCTTTCTTCCACCTGAGACTCCCCGCAGCCGGCCTCCACTGGGGCCATAGAGGGCTGCAGGCTACTCTTGCCCACACCTGAAATGCAGCAGCCCAAACGAGTGACGAAGTGAAGCTCCCAGGCCCGAAAGGTGGCATGTTTTCCCAGGGTCAGTGGCATTGGAGGCTCTGCATGGGCAGAAGAGAGAGAAGGCACAGGATGGGGACAGGGAGGGCTCTCCACGGTGTATTTCCAGGTGGGGTCAGGCAGGGAGGGGCAGGGTGTGGTTTCCTGGGGCAGCTGGAGGTCCTGAGCTCATTAGATTAATCTTCAGCCCCTCCCCCTCCCCCAGGGGCTTCTAAAAGAGCCCAGGACTCTGTGAGACCCTGTGCCACAATAGGGAGAGAACCTGGAGACAGAGTGGGACGGGGGTCCCTTGTGGAGAGCCTGCAGGGTGACCTTGCCTCCACTTGAGCTGTCAGTTTCCAAGTTTCCAAGGAAACCTGGTCCCACTGTGCTCCCTAGAGTCCTCCTGCCAGTGCCCTTCTGACTGGAAATTCTCAGAGAGTTCAGAAAGACACGGGAAGCCATACACATAAACCCTCCAGGGGGTTCTCTAAAGATAGGGGGATCTTTGTATTTTCTCAGTCTTACTCTTGCATATGGACACTTGCATCATTGCAGCAGGATGGATTTAAGGAGGCTGTAGGATGAACTGGCTGGTGGTTGGCCTCTAGGCTGCGGGCAGCAGGAATGGCTACAGCTGGTGGTTCCTGGAGGGCTCCTGGACATGCTTCTCTTGAGATCCTCGAGCTACAGACCCTTGGGGCTGCTCTGCCACATCCTGTGCCTGGTGCCGTGCGGGCTGCTCTCGAAGCACAGGCCAGATGTGCAAATTCTGCGGCTGTGCCCTGGGCCAAGTGCAGAACAGCTTGCTTTTCTTGGAAATCATCGGTGATTTGTTAGAAAAACAGGAAACATCGGGGCTGCTGGTGCACATTCTTACTTTTTTGTTTGTGTTTTTGAGCTCCTTTCATCTCCATCAGTCTCAGGATGTCTGAAGGGCATTTCTGCTCAACCTTGTTCTTTGAGCCTCCTCTGTCACTCCTTCCCTGTCTGCATCCTCTTTCTTCTCTCCCTCTTGGCTTCTGCTGCCTCCTCCCCCAACCATAGTTGGGGAACCTTGGAAACAAGGTGATGTACGATTCCTTGGGTGGGTGTTTCCATGGAATCTGACTTCCCAACGCCTCCCTCCGCCTCCCCTGCCAGCCCTATCTTCACCCCTCACCCTCGATCAGAGTTAGACTAGAAGCAAAGTCCCTGCTGACAGGGACCTGATGGGACAGCTAGAGTGGCTCCTACCATCCTGCCACTGACGGGGGTGACGCAAGTCCTTCATTCCTGCTTAGTTAGGCAGGAGCTGGAGGGGCCCTCAGGTGTCCCTTGGCCATGGGGACACTCAGGCTGAGAGGAGGAAGACTCTCCAAGGGTCCTTGAATAAAGGGGAGGAAGAGAAAGCAGAGGAAGTAGGCTGCATTCAAGCACTGGTTCTGCCCCCTCCCTGGATGTGTCTCCAAAATGCAGCCGGCAGGAGATGGGACCTGAGGTCATTGGGCCCTGGATCTTTAGGAAGGTGCTAGAAAGCGCTGCTGCTTCATGGAACTGCTTGTGGTGTTTTCTGGTCAGGGGTAAGCTCTGGGGATGGCCGAGGCTCCCTACCTCATTACGTGCCACTGTGGAAAGGCCCATCTTCCCATTTTATGGCTGAAGAAACTGAGGTCCAGAGAGGTTATGTGGCTTAACCCAGCGTTTGCTCCTGAAGGAGGTGAGAAAACCCAGGAGGTGAGAAGGGCAGTGGCTTCCAGGTTCTTCTGCCCAAGCTGCTTGCCCTGCAGCCCCCGCTTCAGGCTGTGTGTCACCCCTGGGTTTTTATTCACTGCTGGGGGCTTCGCTCCACCCCTTCAGCTGGCCCTTTCTCCCGGGGGAACCAGGCTTAGGGGATGCCCTTCTGCAGTCATTCACGAAGTCTGATATGAGAGATTAGAAACTCCCTACCTCTCTCTGGGGGTGTGGTTTTGAAAAGGAATTAAACTGTGTAAAGGGGGGGGGAATGAATAAGAATGATGTGTAACATTAAGCTAAGGGACTAGCATGAATATGGAAACATACTCTGGACTAGGGAAGGGGAGGGGACAGGAAGGTGGCTCCCTCTCACACCAGGACTCCAGGATGCCCTGAACGAGTACAGATAACAACAGGCCCTGGAGAGGGATGGGGCCTCCCTCTTCTCCTGGCCCTCATGTCCATTCCTCTGGGTTGCACCACTTCTGGGGAAGCAGAGTTCTCACCCAGGGGCTTGTGAACCTGGTTGGGGGACATGTGACATCATTATTTTCACTCACTTCTAACTGAAGTTCAGCATTTCCTTCCATGATGAACGTAGGTAACAAACCACAGTCATATCTGAAGCACCTGTGCCCCTGTCACCAACTGAAATCCAGATGTGTTCGTACCACTTTACAAAGGTTCAGGTACCTCAAGTGTCATTCGTGCTTTTTAATACTTCAGAGTGATGATACTAATCAGGCTTGCTGCTGGGTTTTAATATTTAATGTGTTAATCAGAGGAACATATATCACCTCTTCATAAATCTAATTATTTAAAAAGCTTGGTAATTGTATCTCAATGTGTTTCATTTCCTCCACAATTTTGTGTATTTTATTTCATGTATTTAAAATCTTTTTCTGGAAGATGGATCAATAGACTTCTCTAGACTACCAAATGGGCCTGCTACTGGAGCAATGAAGAGTTCTTGGTGTAACCTGATGGCTGAGAAGGGCTTTGGTGTTAAGCAGACCTGAGTTAGCATCTTTGCTTTCACGGGCTGCAGATCCTCAGAAAGTGACTTTATCTCTCAGAGCCATAGTTTCCTGAGGTGTAAAATGGAGATGGAGACTGTTCACCTTGAAGGATCATCCCACGTGCAAGTGCCTGGCAGGCTGTGGGAGTTCTATCACGGATGGTAGCTGGTAAAAATAGCAGTATTCTATTTAAGCCTATGAAGTTCAAGCAGGATTCTTTTCTATTATAGAGGGAACTGCAGGCTAGGTTCATTTCTTACTGTCTCTCATGTAGAAGGGTACCCTTGAGTCATGCCTGGTTTATGTCTCTCATCTTTTTCTTTTGCCTGGGTTGGAAGAAGGTTTCCCCCAGGTGTCCAGTATGAATGTTAGTCCTTGAATTCACTTATTTAGGAAGTACTTGGTATTTCCAAAGGATGGAATACTACCCAGTTATAGAAAGGAATAAGTACCATTCCATGCAACAACATGGATGGACCCAGAAAACATATGCTGTGAAAAAAAACAGATGCAGAAACCCACATCATATATGACTCTATTTATATGGAATGTCCAGAGTAAGCAATTTCTTAGAGACAGAAAGTAAATTGATAGTTGCAGAGGATAGGGAATAGGGATAGAGAGGAACGACTGCTAGTAGGTACAGAGTTTCTTTTTGAAGTGTTGGAGATGTTCTAGAATTAGATAGTGGTAAATGGTATACAACATATTGAATGTACTAAAAATTATTGAAGCGTATACTTTAAACTGTTGAATTTTATGTTATATGAGTTATTACTTCAATAAAAAGCAGAAATTGATACCTATCCTATGAACAGTAAAAACATCATAAAAGAATAGAGTTCTATGCCCACACATTTGATAATTCAGAAGAAATGAACCAATTTCTTATTTCTACTAATATTCACACAAGGAGAAATAAATCATCTGAACAGACCTGTAGTTTTTAAAGAAAGCAGATCAATATTTAATAGTCTTCTAAGGCAAAAAGCTTTAGACCCAGATGGTTTCACTGATGAATTCTACTGAACATTAAATAGAGAAATGATCCACTCACTACAATCTATTCCAGAAAATAGAAGGCGAAGAACTGCTTCTTAACTCATTTTATAGATTAGCATCACCCCAATATCAAAACTAGACAAAATTATTACAAGAAAGAAAAAGTACAGATCAGTATTTCTCATGCACGTAGATGTACAAATTCTCAACAAAATAATGGAAAATTAAATCCAGCAATGCATAAGGAGAACTATACACTATAACCAGAGGAATTTATGCTGTTTATACAAGAATGGTTCAACATTTAAGAGCCAACTAATATAGTCTGTTACATCAACAAGTTAAAGAAGAAAAATCATATACTCATATCAATAGGTACAAAAAAATTGACAAAATACAACCACAGCTTCATGATAAAACAGGAATAGAGGAACCTTCCTCAACTTGGTAAAAAAAATCTACAAAAACCCTATAGCTAATATCATACTTAATGGTGGGAAACTAAATACTTTCCTCATCATAGTGGAGGTCCTTGCTAATGCAAAAAGACAAGAAAAGTAAATAAAAGATGTGTAGGGTGGGAAGGAAGATGTAGGATTGTTTTTGGTTCATGAATGACATGATTGTTTTTTTATGAAATCCCAAAGAATTAACAGCAATAACAATAATAATTCCTGGAACTAATAAGCAATTATTGCAAGGTTGCAGGATATAAGACTAATATACAAAAGTAAATTGTTTTCCTAGGTACTGGCAATGAACAATTGGAACTCGAAATTTAAAATGCAATACCCTTCACATTAGCACTAACAATAAAATACTTGGGTATGATATAGCAAAACACATCAAGATTTATATGTGAAAACCCAAAATTGATGAAGAATATCTAAGAAAATCTAAACAAATGGAGAGGTATCCTGTGTTCTTGGATAGGAAGACTCACTATTGTGAAGGTGCTAGTTCTTCCCAGACTTGATTATGGATTCAGTGCAATCCAACCCAAAATCCCATCAAGTTACTTTGTAGATGTTAAGAAATTTATTCTAAAGTTTATATGGAAAGGAAAGGATAACCTAAAATATGGAAGAACAAAATCAGAAGACTGACACTATTGACTTCAAGACTAAAAGATTTAACGACTATGGAGTTAGAGTAATCAAGTCGTGTGATGTTGGTGAAAGAAAAGACAAATAAATCAGTGGAACAGAATAGAGAGCCCTGAAATAGATCCATAAAGATATAAAACTAACTGGTCTTTGACAAAGGAACAAAAACAGTCCAGTGGAGAAAGGAGAGCCTTTCACTAAATGGTTCCAGAACAAGTGGACATCCACGTGACAAAAAGTGAATCCAGACACAAGCCTCATAGTGTTCACAAAAACATCACTCACAATGGATTGTAGACCTGAAAGTATAACGCAAAATTAAATTACTGGAAAATAATATGGGGGGAAATCTAGATGACCTTGGGTTTGTAAGCAAATTTTTAGATACAACATTAAAAGCATGATCCACAAAATAAAAACTGGATAAGTTGGACTTGATGAAAATTTGAAACTTCTACTCTTGGGAAAGACTCTGGTAAGAGAATGAAATATGAAGTCACAGACTGGGAGAAAATATTTACATACCACATGCCTCATGAAGGACTTGAGTCCAAAATACATGGAGAGGGCTGGGTGTGTGGTTCAGTGGTAGAGCACTTGTCTGGCATGCCTGAGGCCCTAGGTTCCATTCCCAGCACCACAAAGGGGAAAAAAAATGGTCCAAGCCATGTAACCCTGGGCAACCAAGCAACCAAAATATACAAAGAACTCTTAAAACTAATAATAGTAAAATAAATCACCTAGTTGAAAGGTGAAAGATTTGAACAGCCACCTCACTGAAGAAGATATAAAAATGGAAAATAAGCACAGAAATTGCAAATTAAAACAGCAATAAGAAACCACTCTGCACCTATTAGAATGGTCAAAATCCCAAACACACAACATCAATTGCTGGCAAGGATGTGGAACAGCTGCAACGCTCATTCATTACTGGTGGGAATATAAAACGGCACCACCACTCTGGAAGACAGTTTGATCATTTCTTACAAAATTAACATCCTCTTGCCATGTGATCCAACAATCACATTTCTAGGTATTCACCCAAAGGAATTAAAAATCTATGTCCATGCAGAAACCTAAATACAAATGTTTATAGCATTTTATTCATAATTGTCCCAAACTGCAACCCAGATGTCTTTTCTTTTTTTTTTTTTTTTTTTTTTTGTATGGAACCAGGGATTGAACTCAGGGA
>JAJEJO010049582.1:773184-814839 GCA_020662805.1 Glaucomys volans
TTTTTTTTTTTTTGGAACCAGGGATTGAACTCAGGGACACTTGGCCAGTGAGCCACATCTCCAGCCCTATTTTTGTATTTTATTTAGAGACAGGGTCTCACTGAGTTGCTTCGGGCTTCGTTAGTTGCTGAGGCTGGCTTTGAACTCACGATCCTCCTGTCTCAGTCTCCCAAGTTGCTTGGATTACAGGCGTGCGCCACCACACCCGGCTCAGATGTCTTTTTAATAGGCAAATGTGTCAACAAACTGATGTATCTAGATAATGGAGTATTATTCAATGATAAAAGGAAATTAACTATGAAATCATGAAAAGACATGGAAGAACTTTAAATACATGGTTCTTTTTGTCTTTTGTTTTTTAGTTGTAAATGGACACAATGCCTTTTTTTTGTTGTTTAGTTTTATGCAGTGCTGAAAATTGAACCTAGTGCCTCACGTGTGGTAGGCAAGTGCTCTACCACTGAGCCACAGCCCTGGCCCTTTAAATGCATATTGAGAAGTGAAAGAAGCCAGTCTGCAAAGGCTAGTACTATGTAAGTCCAGCTGTATGACATTTTGGAAGAGGTGAAACAATGGAGACAGTGAAAAGTACAGAGGCTGCCAGAGTATGGAGAGAAAGAGATGCAGTGCAGAGAATTTTCAGGACAGTGAGAAGGTTCTGTGTATAGACATACCATTATACATTCCTGCGACAGCAAGAGTGAGCCCTGATGCACACTGTGGACCTTAATTGTATCAACATCGGTCTACCAATGGTAACAAATGTGCCCCACAATGGGAGCCATTCATAATAGGGGAAACTGTGGGCTGCTGGGGAGGAGTGGGTTATAAGGACTCTACTTGATGTTCAGCATTTCTGTAAAGCTAAAACTGCTTTAAGAATTAAGGCCCAGGGCTGGGGCCGGGGCCCAGGGATAGAGCACTCGCCTAGCACATGTGAGGCCTTGGGTTCGAGCCTTGGTACCACATTAAAAAAATTAATAAAATAAAATTTAAAAAAGAATTAAGGCCTATAGAAAGGGGGGAAAAATAACCATTTATCTTCTTACGTCAACTGAAATCCAGCTCTGAGCCCTATCCTGCCAGGAGCTTCTAGGAACTCAGAGTTGTTCTCTATAAACCTTCCCCAGGATGGTTGCCTTCTTAGCATGAGAATGGGGAGAGGGGAGGGAATAAAGTAAGGAAGAAAGGAAACAATAGTGCCATCAACTGTTCTGGATCCATCCTCCGTGGTCTTAGGAACGGCTCCTAGGAAGCTTGGGTTCTGACCTGAGCCCCTTTCTTTGGCCTCTGGCAGAGGAAATATAGGAGGAAACTGGTCTCCCAGGCAACCTGCCCACACTGTGGGTGGCCAAAACCCAACTTGATCAACACCTCTGAAGACTGACTCACTGGGACATTACAATAGATGTGATTTCCCCTTGAGGCCTGAGGAATGCCCCCTGTTGCTCGTGTGGTCATAAACATCATGAGCACATACTTGGGTGGGGCTTTGGCTGTCACATTCACGCAACTGTCCAGGGAGGCTCTGCCCATGCCCTATGCCAGGCGCCAGGGTGAGATGGTGAGCGTGGTAGTGGGCCTGTCATCAGAGCTGGAAGCCCAGTAGAGGAAGCAGGCAGTGAAGTGCAGGCATTGGGGAAGCCAAGGGGCAATGGGAGCTGGGCGGGACTGGATGCCCAGCCCAGCCTGGGGGCCAGAGGCCTTGCCTGAAGAAGAGACCTGCGATCAGAAGGTGGAAGAATGCATCCTGATCCAAATCAGAAGCAGGGAAAGGTGTGGGCATTGTTTATGGCAGGGAAAGGGAGGGTGGGACGTTGGTCAGGGAGGAAGCCTGGACCTCTCCAGGTCCTGCAAGCTGAGTTAGGTCGTTGAACTTTGTCCTAAAGCAATGAAAAACCACTGGAGAGGTTTAAAGGGGTGGTGGGAATGATTACAGTCCTCACTGGGTGTCTCTGGGGGATTGTTTCCAGGATCCTCCTATAGCACAAATCCCTGGATGCGCAAATCCCTTATATAAAATGGCATGGTATTTGCATATAACCTACACACATCCTCCCATATACTTTGAATCATCTCCAGATTATTTATAATACCTAATATCATATAAATGCTGTGTAAACAGTTGTGATACTGTGTTGCTTAGGGACTAATGTCAAGGGAAAACGTCTGCAGTGTTCAGTACAGATGCAAATTTTTTTTCTTTTTGGTTTCTTTAGCAGAACTGAGGATTGAACCCAAGACCTTGAACATACTAAGCATAGGGCACTGCCACGGAGCTACATCCCCAGCCCCAGAGGCTTTTTTTCTTTTCTTCTCTGAGCAGTTTTGATCCCTAGTTGGTAGAATCCTGTGGACGTGGAACCCACAGAGGGCTGAGTGTAAGCATACATGCTTTTTTAGAAACAGTTGAAGAGTGTGTTTGTTGTGATCCTAATAACACGTAAAACACACATGCAAGTATGCATGAGTACACACATACTTTAAAAAGGATCAGAAGAGGGCTGGTGAATATAGCTCAGGGGTAGAGCACTCGTTTAGCATGCCTGAGGTTCTGGTGTGAGTCCCAACTCTGCCCCCCACCCCAAAAAAAAGGACTATAAAGTAAGAAGGAAAATGTGCATGTGTTTTTTTTGGGGGGGGGCACTGGGGATTGAACCCAGGGGCACTCGGTCACTGAGCCACCTCCCCAGCCCTATTTTGTATTTTATTTAGAGACAGGGTCTCACTGAGTTGCTTGGGGCCTCACTAAGTTGCCGAGGCTGGCTTTGAACTCACGATCCTCCTGTCTCGGTCTCCCAAGTGCTGGGATTATAGGCCACCGCGCCCGGCTGCATGTGTTTGAAAAAGGAAAAAGATGAAGGTAAATGGTCAGGCAAAGAAAAAGACCCTTTAAAAAACATTTTTCTATTGAGGAATAATTTACATCTGATGAAGTACAATTTTATTATACAGTTGGATGAGTTATGAAAAATATACACTTGTGTAACTCATACTCCTACCCACATTCAGAATATTCCTATCATCCCCAAAAGTTCCTTCATGCCCATTTCTGGTTTGTTCTCTCTGTACTGTCCAGAGGTGACCACCATGCTGGTTTATTCCACCGTAGAAAAGTTTAGCCTGTTCCAGAGCTTTGTAAATGAAACCAGATAATGTCAGTTTTTTTTTTTTTTTTTTTTTTTTTTTTTTTTTTTTTTTTTGGTAGCAGGGGTTGAATCCAGGGGCACTTAATCACTGAGCCACATTGCCAGCCCTTTTTTTTATTTTTTATTTTGAGACAGGGTCTCACTAAGTTGCTTAGGGCCTCACTAAATTGCTGAGGCTGGCCTTGAATTTGCAATCCTCCTGCCTCAGCCTCCTGAGCTTACAGGTGTGTGCCACTACACCTGGTGATCTCTTTATATTCCTCTTCATTCGTACACCACGTTTTGGGTTTTCTTCCTTGCCATTATGTGTATTAGCACTTTGTTCTTTCATATTCTCTGCATTGCTAAGTAGTAATCCATTGTATAAGTATACCAAATACTTTTTAATTGTTCACCTACTGATGAATCAGGTTGGTTCTAGTGTGAGGCTATTGTGAAGCTGCTATGAACGTTATTTCCTCAGCGTATGGTTTCTTTTGGGAGGGCGGTAAAGAAGTGGAATTATTGGGTCGAAGCAGTAGGTGAAACCAATTTTCAGTGTTGTGCCATTTTATGATTCCACCAGTAATGTATAATGGCTCTGTATCCTTATAAACTTGGTTCTGTCCATCTTTTAAATTTTTTACATTTTAGTGTTGGGTCATCTCATAGTTTTAAATCTGCATTTTCCTAATGACAAATGATAACGAGCCTATTTCTGTGTTTATTGGCCTTGCATATCTTTGGTGAAGTGTCTGTTCAATCCTGGGATAGAAATCACTTGTCCCATGTATGCATTGTGAATATTTTATCCTAGTTTGTGGTTTGCTATTTTATTTTTTTATGGTATCTTTCAAAGAGCAGAAGTTTACATTTTGATGAAGTGCAATTAGAATTTTTCCCTTTTATGTTTCATCCTTTTTGTGTCCTAAGAAATCTTTGCCTAGTGCAAGATCATGAAGATATTTTCTTTTGTTTCTTCTAGGAACTTCATAGTTTGAGCTTTTTAACATCCAGAACTCTAATCCGTGTCAAATTGACGATTTGTATGGTGTGATACATGGGTTAAGTTCATTATCTTCTAGACGGATGTTCAGTTGTTCCAATACACATTTGATAAAAGATTGTCCTTTCCTGATTGAATTGCCTTGGTGTCTTTGTTGAAAATTGATGACTTAAGTAAATGGTGGTCTGTTTCTGAACTCTTGCGCTAATGTGTTGATCTATTTGGCTTTCTATTGCTAATGCCATATTGTCTTAATTAATGTAGATTCAGAGCAAATCTTGAAAGTAGCACAAATCATCCAACTTTGTCCTTTTCTAAAATGGTTAACTGTTCTAAGTCTTTGGTATTTTCATATACATCTTAGAATCATCTTGCCTGCATGCCTGCCTGCATTCCTTCCTTCCTTCCTTCCTTCCTTCCTTCCTTCCTTCCTTCCTTCCTTTGTTATCTCTTGAGATATCGATTGCGATCACATTGAATGTGTAGATCAATTGGGGGAAATTGACATAATGTCAAGTCTTCTGACCCATGCACATGGTATCTCTTGCCATTTTTTCTTTGATTTATCTTTTCAGTGCTTTATAGGTTTTGTTGGCTGGTTATTTTCAGTATTAGTGATTGAACCAGGGGTGCTCTACCACTGAAGAGCATCCCAACTCTACTACTACATCCCAAGCCCCTTTTGTTTTTTATTTTGAGGTAGAATCTCACTAAGTTGCTGAGGGTCTTGCTTAGTTGCCAAGGCTGGCCTGAAACTTGTGATTCTCCTGCCTCAGCCTCCCAAGTGACTGAGATGACAGGTGTAAACCACCAACCTGGCTTATAGATTTAAATGTAGAAGTTTTGCATATATTTTCTTAAATATATTCATAAGATTTTCTTTTTCTTTTCTTTTTTTTTTTTTGGAATTGGGTATTGAACTCAGGGGCACTCAGCCACTGAGCCACATCCCCAGCCCTGTTTTGTATTTTATTAGAGACACGGTCTCACTGAGTTGCTTAGTGCCTTGCCCTTGCTGAGGCTGGCTTTGAACTCGAGATCCTCCTGTCTCAGCCTCCTGAGCCGCCAGGATTACAGGCATGCGCCACTGCACCCGGCAAGAATTTCATTTTTTGGATACTATTGTGAATGATATATTTTTAAAATTTCATCTTCTGATTGGTAATTATTAATATATGGAAATACAATTGAACTTTTTATATGGACTTTATTTCCTATAACTTGATAAATTCATTTATTGTCGTTTATAATAAATTTAATAGATTTCTCAGGATATTCTGAGTATATAATCATTTCACCTGAGAATAAATTTGGTAATTTGTGGGTTTTTTCCATTGCCTCATGACAATGGCTATGACCTCTAGTACAATGTCAAATAGAAATGATGAGAGCAGAATTTGTTCCTAATAATAGAGGAAAAGTACTCAGTTTTCACCTTTCAGTATGATGTTAACTGTAGATTTTTCATAGATGACCTTTATTGAACTCTTAGGAAGTTCCCTTCTATTTCTATCTTACTGGGAGTTTTTATAAATGGGTGTTGAATTCTTTGTCCACTCTTTGAGACACCGATCACATATCTATTAGGTTGTTTGTGCCCGGAAGTCATTTAGGGACTGTTCGTATTTTTAAAACTCTGTTTTAGTTTTTAATCTTTGTTTGAGTGGTTTCTATTGCTGTATATTAAGTTCACTAATATTGTTTTTGCAGTGTCCAATCCTTGTTCGAACTATCTGAATTTTTCTAGACTTCCTTTTATTTTTTTATTAAATTTTTAAAAAAATTTTTTTAATCTTTTTTTTTTTTCGTGGTGCTGGGAATTGAACACAGCACTCTACCAACTGAGCTATATCCCCAGCCCTGACTTCCTTTTAAAAGATTTTCATTCGTCCCAATTCTCTATGGAGATTTTTTATTAACTTGTTATGTATATTTTCCTTGATTTTTTTTTTTTTCCTTATTCCTATTTTTTTTCGTGGTGCTGGGGATTGAACCCAGGGCCTTGTGCTTGCAAGGCAAGCACTCTACCAACTGAGCTATATCCCCAACCCCCCTGAAATCTTTTAACATATTTGTAACAGATGTTTTAAGTCTTTGTCTCCTAATTCCAATATATCTTCTATCCTTGGGTTTATTTCTATTGAATAGTTTCCTGAGCAATAAGTTACATTTTTCTCTATCTTCGTCTATTCATTTTGCAGGGTGTGTGTGGGGGTGGGTACCAGGGATTGAACTCGAGGACACTTGACCACTGAGCCGCATCCCCAGCCCTATTTTGTATTTTATTTAAAAACAGAGTCTCACTGAGTTGTTCAGTGCCTTGCTTGTTGCTGACGCTGGCTTTGAACTCACAATCCTCCTGCCTCAGCCTCCCCAGCCACTGGGATTCCAATGCACCACTGTGCCCAGCTGTCTATTCATTTTTAAATCACATTCTGGGCATTGTGGTTGCCATGTTGGTAAGAGTCTGGATTTTATTGTTCTCCATTAAAGAATGTTGATTTTTATTCTAACAGGCAGTTAATTTATAGGTGCAGTATGATCCCTTTCAGCATTTCTTAAAGTTTAGTTAGGATATGTGCAGAGTTGCTCTTACCCAAGAGCTGGAGTTGTTCTAGGTTCTCGAGTAAATGTCTGCGGTGTTCAGTGATGTTACTGCACTCTGATTAGAAAGTCAATGACTCCCAGCACTGTGCAATTGCTAGAACTCTCTTTTAACTCTAGACTTCCCAGTAGCTGGTTTTCCCAGTCTTCATAAGGTCTTGTCCTACACATGCAGTTTAGTATTCAGCTGAAGTTTCAAGAGAACCCCTCCACGGATTTCTTGAACTCTTCTTTTTCATTTTCCTCTTTTCCAGTTCCTGGATCCACTGATTCTAGCCATTTCAGGAGCTTGGAACTCCAGTTTCTGCCTCCTCAAATCAGAAAGACCTCCATCCTGAACTTGGGTTCTGCCCCTGTGCTCCATGCTCTGGGAAATAACTTGAGGCAGAAACCCAGAAATACACTCTTGTGTATTTTCTTTATAAGATAACTATATTTAAGTGTGATTTTTGTGACTTTTAAAAAAAAGATTTTTAGAAGGACAGAAATCGGAATATTGACGTTGATTATTCTGGGTGGGTTTAAAGCTTATCTTTTGACATTTTAAAGTTGATCTGTTCAAGATTTAAAATTTTTCTTTTGTTGTAGTTTGGTTGGGTTTTGTTTGTTTGTTTTGCAGTGTTGGGGATCAAATGGAGGGCTACATACGTGCTAGGAAAGGGCTCCACCACTGAGCTACACCCCCAGTTCTAATTTCTGTTTTGTAATTAGATTTTTTAAAAATTTTGAGATAGTTGTAGATTCATGTGTAGCTATAAGAAATAGTAGAGGTCTCATGTATTCTTTACCCCATTTACTTCAACGGTAGCATCCTGACAAGCTGTAGTATGTTGCAAACAAGATATTGACCTTGATATAATCAGATAGGGAATTTCCATCACCATGAGAATCCCTCACATTGCTCTTTTACAGTCACACCCACTTCCCTTTTGCCCTCACCATCTCCTTAATCCATGGCAACCACCAATATGTTCTCCATTTCTATAATTTTGTCATTTCAAAATAGTATATAAATTGAATAGTATATAAATTGAAATAAGTATATAAATAGTATATAAATTGAAAATTGGTATGTAATTTTTACATTATGTAATTTTTGGCCATTGGCCTTTTGTGTTCAGCATAATTTCCTAAAGGCTGGTCAAGCCTGCGTGTGAATCAGTAGTTCTTTCCTTTTTATTGCTGAGTAATATTTCATGGTATACATATGACATTATTGAATCTGTCACCCATTGAAAGACATCTGGATTGTTTCCAATTTTGGCTATTGTGAATAAAGTTGCTATAAACATTCACATACAGGTTTTAAGTATGGACATGTTTTGATTTTTTTGGGATAATCCTCAGGAGTGTGATTGCTATGTCCCACAAATTTGAATACATTGTATTTTCATTCCTTCAACGAATTTTTTGGTTTCCCTTGCAATTTCCTCTATGACCCATGGATTATTTAGATGTGTGTTTAGTTTCCAAATGCTTGGAATTTTTTTCTATCTTTGTTATTGATTTCTAATTTGAATGCATGGTGGTCATAGAATGCATTCTTCTGATTTCAATTGTCTTATGATTTTTAAGGCCCAGAATATGGACTGTCTTGGTGTGCATTTCATAGAAAATTAGAAAGGATGTATATCCTACTGTTGTTGGGTGGAGTGTTACATAAATGTTCATTTTCCTTATAGTTCTTGTAATCAATTGTTGAGAGAGGAATGCTGAAGTCTCAAACTGTAATCATGGATTTGTTTATTTCTCCTTTCTGTACTCCCATACTTTCCCTTTCCTTTTCTTTTTTTGTGGTACTAGGGATGGAACCCAGGGCCTCATGCATGCTAGGCAAATGCTTTACCACTGAGCTACATTCCTAGTCCCTTGCCCCCTTTTAAAAATTTTTATTTTGAGACAGGGTCCTGCTAAGTTGCCCAGGCTGGTTTGAACTTGTGATCTTCCTCCCTCAGCCTCCCGTTTAGCTGGAATCATAGGTGACCACTGTGACTGGCCATATTCTCAGGTTTTCCTTTACATATTTTGCAGCTGTGGGTGGTGTGACGCATTTGGGATTGCTCTGTCTTTGGTGAATTGACCCTTCTGTTTTATTATATAATGTCCATCTCTGTTTCTGGTGATTTTCTTTATTCTGAAGTCTGCTTTATTTGCAACATAGTCATTCTGCTTTATTTTTATTTTCTATTATCATCTTGATTCTGTTTAGACAATTTCCTTTAGCTCTTCTTTTAGGGCAGGTGTGCTAATAACACATTAGCTTAGATCTCCTTTATCTGGAAATGTCTTGATTTCTCTTTCATTCCTGAAGGATATTTTTGCTGGTTCTAGGCTTCTGGATTGACAGGGTTTGGTTTGGTTTTTGTTTTTGTTTTTTTTTTCTTTCAATGCTGGAAAAATGTTGTTCTCCTTCCTTTTCACCCTTGTGATTTCTCATGGAAGCCCCACTCGTGTTCCAACGGTTTCTCTTATATGGTAAGGTGGTGTCTCTCTCTTCTGCTTTCACAGGTTTTTGGGTTTTTTTCTTTGCCTTTAACTTTTATAAGTTCGTGGACAAGATGGCTTGGTGAGTGTTTCAACTGTGTTCTATTTATAGTTCTCACAGCTTTATTATTGGTACGTTTATGCATTTTGCCAGGTTTGCCAAGTTTTCATCAGTTATGTCTTTGAGTACTTTCCAGTCCTGCCCTCTTTCTCCTTTCCTACTAGAACTCCAATGACGTGACTATTAGACCTTTTTGTTGTGGTCTGACTGGTCCCACTGGTACCTGAAGCTCTGTTTTTCTTCTATATTCTCTGCTGTTCAGATTAGGAAACATTATTATCCTATAGTCAAATTCATTGATTTATTTACTCTGTCCCTTAAATTTCCTCTGTCCCTTAAACTCTGTCCCTCTTGACCTCACCCATTAAATTTTAACTTCAGTTATTTTATTTTTCAGTTGTAGAATTTCCTTCTTTGCTGAGATTTTCTTGTTTTTTTCTTTGTCCTCGGAGTTTTATAGTGCTTCTTGCAGCTTTTTTTATTTTTTACTTATGGCTGCTTTAAAATTTTTTTTTTTTTTTTTTTTTTTGGAATCAGGGATTGAACTCAGGGACACTCGGCCACTGAGGCACATCCCCAGCCCTATTTTGTATTTTATTTAGAGACAGGGTCTCACTGAGTTGCTTAGGGCCTCGCTGAGGCTGGCTTTGAACTCGCGATCCTCCAGCCTCAGCCTCCCAAGTGCTGGGATTACAGGCATGCGCCACCATGCCCAGCTAAAATTTTTAACGTCTGTCATCTGAGTGCTGGCATCTATAGACTCTCTCCATTCAGATTGAGATTGTCCTTGTTCTTGATGTGACATGTTATTTTTGATTGGACCATGGACATTTTGGGTATTGTTAGAATTATGAGGATCTGAATCTCACTTAAACGTTATGCTTTACCTGGTTTCCTCTAACACTTCTTAGACAGGGGAAGTGGAGGGCATTGCCTCATTGCTGCCAGGTGGGGGTAGAAGTTCCAGTTCCATGTTCAACCTCCACTGACATTGGGGAGGTATCCTCATTACTCCTGGGTGGAGTAGGAGTTTCAACTTCCTGTTAGGCCTCTACCGTAGAAGGGGTTAGGAGAGCGTCATTACTGTTCCAATATAACCATGGTGGTGGGGAGGCGGTGACCTCATTATGTCTAGGCAGTAGTGAAAATCCTGACTCTCCTTTAGGATTCACCTAATACCAGCCCATTGGGGAAGGGGGACTCTCTGTTTTCTGGTGCGGAGGGGGAATTCCAGGCTCCTCAATGGAAGACCAGGTCTGGTGTCTATTGACATCATAGGGTGGAAGGGGGCACATTATCACCAGTGGGGAAAAAGACTTGACCCCTACTTGCCTCTTAGGCAGTACCCATGACAGGGGCTTCAAACCCTCATGACAGGCTGGTGGAGTAGAAATCTAGTTTTCCCCTGGACCTTTACTGACACCACAGTATTCTCTATGGAATTTGGCTGTAACACGGCAATTATTGTTTCAAAGTTGTCTCTCTTGCTCTGCTGCCTCTTTCCACATTCTTTGGCTAGAGGAAGTCAGATTTTTCTATCTATATCCATTGGTTTTTCCAGGTTGCTGGCTCTTCACCTCCAAGTTGGAATATATGAGGTAAAAAGAGAACCCAAGAAACTTGCCACCAAGTCCTTCCTTGTTCCCAAGGTCCCTAGCTCATCTACCTCTCAGAATCTCTTAGGTCAGTTTTATATACAATGTCCAGGGTTTGCAGTTGTACCACACAGGAAGAATAGGGAAAAGTATACCTACCCCACTTTCCCAGAATCATTTTCTAATTTTTCTATACTTGACATAATACTTGTGTGATAAAAAGCTATAAAATATGTCTTATTGTAAAAATATTTATAGCAAAAATTGAAATTATATATGATATTGCCTCTTGGAGATAATTGCTGTTAATACTTTGGCATATAACCACCTGGGGTATTTTTTTTAAGATCTAAAAAAGAATTGGAAACATCTTAGGGTTCTTTTGGTCACAATTGCAGGAAATGAACTTGAACTAGGTAAAGAAAAACAAAAAGGAGCTTAACAGAAGGATAGTGGGGCAACTCATAAAGCCCGACTCCCATAAGCAAAACACCCAAAGGAGTTGCCCCTTGCAGCCTCCCTTTCTCTCCTCAGTCTAGGCCAGTGGGTCTTCTGGCCCCCATGTCACGTGATCCAGTGGCCACTTCTCTGCCTGTGGTTGGAGATCTTGCATTGGCCCTCCACACTCCCTCCTTGAAACATTCTTGCTTTGAGTTCTGTGACCTCACACTCCTATTTCAGGAGCTGCATCTTTCAGTGCCCTTTTGCTGGTTCTCCATGTGCCACTTCTGAACATAGCATCCCTGGGGATGGCTCATCCTCTCACTGACCGCCGCATGCTAGGAACTCCCAAATGTAGAGCTGTAGCCCAGACTTCCCCACTGGGGTCAGAGGGATGCAACTTGGACAAAACAGAACTTGAGTGTCCACCTCCCCAATTGTCCTTTCCCTGGAGTTTTCCATCTCAGCAGGTAGAAACCATCAGTCTTCATTGAAGAAGAGAACCAAAGCAGATCAGGTATCCAATAAATGCAGACGCCCACTGGAGGGCCAAACTTTAGCCGCCATCATGTGAACTCCACCCAGCTTCTACAGAGATGGGCCTGAGTGGGAGCCTGGGTCTTCTTATCCATTTCCACCTGACTCAGACATAACGTCACTCTTTGATTCTGACCTGTTAGGTTCCTTTTTCTTTCTTCCTTTATTTTTCTTTTGGTGGAAGGGCGGTGGGGCAGGTTCTGAGAATTAAACCTAAGGTCACTGAGCTACATCCCCAGTCCTTATTTATTTTTTAATTTTGAGACAGGGTGTGGGGCAGGTCTGGAACTTGTGATCCCTCTGCTTTAGCCTTCTGAGTCACTGGGATTATAGGCCTCTGATGCCACACCTGGCTCCCTGTGTTGGTTTTCAATTTGGATTGTGTGTACATGTGTGTATCATTTTTATATCAACATTTGTGTTGATATAAAACATTTCATTTTTCTCTCTCCACATATAAGGCATATTTGGAGAGAATTTGGGAGGGATGGCATAAGTGCTTGATGTCCTAATGTCATAGTACGTGGTCCTTTAGAGTTCCAGAAAGTTCTAGACTGGGCTAACTGGGACTCTCGAAATCAGTGTCTGCTTCATAAAAAGTTGTAAAAACCACACCTGGCCTAGTATCGAGAGGAGTATTTGATTTCAGTTTTGTTTACGAGTCTGGATGGTTTCTTTTCTTATTAGAGTAGTTTTGCTTCCACTACTAAGCCATATTCATGAATGGGATGGAGAAGAAGGTGGGAGATTTTTCTTATATAATTGGGCAAGAGTTTAAAGAGACTAAAAATGGAGACTGAGGAAGATGGATTTGCCAAAGATGGAGAGCAATTACTGCTGTCAGATGAATGAGGGAATAGTTTATCACTCTAGGTTGGAGAAACGCTGTCTGAGGGCAGAGATAATGGCTTAGACCCAAAGTTATTCTGACGGTGAAGCATCTGGAAGTCATAGTGCTCTGGAAAGAGCAAAATCTTCTTTGTCTAAAATTGTAGAATACTACTATCTGTCTGACAAACAAGACAGTCTCTAAATTTGAAAAGAGGTGGGATTAAATAATCTCCAGTGCCAGGTGCCTATGGTTTAGCCCAACCCATAGAATTTGGTTGCTTCCTGGAGTTCATGTCCTGGCAAATTCCTGCTGTCCTCTTCTGCTGCCGCATCTGGGCAGTACTTCACTTTGCCCATCTCTACTTCCTCTACCTGCTTGGAGGATCTGAATTAGCTGGGGTGTACATCACTTGCCAGATGAGAGAATGCTCTGTGTTCGGTATCCTCACCTATAAAACAAGGTACTGTTTACCTCACGTGGAATTCATTCATCGGAAACATATGGAACAGTGCCCAGCACGTAACAAGCCTTCACATTTCATTAGCTGATATTCCAATAATTATATGCAGAGACGTCAGGCATCCTATTTCCTTTTCAGTACTCTACCTGAGTAGCAGTCAGTCAGAGAGACCTGAGTTCAAATTCTCCCTATGCTACTTGTTAGTTGTATAGCCTTTGTCCTCGTTGTTGTAGGTTCTGTGAGTTCTAGGGTTGTTCAGAGTGAGTGAGATCATGCACTTCAAGCCTCGACCACACCTTTCGTCTTTCTGGGCCTTCCTGTGCCTTTCATTGGAAAATAAGGAGAGTTAAGAAGTGGGCAAAGACCTGTCTCTGCTCCCTAGTGGGCCTCCCTTTCTGCACTCCTTCTCTTTATCCCCTGCCTCCCCAGGGATCCCCTCTCCCCACACCATCACCACCCACCTCTTCACATCTCCTCCCTCTCCTGATCCTGGAGTCCATCCGTTGCCCAATCACTATCCATTGTACTGCCTGTAATAGATTCATTTGGTGACTAAATGTCTCTCCTGGAATCTTATATCTTAAAAAATAAACCAGGACCAGGGAAGGGAGCAGTGCTGACCCATGGAGAATGAATCACTAGCAATAGAAATTCAGGCCGTTTTTGTGTGAGACATCTTCCCTGGAAGCCTCAAATTACAGCACACAGAGAAAACGGCGAAGTCAGCCCTGTGAGTGTCTAGGCGAGGACAGAAATGACTTCCTATAAACAGAATGTAGGAAAGGATGTGGACTTTGGGAGTCAGGCCATCTTAAATGCTCTTCCAGCTTAGGCCATAGGAATTGTGACCACAGAAACTTGGGCAAATTAGTAACTTGCCTTCCCTGATCAGCAGGAATAGGGGACAACCCTGATTATGCTGTAGGGTGATTGTGATAATTAAACTGGGTGATAAGTGAAAATGCCCAGCATAGTACCTGACATAGAAGAGCCACCTAGGAACAGCCAGCCTGCCTGCCGGAACATTCTCTAGGCTGAAACTTATGGAGAATTGGCATTTCTACGTGACATCACAAATATACCAATTAAATT
Organism: Glaucomys volans; assembly: GCA_020662805.1. Lineage (NCBI taxonomy): Eukaryota > Metazoa > Chordata > Mammalia > Rodentia > Sciuridae > Glaucomys > Glaucomys volans. The sequence goes on from JAJEJO010049582.1 coordinate 787,425, forward strand.
CTTTTTTTTACTCTTTTTAAAAATTTTAGTATAATAAACATACTGTAAAATTTACCATCTGACTCACTTTTAAGTGTCCTGTTAAGTAGAGTTGAGTGCATTCACATCATAGTGCAACCCAGTCTCCAAAAATCTTCATCTTACAAAATTAAAATTCTGTACCAACCAAACAATTCCCTATTTTCCCTTCCCCTCAGCTCCTGGCAACCACCAATCTACTTTCTGTCTCCATGAATTTGACAACTCCAGGAGCTCATATAAATGGAGTCCTGCCTTTGTCTATTTGTGACTGGCTTATTTAACTTAGCATAATTTGCTTAAGGTTCATCCATGTTGTAGCTTGTGTCAGAATTTCTTTTTCCTTTTAAAGGCTGAACAATATTCCATTGAATGTGTATACCACATTTTGTTTATCCATTCAGCATGGAGGCAGACTTGGGTTGTCTATATTTTGGTGATTGTAAATAGTGCTTCTATGAACACGGAAGTTTAAATACCTGTTCAATTCTTTTGGGCATATATCCAGAAGTGGAATTGCTGGATCACATACTGATTCTACCTTTCATTTTTGAAGGAACCACCATGTGGTTTTCTATACCCGATACTCGATTGCACAGTCCCAGTAGCAGGACACAAGGGTTCCAATTTCTCCACATCCTAACACTTTGATGTTTTTTAATAATAGCCATTTTAGTGGTTGTAAGATAGTATCTCATTATAGTTTTGATTTGTATTTCCTCGATGATTAGTGATGAAATGCATCTTTTCATGGGCATATTGGCATATTGGTATATCTTCTTTGGAGAAATATCCAAGTCCTTCGCCCATTTGGGAATCAAGATTTTTTTTGTTTTGTTGTTGAGTTGTAGGAGTTCTTTATATATTATGGATGTTAACCCTTTATCAGATAAGTGATTTGCAAATGTTTTCTTCCAGTCCATCACTTGTCTTTTCACTCTGTTTCAAATTCTGATGTCCAGTTTGTCTATTTGTTCTCTTGCTGCGAGTGCTTTTGCTATCATATCCACAAAATCACTGACAGATCCAATGTGGCGAAGCTCTCGCCCGAATCCAAGAGTGTTCGAGTTTCAGGACTTTGAACTAATTCTCTATGATATTGGGTCTTCCTAATGACAGAATATGCATTCCCATTTACTTTTGCTTTCTGTTTTGTCTCTCAAACGTTTTCTTAATAAAAATATTGCATATTCTTAAAGTTTATTTTTAAATTTTATTCCTTTCGTACTATTGTAAGTAGAGACTTTTCCCCAACATGTCTTTAATTTTTATAATTTTTTTGTGGAAACTTTAGGAAGTGGAGTCTAGTAGGAGGAAGTTAGGTCATTGGGAGACTGTGTTTGAAGGAGATATTGGGACCCTCTCTTTGCTCTCTCGTTGCCATGAGGTGGACAGTATCATGTGTTCTAATTCTGATGTACAGCCTTGCCACAGACCCCAAAGCAACAACCCATTCAACCATGGACTGAAACCTCCAGAACTTAAGCCAAAATAAACCTTTCTTCCTTATAGTTTATCTCAGGTATTTTATCACAGTGACAGAATGCTGACTATTTTACATGCACACAGACCTACCTGTGTTCCATCACCTCCCAATAGCATCAGAGGCTGGGGGACAAGCCTTTAGTACATAGGCTTTTGGGGAATGGTCAAGACTCTAAACTGTTGGGCCTGCAGTCCAGGCTATACCACCTGCTTCCATGCTGGGTTACTCCTGTCTGCCCCTTCCTATCGGTCTTTAACACACAACTTCTCTGCCCCATTCTCCTCTTTGTGGCTGCTTGAGGTGGAGTCTCCTCTGCAACCCAAGTAAAAATGATTCTCGCTTCCAACCCAGGAAGGACACAGCAGAGACTAAAGAGATTGGTAACTATGGGAGACGGGTGGCAGTGGGGAAGAGGGGGACAAGGCTGGAGTAGCACTTCTTGGAGAACATGTAGGAGTATAGTTTTTTCTATTTTTTGGTTTAAAAATATTTATTAAAGAAATGTACATTTAATTAGTCTTAAGGAATGTACTTGACCACAGTGTTAACATATCTCCTCAATCTGTAAACTTTGCACCTTTAAGATACCTAGAGAGTTTATTTACAAGTTTTACAAGAAATCATCACCTCACCAATACTGTTGATGCCATCAAGCTAGAATATTGCCAGCTTCTCTTCATTTCCCTCTGTATTTGTAGAAAGAACACAGAGCATGGGTAAAGTTCCATCCTAGTGCCAGTGACAGCCCGTGGAGCAGAATCAGAGGTGCAAAGGGGTAGAGAAGAATCACTGTATTTTTCAAAAAGGGCAATGCACTGTATCCTAGCAGTCAGCCATAGGGTATTTCCTACTCAATATCCACTGAATGTGTCTGTTAGGATAACATGGTTGATGAAGAAAAGCTGGATAAAATGCAAAATGACTAGGAGTGGATAAAAAGCATTGAGATGCACGTTGAAGGCGTAGCCCCACCCCACGTCATAGTCCCTGCTCTCTCGTTTTACTATATACTTGTTAGAGATGAACCTCATTAAAGTTGATATCAGAAGACCAACGCCTACATAATCTATGAACACAACCCGCAGGAGAAGCTTTATCGTCTCAAAACCTCGCATGACCAGCACGAGGCCAAATCTGTAGTGGCTACTGGAGCTCCACTGCGGCCTTGGCCTGGAGCCGAGCTACCTGCCACCTCTGTCCCGCAGCCAAGCCCAGCCACTGCCCAAGCCAGGTGTATAGTTTTGACTGTCAAGAAATAATACTTGGTTATAGTTCTTTATGTCTTTAGCCAATCAACATATGTAAACCTGTTTTAGTCACTTGTGCTGCTGTCACCAGAATATCTGGTGAGAACAACTTAGAGGAGGAAGTTTATTTTGGCTCATGGGGTTCAGAAGTCCCGTCCATAGATGGCTGACTCCATAGCTCTGGGCCCAGGGTGAGGTAGAACACAATGGGGGAGCGGTGTGGAGGAGGTGGTGCTCCCTTCATGGCAGCAAGGAAGAAGGGACAGGGAAGAGGGGAAAGGGGCCACAGGAAGAGGCACCCTTCCAGGGCATGTCCCCAGTGACCCACTTCCTCCAGCCAGGCCCCACCTGCCTACAGTAGGCATCCATCAAACTAGGCCTGATTAGGTTACAGCTCTCATAATCTAACCATTTTCCCTCTGAATACTCCTCCGTTAGCAGGACCTTTAGGGATCAGCCCATGTCTAAACCAAAACAATAGTGAAGTTACTTAGGTTAGTTATTTCTCTTTCAGTGTGATTACATACATCGTTTACAAGACCATTAAGTTGTTAGTTTTTTTTGGGGGGGTACCCCATTTTGGTCCCCTGCTACCTGTGGGACCAGGGCTGCAAAATATGAACCTGGAATATTCCAGAACACCAGGAAAACAGTGTGGGGTGCTAGCCAGAACCCAGAGGCCCATGCCTCCTTCCCTATGAGATGTGAACAGTCCAATTTCTGCTCTTTGGCACTTTGAGAAGACACCAAAAAAAGAGAAGCCCTCCTCTTTGCCTCATGGGGGCTGCCCCAGGAAGTGGACCCAGACCCCACTCCTCTGACAAGCCTGTGCCTACCTCATGGGGTCATGTCAACATGTGAAGGGGTGAGAGAAGCAGAGCTGCCTCCCCTGTGTCCACTGGAGCTCCACAAATGCACCCCCAATTCCAAGCCTATCTGCCCTATTCAGGGTCCTGAGTAAGGACTCTGAGTCCTCTGCCCGGGCTTAGAAGGGGAACTTGGAGGGGGAGCAGGCCCTGTTGTTGAGTATTTCAACACGATCCCTGGAGGGGGGTGGGGGGCATTCCCGGCAGCAGCTGGAATTTCACAATGGGGGGCTCCTCTTAAAGATGTGGGTGGGGTTGGGAGTGGGATGCCAGGGACAGGTCAGGCCTTGCTTGCAAGCTTTTGACAAGAGGCTTTATCCTGAAGAGGGGATCCTACTGTCCTTCACTGTCACCCCCTCTAAAGCCACAAGGAACCAGTCACAAGGAATGAGTGATGACCGACTGACTCACCAGGAGGAAATGGGTGTGCCAAGGGCCAGGCGCTGAGCCACTGTGCTCTGGGCCAACCCCAAGGCAGCTCAGTTGAGGGGCCCCTCAACCAAGCTCCCTTTCCCGCCTCCCTCAGGCTCCCCAAGCTCAGAGCACCATCAAGTCCTGACTCTCTTGATGGCCCTAGGATGCCAGGGAGGCTGGCACTTCAGGAGCTTTGCCCAGGGCCCTGACGGTATCCGGCTCCTCCATGGAGAAGGCCTTGATTATGCCCATTAAGTGAGACAGGAGGGAGGCCTGGGCCAGCAGGTGTTGGAGGGGTCCTGGGAGTTGCTCTTGTCCTCTTGGACAGGTGCTAGCAACAGCCCTAGAACAGTGTGTTCTGGTGCCCTTAAGGACAGGGGTGTGGCAGAAGTGGCATCATTTGTGTCTTGCATTTGCATCGTGACAATGTAGGACACATAGGTGACTCAGGCCTGCCTTGTGGCATGTTTATCCCATTAGGGAGCTGAGTGGAGGATGACTTAAAACCAGCTCACAGAGTTTAGAGCATGCTCCAGGACAGAGACACCTGGGCTTTGTGCCACCATGGTCATTATTATTATTATTTTTTTTTGGAACTGGAGATTGAACTCAGGGGCACTTGACCACTGAGCCACATCCCCAGCCCTATTTTGTATTTTCTTTAGAGACAGGGTCTCACTGAGTTGCTTAGGCCCTCTCTAAGTTGTTGAGGCTGGCTTTGAACTCGCTATCCTCCTGCCTCAGCCTCCCGAGTCGCTGGGATTACAGGCGTGCACCACCACGCCCGGCTCACCATGGTCATTATTACCCCAAGAGGTCTGCTGGGTGTCCCCTCTCTGGCTCACACTCTTGTGAGCCCTGGTTCTGTCTCAGGAGCTGTTCTGGGCAGCTGGTGTAGACAGACACAGTGGGGTTCATGATCCCAGCAACAGGGAGGCTAAATTTTATTTGGTGGTGGTACTGAGAGTTGATGCTCTACCACTGAGCTATGTCTCTAGCCCTTTTTATTTTTTATTTTGAGACAGGTATTGCTAACTTGCACAGGCTGGCCTTGAATTTGCAATTCTCCTGCTTCAGCCTCCTGTGGCGTTGGGATTACAGGCTTGTGCCACCATGCCTGGCAGATTCTAAATGTCTTTATTTTCCCAGGGGAGGTTTACTGGTGATTTAACCCAGTGGCACTTTACCACTGGGCTATATTCCCAGTCCTTTTTATTTTATTTTATTTTTTTAAATTTTGAGACAGGGTCTTACTAAAGTGCTTAGGGCCTTGATAAGTTGCTGAGACTGGCCTCGAACTTGTGATCCTCCTACCTCAGCCTCCTGAGCTGCTGGGGTTACAGGTGTGCACCCCTGTGCCCCGCAATTCTAAACCTCTTAAAGCAAAATCATGGAAATCGAGTTGGGGTAAAACTTGAATTGCTTTTGTTTTTCTAGTAAGTGCATCTGACTGTGCTGAGGGCCAATGCACTGTAGTGGTTGCAATGCAATACTGTGATGTACTGTAAGAACCCAGACTCCCTGGGTTTGTTTGGATCCTGGCTTTGTCCACCTCCTAGCTGTGTGACCTCAAATAAGTTGTTTAACTTCTCTGTGCTACTAATTTCCCACTTCTTCCTTTCACTCCACCAGTGTACCACAAAGGTGATCCAGCTTCAGCCTCTTACTCCTAGGTTTCCCTCTGTCCTCTGAAGTAAAGTAGCAACTTGCTCAAATGCAGCTTTTGTTCCTGGCACCACTGACCTGCCCCCCCCCCCCCATGGGGAACTCACGTCTTTGACTTGCCCCACAGTGGACATGCAAGTGCCCCTCCTCTCAGCCCTGCCAGTGCTCCAGGTAGCAGAGGAGCAGGTGAGCAAATTTGCTAAGTAGGTACTGAGCAGCCCAGTCTGTGTCAGGGATTCTCTTTAAGCCCCCACTCCCCGGCCCTTGGCTCTGGGGAGAGAAAGGAGGGCCTTCCAGGATGGTGGGCAACCCCTTTTCTCTTCCTGATCTTATAATGACAGGATGGGGGTGTTGCTTTGTCAGTTCTGGACTAACATTCCCCTACAAGTGCACTAGGGTGGTGGCAGCCTCCATCTCTGCATCCACTGTGCCTCCGAGGACTTTGGAGGGTTGGGCAGGAAGCACCTTTGTCCTGGGAGTAGGACCTCAGCCACAATTTGGGAAGACAGAAATAGTCCAGCTGATACCTTGACCTTGAACTAGCCCCTTCCCACTTTGGCTCTCAGCTTCTCTTATTGTAAATTGAGGGAACTGCCAGGGAGACCTCTGATCTCCCTTCAGGAACTTGGCCTGGGGGTGGGGGGCGGTTGCTGACAGGGGAGAAAGCAGCCTGTGAGGACAAAGCAAGGGTTGGTGGCGTCTGGCCTGCCATTCATGCCCAAAGTCCGCCTGGTGAAGGTGCCTAGTGGTTGCTCTTCCATCAGTGCTGTAGACCTGCACCTGCTAGGATCATTGTCCACAGTGGTCTTGGTGCTTGGGCTGTCACTGAAGGCAGGAGGGTGCAGCCTCACCCAGGTGTTAATCTCCACAGATGCCCATCCATGCAGGTGCTGGCACAGTCCGAGGTGCGGGAGGGGCTGAACACCGGAAAGCTGCCCCGTCTGACTCGGGCAGTGGACGGTCTACCTGGTCCAATAGCAAGGGTAACAGTTGAACCTAAGGATGAAAGAGCCAAAGGATATCTACGGACAAACGGGTGTCACTATTGGGGGCACCAAGGTTCTTGGTCCCGAGTCACCTGAGAAAGTTTTTCTTCACCGTCACCTTGTCAGCAGAGGTGTGTGTGGGACCTGGAAGTTCAGGCAGTGTCGGAGGCCAGCTCAGCACCTGGTCTCCTTGCTCCTGGGTCTGGGTCCTTGGTGCACTGATCTCTGCACCCAGATCCTGATACATGCTATCTCCTCTTTCTGGAATACTCTTCCCCTCATTTTCCCCAGGCTCCCTCATTTATCTTAAATATCCCTCTTCAGAGACCCACAGTAACCTGGAGTGGGCTTCTCATCTGTTCTCCTCCCAGAAATAGCTTTTCTTCAGAGCATCTTTCACTATGCTACGGGGTTTCCCCTTTGTCTGTTCTAGTGTGAATGTCTGTGTCGCCCCCCAGGAGCATGCATGCTCTATTCACTGCTGTATCCCTGGTGCATAGTAGTTGGTCAAGACGTCAAGGACAGAATGGATACATGGGTGCTGCTCTCTGTGTGTCCATCACTATACCATCCACATATCATGATGCATAGCCCCTGGGGACATCAAGGAAGTGAAGCCTAACAACAGGGCTTATTTTTTACTGGGCATGTGGTTTCCCCCAGGCTAGGGAAGTAGGAAGATTTGCCTATGTGGTGACTCCATGGTCTGAACGCTGCAGTCCTGCAACTAGACCTGAATTAGGAGCTCAGATCTCTTTGCATGTTGTTTGCATGGCTCAGCTCTGAGCACCAAGCTTCCTCTTCTGGTTTCTTGGTCTGTCCCCAGATCCACAGAACTGACCTGCAACTTCCTCTGCGTCCCCATGAACTGGCCTGACTGGCCAGTGACCACATCTGCTCGGAAGAGGTGAATGCAGTGAAATTCCCAGGCACTGGGGCAATGGCTGCAAAGACTATAGCATGATCGTGCTGATGCGGTGGAGGCTTCCTGCGTCCACTGTGACATTTAACCTTCCCAACAGCCCTGCCGGATTAGCACCATCGTCATCCATCGTCATCCCCATTTTATAGATGAGTAAACTGAGATTTGGAAAAGTTAAAGAATTCACCCCAAATCTCATGACTAGCAAATATCAGAGTCCAGATTTGAGTCCAGGCCTGTCGGATGCTAGAGCCTGACTTAATCACTGTGTCATGATGTATGTCATGTCTTCCTGAGGGATTCAGGGACCCTCACCTTGATCCAAGAAGCAGGGCTGGCCCTGCCGAGGCCCTGTGTTCCCCATTGATACTAAAGCCCCTTAAGTCCCCTCCTCAGTTGCCTTCCATCAGAACTAAGCATTCCCAGATGAATAAGGAAGGGGGACTAGGCAAGGACTTTGGATAGCTGGTGACATCGCAAAGCCTCAGAGAAAGGAAAGAAAAAAATGGCAAAAGAGAAGGTCAGAGCAGAGAGGACACAGCTGCCCATGGCCTGCGTAGAGGTGTGGCAGGATGGGAATGTGGATGTGTGAGGACACCCCGCCCTGGCACCCCAGCAAGGAGCACCCAGCCTGTGAAAGGAGAACCTATGGCCCCATCCCTGGGGGACTGGAAGGACGCAGGCCTGGAATTCAGAAAAAATCCCCCAAGTGATTTTGATTTTCCCGTTGAGATCCTCCTGCCCACCACCCTAGACCTCTAGGGTCTGGCCATTCTCTGGGCATGCCCTGGGCACTTGGCCCTTCACTTCTTATACCTCTGTGCTCTTCAACCACAGGAGTAGCCTCCCTGCTGCTCAGATGTGGCCTTCCAGAAACGGTTTCTGCCCGGGAGGCAGTACCGAGGCCCCTAGAGCAGTGCCCACAGTACCGGAGCGACAGGGCTGATCGCACTGAACTGAGTGCCTGTTCCCCTCCTGGGCCAGGTGCTGCCCTGCTGGACTCAGGGACAAGCCTCATGTTCTCTGAGAGGGGCACTCAACAGGCTGACCTGGCATCTGTTCCCCACACAGGCGATGACTCAGGATGCAGCCAGGGGCCACGACGTGCACGGAGGACCGCATCCAGCATGCCCTGGAGCGCTGCCTGCATGGACTCAGCCTTGGCCGCAGCTCCACTTCCTGGTCAGGTAGGGCTGAGGGAGCTGGGAAGGTGTTCCGAGACCCAAGGGGGCCTCAGGGTCCCTGCGGGCCCTGGACCAATCATGAAAGCTGACAGATTCTGGTTCTTGATTAACGCTTTTTACTTCCTGGTGCTGGGGTTGTACATGCTAGGCAAGGGCTCTACCACTGAGCTACATCCCCAGCCCTCAGATTCTGTTCAAACCCTGTGTGAATGACTTAAGCGAATCCCTGGACTTCACCTGGGCAGGACCTGATGAAGCACAAGTCCTCGGTATGAGGCTCTTTCTCCATTCTCCCTTTACATCTTCCTCATCCTACTCAGGTGGTACCTTGCTTCTTTGGCATTCGCTAGAAGCACAGATCCTTGAAGGAGGTTTGGAATTTGCTTAGAAACACCACAGCTACTGATTCCAAATGAGAAGCCAGGAATTCACAGGCAGCTCTCCCCAGAATTCTCCTGCTTACTTATTTCTAGTTTTTTCCACAGCCCTGCCCTCTTCTAGCCTTTAGAACAAGGGAGAAACTTGGCAGAGCTTCAGGTATCAGGGGCCTCTATTCTCCATGCTTCCCCGAACTGAGAACTGGGGCATCTGCAGGCTGGGGCAGGTGTGTCTCTGAGATTGGTGCCTAGTTGTAAGAATTGCTTTTTCTGGTAAAGATTTTTCATATCTTGGGTCTCCTTGCTTCTCTACCTACGCTGTGAGATGTGCCTACTGCTTCTGAAACATAGCTGGTTTCTTCCCACCTCAGAACCTCTGCCCCTGTTGCCTGGAATTCTTCCCTCAGACTGTGCATAGCTGCCTCCTTCTCATGCAGGCCTCAGCTGCAATGTCAACCCATAGAGAGCTTTCTCGGGTCTTCCAGATTGGACAGATCTGAATTTAAACTGTCTTTAGTTTAAATATGCAAGCTACCTATCCTTTCAGGACTCCACTGTCTTGTCTGTTAAATGGGAATAATAATAACAGGAACCACATTTCAGAAGGGAGTTTGGGACATTGAAAGGAGAAAATATGTGCAAAGGCAAAGTAGCATCATATTGGCACATTTTAGGTGGTCAGTAAAATAGAAATCTCCCTTCTTGCCTCGTACCCAAGTTTCGATGGAGCCTAAGCTTATAGAGTTGAGGGGCATCATTAAGTAAAAGAATATGAAAAGATCTGACTTTTTCAAGTTTACAAAAGCCTATATTTAGGGATCTCCTTCTTCAGAAGGAGTCCACGTACACACGAGGAGACCTGGAGATTGAATTCCATGAAATGTGTGGTCAGTACACCTCCGTCCCTGCTATTCTCATCCCCCAACCGACAAGTAGCCTCCCTTGATCCCTGTGACCACCCCCTTTAATTTTTAGGGGGTTACCCTTGTTGACTTCAGGGAAACAGACAAGCAAACTAGGAAGTCTGGGGAAGTTACAGCGACAAAGTGCTCATTATAGCTTTTTAGCTATAAATGGATTTAGCTTCCCCTTCCGGGGCTCCATTGCCAGGCAGTCCTGGGAAATCCCATGACTGTCACAGATGCACTCTTGGGGCCTTAGCTTGCTGTGGCTCCTCTATTTATTCTTCCAGCAGTTTCGAGCTCTGATCTAACTTCCTTGTGTCTCATAGGCACCAGCATGCATTGCAGGAAAGCAGGGGCGATGGGAGAATTGGTGTTCCCCAGAGGTGTAGGGGCAGAGTGCCCACAAGTTCATTGGCCTCTAAGGGGGTCCTGGCCTGTATCTCCAATCTGTGCTCTTGAGCCTCCTGCATAGCAGGAATAGGACCTCATGTCTCAATGGGGTAGGGTAGACCATTGGTTCAGCGTTCTCACTAAGGCTCTCTTGCATTAGAAAGGAATTTTCCAGTGCCCTCCCTAAGAGAGAATGTTCCAGTATAGATCCCCCCCAATAGCTCCTGACTAAGGGTGGCCAGAAGAGACCTGAGTTGGTCACTTGCTTCTCTTACTCCCTTTCTAGCGGGACTGTGTCTGAACTGCTGGAGCCTACAGGAGCTGGTCAGCAGGGACCCAGGCCACTTTCTCATCCTCCTGGAGCAGATCCTGCAGAAAACCCGAGAGGTGAGGGTGTTGGGGATCGAAAGGCAGAGCTCTGGGTTTGGCATGGTAGAGTTGAGAAATCGTAAGCCTGGATGCTTATACACTGAGGGTTTCTGGAAAGGGTCGTGTTCTCTCCAGTGTGAACAGGTGATTCAGAGACCTGAGCTGAAGCTGCCTCTTAGGACTGACATTGCTTATAAGTCATGGAATAGACAAGAAAGGAGGGAAGAAGCTTAACCAAATCCTTTTTCTCAAAAGGACCCATAAGAACAAAGACATAAAAGAGAAAAACAATTGGGAAGGGAAACTGAGGCCTCCTCTGACAGATCAATATGTGGCTTTTATGACCAAGGAATGCATGCAGTGCTGAGCTGGGCTAGGCTTCCAGAACACCTGTGAATCCCAAAAGAGGATTCTGGCTCTTTTATAAAGAATTCTCTTTTAAGTTTTTTTTCCCAAATGCATGACTGAGTTTGGAAATCATGTGATTTTTCTCTCTCTCAGTTGGCTGCCTCTATAAAAAGAAAGTCTTGGTTTATCAAGACATCTAAGGTTACCATTCTGGCATTACCATTACCTGGTGCTTTTATACCGTGATCACAAGCAAACTAGCTTAAGCACTAAACGGCCTCTGGGGTGCTTAACTTATAAACCCAAATAAAAAGGATCCAATCTGGTGAAGCAGCAGGGAAGGGTTTTGTAAAAGGGATCGAATAGCAGTTGTGGCAGGTGCATCATCTATTCAGAGTAAAAAGGAACAGTCTAAATTTCATCCAGCACAGAAGAGATAGTGGAACCTTTTCTGTGCCTCCAAGCCTGCTGAGTTCCAGAATGCGCCAAGAGAATGCTAGCATTTTAACCTCCCCATCCTCTCCACAGGTCCAAGAGAAGGGCACCTACGACCTCCTTGCCCCACTGGCTCTGCTCTTCTATTCCACGGTCCTCTGTGTAAGTTCACTTGGGCCCGAACAGGAGAGGGAAGGGAGGAGACGGGGGAGAGGAAAGAGCAACTGCCGTCAGGGGCACAGTCCTGGCTCCTGTGGGGACTAACAGAGAGAGGAACTGTAACACTCCAAATAGGTTTTGGCCCTCTGATGTCTTCAGAGCTGCCATCTTGAAGGGCCTCCAGTAACTCCTGGTGGCCACCATTTTGCCTGGCATTTCTGGGCTTTCATAGAGGACCTGCTGTGACAGTAAACCACAAGAGAGTTTCCATTGAGAGATTTTATGTCCACCTCAGTTTTTACCCCAGTGGTCACTTTTACCCAGTGTGATCATCTCTCATGTTCACCAGACTGGTGACCCAAATGCCTGTGTACACTGATTCATTCCACCCAAAAATAAATACTTGCCTCTAGTGAGGATGTCTAACTACAGGATTGAAGATCCTTCCCCAAAATAAGTGGCAACGATGCACAGAGTAGAATGACCTTTAGGTGACAACTTTGCAAAGAGTTTGGGTAAACTGTTCTTTTTGGTAAAACCAAGGCCCTGGGTGCCATCTTGCCCATCTGTGACTTCACTCCTGTAACTCATTTCTCCTTCTTCCTAACCTTGTGCTGCAACACACTGCTCCTAGGTAATACTCGTCCTTTGCAGAACCTTCCAGAAAGGGAGAAAAAGCAGTCTTCGAATATCAGGGAGCTTTTTTCACCTACACCTTCCTTACTGCCCTTTCTCCATCCTAGACACCACACTTCCCACCAGACTCTGATCTCCTTCTGAAGGCAGCCAGAACCTACCACCGGTTCCTGACCTGGCCTGTTCCTTACTGCAGCATCTGCCAGGAACTGCTCACCTTCATTGATGCTGAACTCAAGGCCCCAGGTAAGCGTCGAGGAGGCCAGCACCACAGGCAGGGCTCATGTGGTCAGGAAGCTTCCAGCTCTTCTGGAAGCTTCCTCACTTTTTAACCTTTAGTTCACCTCTGCCCATGCCCTGGTCAAAACTTTGGAGTCTTTTCTTCCTGGTACATGCAATGTCAGGTGGCCGTGTCTGCACAATCTAAAGCAGTGAAAGCGGAAGGAAACTCAAGGAGAAAAATTTAGGGGAAGCCGCAGCAAGGGTACAGGACAGGAAGACCCCAACCCTCCACCTGTGCCTCCGCTCCAGCTAGCCAAGGGATCTCCAAGTTTGCTCAGGTCAGCCAGAGAAGCCTCCAGAATGTTGACTAAGATCTTTACTTGTTCTCTTTGCCCCAGGAGCAAACAGGCCCTTGCATGTGTAGGTTAACATAGGCACAAGAGGATGGTTGGTGTTAGGAAAGGACAGGTCAATGGTCACTATGCAGGTGTGGACAAGGACTTGGTACTATCCAAGTTTTTACATATGGAGTCTGAAAAGTAAGGGTTCTTGAGAAATCAAAAGTACTATTTTAAACATGCAAATGAAGTCTAGGAAAACTATAATAGAGCAAGAGAAAACAAAACCAAATATGATATGGTAGCTTTATATTGGAGTGATTCATCCCATTAATATTCCAAGAAGTAAAGTCATATAACATCTCAATAGATGTCTCTAAAACATTTGGTAAATTCAACACACAGCCCGGATATTCAAAACCCCTCGATATATGGAAACTATTTCCACAGAAGTATTTTAAATACTTGGGCAACAGCCCAAGGTTACGTGCCAGAGGCATTTCCTTTAAACTCAATTGTCTCTCTTTTTGCTTATGGTTATTTTGCCTATGCTAAAGATAAAAATAAAGAATATTTCCTCATCAAGAGAAGATAACATTTTAATTATTTGGAGCTCAAGCAATTGCTTATCTGTCAAGTCTACGAGAATCACCAGAATGAATAACTGTCAGAACTAGAAAATAAGTAGCTTAAGTGCTTTCCCATATACTGGTATCAACAGATAAGGATGCAAAACAGAGAGAAAAGTATAATAGCAATTAAAGATGTGAAAGAAATACAAGAAATGTGAATCAGCTACATGGAGAAAACAAACTTTACTGAAGATAAATAATTGAAGAGACATGTTGCGGCATTCAATCAATGTTGTAAATACACTGTTAGAAAAATAAATGCAGCCCCAATTAAAATACCAACAAGATCTTTTTAAAGCTTAAGAAATGAGTCTATTTGAAAGAAATAGCATTTATTCATGCAGTTGCCATGTATTTATTTTATATTTATTTGTGTATTCTTAAAAGAGAATAAAAATGAGATATTTCCCTTACTAGGTTTTTGAGGGTAGTATAGGGTCATGGTTATTAAAATAGCACATATTGGTGTAAGAATAGATAGATTACTAGAACAAAATGTAGTCTCTAGAAACAGAATATATAAAATTGAGTATATGACAAAACAGCATTCTTAAACCAGTGATGAAAAGATCTTAGCCATTTAATAAATGGTATCAGGATAATTGGCAGATCGTAAGGAAAGGGTCAGAATTTCATCTAAAAAATAAGGACAAAAAACTCAAAAGGAGTCCCGTCTCATACAAAACAACTTGCAGATAGATGACAGGTTTAAGCATGGAAAACAAACGGTAGAAGAAAATAAATTACATGACCCTGGACTGAAGAAGAATTGGTAAACACTTTGGACATCTTGGTGGTGACTGGAGTTCCCTTACCAGGAGGCTGCTTTTCGTCCCTTCTATATTTTGGAGAGAAAGAATTCAAAATACATATGCCTTGGCAGGGCCTTCAGTTTATACCAAAGATCTGTGACTCTTGCTTATTTTGAAATGAACAAGGGAGATGTTGGGTTGGGGGAGGGGTGTCACCTGTGGGGAGACCGCTTCCCAATTTCAAATAGTACCAGCTGGCTCCCCACAATTGAATGCACGCTATGCCTTGAGGTATCTTTGTGGGCAGCTGGGCTGGAGTTCTGTTCTGGGCAGCCCAGCAAGCAGATGTGGTGAGGAGGGGCAGTGGGGGTAAGGCTCAGACCTGTGCTGATGGGTTGTTATGCCTGGAGCACAAGAGCCAGGCAGACCTACCACTGGAGACGGAAATGGAAATGGAAGGAGGGTCCTTTGCCTTGGAGCAGAGAAGACCCTTAGAACCACCATTCAAGGTACTGAGGGCCTTCTGGACATTGTCCCTGGGACCACATGAGGCCTCAGATACCCTGGTGATCAGGGAGAAGACAGATGCCTAGAAAGGGAAACTCAGGTCAAGCTGCCCATGCTAGAAATTTCTCTTTGTTTAGGGAAAACAGAACTGAAATAGGAAACCATTAACTCTCCCTTATGTCAGAGAATAATTTTGAAACAGTTTGAAACATACAGGGGCTGAGGTTGTGGCTCAGTGGTAGAGCACTTGCCTAGCATGTGTGGGGCACCGGGTTTGATTCTCAGCACCACATAAATAAATAAAGGCATTGATTCCATTTATAACTAAAATTAAAAATAAATAAATAAATAAACACATACAAATAGAACCACCACCATTTGACCCAGTTATCCCACACCTTGGCACATATCCAAAAGATTTATAATCAGCATACTATAGTGACACAGCCACATCAGGGTTTATAGCAGCACAATTCACAATAGCTAAGCTATGGAACCAATCCAGATGCCCATCAGCAGATGAATGGATAAATAAATTGTGGTGTATATACACAATGGAATATTACTCGGCCATAAAGAAGACATTTGCCAGTAAATGGATGGATCTGGAGAATATCACGCTAAGTGAAATAACCAATTCCAAAAAACCAAATGTTGAATGTTTTCACTGATATGTGGAAGCTGAATCACAGTGGGGAGAGGGGGAAGAAGAGAAGTTCAGTAGAGTAAACAGGAATGAAAGGAACAAGGGATAGGAATAGGAAAGATAGTGGAATAAATCTGACATAATTTTCCTATGTGAAATTATATATTATTTCCTATGTGAAATTTCCTATGTGAAATTATAAATTACCTAAGTGAACCCCACCATTGTGCCCAACTATAGAATAAGATATATCCTATACATGTATAATTTTGTCAAAATGGATTCTACTGTCATGTATAACTAAGAAGAACAAATGAAATAAAATTTAAAAAATTCAAATGATAAAATAAACTAGATATACAAATCAACACAAGCATTGAAACTGATGGAAATATTGTATGATAGAGGATTTTTCATAAGAATTTTGTAAATATTAAGCAAACCTACACAAGTGTGTTAATGTTTTCATGGATTATTCAAACACAACAAAAAAGTATAGAAAATAACATTTAAGGGCTGGGTACTCACCACTCAGCATTATCAAATTCACAACTCAAATGCCCCTCATTTCAGGTTTCATCACTGCAACAAATAATACATAAATGCTTAAAGCCAAAAAAAAAAAAAACCCACATACAAATATATTGTGAGCCCGTGTCAGACATTGGTAGAGGTGGTTTAAAGAAAGATGGAACAGTGATACAAGCTTCTCATATAAACTAGAATAAGGCTGGAGCTTTAGGTGCAAAATTAGTTGCTATCCTAGAGGGGAATGAAATCAGTACTTCCTGGATTCTGCTTTCTACCGAACAAAAACCACCTGCAACTTATTTCACTTCCACAAGTTAATCTCTAATAAAGAACTTGAGCCCTATCAATAGCAGATAGTAGATTAAATAAAATTACCTTCCTCTACATGAACCTAAGGTAGGTTTGTTAGAAAAGGCTTTAGTATGATTTTTGGTGATACTCCTTCCTGAGTTCTGCCTCTTCCCCCAGTAATCCCAGCTGAGGGAGGCAATAGGAGGAAGTGGCAGATGGCTAGAATGGAGGCTGGGAACTTGAGGCCGTGGAGGAAAGGCCAGACCATTATGGTTTCAAATCCTGGGTCTGGGTCTGTTGCTCACTATCTGTGGGGCTTTAGGAGAGACATTTAATTTATACAAGCCTCAGTTTCCTCATCTGTAGAATGGGAATATGATGGTGCCTCTTTTTCAGAGCAGTTTATGAGGATTAATGCTGCCCACATTGATTTCACATTGCTGTGGTCAGAAGAGATGGGTCCTGGCAAGGTTGCAGGGAGAAGATGACAGGGGGCCTGGGGAGCTGGGTCTTCCACCCAAGGAGCCTTAGGGACCCAGTTGCCATGGAGATTGTGGCTGGGTGTCAGAGGAAGTGGGCTGGTTATCAAGGCTGGGGCCTCCCCCTTCTTCCTGACTCCACCCCCAATGGCATCACCTCCAGCCTGCATGCTGGGGGAGGCAGGAAACCTCACGTCAGTGCCACTGGGTCCTGCCCCCCATAGCCCTCTTGAGCTCAGCCCACATGTTTGTTAAATATTTACTCCATGCCCACACAGCAGCCCAGACCACGTACTCTCCTGCAAAGAACTGATCTGTAATCTGAGTGGCAACCATGGGCATCCTATGGGCAAGTCACTCAGCAGTCTTCGAAGCACACAAACCTCAGGAGTGCTGTCCCAGACCACAGCCCTGCAACGTCAGAGAGAAAGTAATAGTATCCCATTTCATACACAAGAAAACTCAGATTCAGAAGAGGTCAAAAAACATACAATCAAGTGCAAGAGAAGGAGCATGGACCTTGGCATGACAAAAACCTTTGCTTCATCACTTATGAGCTGATGGTCTTGGGCAAGTTACTTATGCTCTCTGCGCTTCCCTGTCAAAAGCAGAACTTACGTTAACGATGATGACGACTATATGGAAGATGAGATGGTTTCATCTGCTGTGTGCTGATGCTATATTAAACACTGGCGAGCATGGGTCCCACATGCCCATGAAACTCCCGTTGGGTAGTGACTGTCGTACCCATTTTCAGACGATGAAGCAGAGGGCTGGACAGTTGAGTAGCTGGTGCCCAGTCACATAGCTAACAGGGTCTCCACTGCCTGAACCTATATGTCTCTTTGGTTCCAGAAACCATAGCATATTCTCCTGTTTGCATAAAGCTTTGTTTCTACGGCAGGCAGAGACAGGTGACTGACTCTGTGACCCAAAACCCTGGGCTGATCGGGCTGTCTTTTTGTAACACTTTCCTCCCTGGGCATTTCTCTCTTTTTTTTTCCCACCCCTTTGGACACCACCAATGCTTTCCTGCCCTTTGACTTCCTGTCAAAGTAGAAGAAACCTCAACCTCAGCTCGTTCAGTTCTGCCTATCAACTGGTAGCAGGTGAATTCTGGATATTCTTCTGTGGCGATAAGGTTCTCTTGAGATGTTACTCAGTGAGACATTTGATCTTTATTCTTTCTGTCTCTGATGATGGGATAAAGGGTTTAGTGTGTTCAAAGGAATGAATGTCAAACATCAATGACGAGTGGGTGGGGGGAGATTCAGGGAAAAGAGCAGAAGGCAGGTGTCCCAGAAATCACAGGTTGTGATCAGCTAGGATACATATAAGAGAAAGCCCCAAATAATAGTGGCTTAAATTCATAAGGATTTATTTTGTCCTTATATAAAATAAAAACTGGAAGAAGGCAGTCCAGCATTGGTAAGTAGCCCCACAAACACTCTCGACTGACCTTCTCTCACCTTTCTGTTCCATGGTCCTTAGCTGGAGGCATTGTCCCCCAGGACATTTCATGGTGTAAGATGGCTGCTGGGGCTCTTGACGTCAGATCCCCATTCCAGTTCACAGAAAGGAAGAAGTGAGAGAGGTCGCAAAAATGAATCCAGCCAACACCTTCCGCAAGGGTGGTTGAGAAGCGTGACTTCATAGCCCAGTGTCCCGTTAGTGAGGAAGAAAGAAGAATGGATACTGTGTAGATGACTAGAAGTTTCTGCGGTGTAAGAGTTACTAGTAAAAGTGGCACAGAAAACCCAGATGGGGCCTGTTGGTGTGACTCTTGGAAGGGCAGGTCTTGCCTCACTTACCCCCAGGCCTGAAGGCTCTGCAAAGCTGGAGGACCACACCCCACAGGCATTCCTGTGGATTCACACCAGCATGGGTCTTCTGTTATCATTGTCCTGTTGATTCCAAGAATTGAAATCCACGCTGCCAGCACAGAAATCTGCACACCAGTTTCCTTCTCCTTAGTATTTTCCTCTTGCCTTTCCTAGACGCATCCCTTCCCATCCTCCGCCTCTCTGCTCCCAGACTCCCAGCTGGCAGGCATCCCAGGCCTTCCTGGCCATGTCCTCTCCCTGCCTTTGTTTGAAGGCTGTGCTGTACCTTCCTGCCCAGCACCTGCTGAGGCTACATGGCCACAAGTCCCAGGTTCCTCCAGCCCCTCTAGAATCCAGGATCCCAAGAAGGGGAGCAGGAAGGTGTTGCTCATGGGACCACAGTTGGGAGAAAGTATAAGAGAAACCTAGTTGCTGGGAGTGTCACGCCTGGGTCTGCTATAGATCAGACTTTCAAACTGTCAACCATGAGCTGACGTTAAGTACAGAAACTGGAGAACTAAACAACACAGACTCCTTTTGGGATTGCAACACGGTTAGGCTGGGCTCTGCTTTACGTTGATGGAATCTTGCTCTTTTGCCTTGTAAGTGGAAACTGAGTCAAAATGTTGCTGCTGTCTGTCTCACCTGTGCCAAGAACTCCCAGCATCCTCAGCGTGGTGCGTTGGTGCATTGTTAACTTTATACCAATACTTGCTTGAAGGCAGAAGTGGTGATTTCCCTGTATCCTTGGTCTGCACAGTCTGCTGCTCTGGGGACAGAGCCATCTTTTGCCACCTTAAGAAGAGTGAAAGCCTAGGTGGATGAAGGTCCCAGTCCATAATCAAATGGCCCCCGTTGCTTTGGGCCTGTGGCAAGGTGGCACATCATGGTGGAAGCAGGTGGTACAGCAGGACCACTCACCTCATTGCCAAGAGGGAACAGAGAGGAAGAGGAAGGGCTGGACTCCCACAGTCCCCTTTGAAGGCACAGCCCCAGTGACCCGAGGACTTTCCACTAGGTCCTACTTCTCAGTTTCCATCACCTCCCAATAGCACCACCTTAGGCCAAGCTTTAACAAGTGGGCCTTTGGGGACTCTTAGGATTCAAGTGAGAGCACTAGGATGGGCCAAGCTCCCTGCTCAGGGAGTGGGGACGGGTTTAAAGGTGAGGGACTGTGGACCCAGGCTCCCTGTTGAGGGAACGGGGTTCAGGGTTAAAGGTGACCTTGGTGCTGATGTTGCCACTCCCTTAGCAGTGATGATCTTTCTGGTGCCACCGGGAACATAATGAAAAGCAAGGTCCATCTGGCTCGCAGGATGCTGGGAGACACTTCTAACCTCACAACGTACCCCAACAAATGGGGAGCTGGAGTACAATTTCTACACCCAGTTCAGAGAGTCAGTTTACAAAACCAAAAAAAAAAAAATTGATAGGATCAAAGTCTTCTTTCCCATTACAGGATTTTCTAATTTGTTTCTAGTTCTGGCCCCAGCCCCTCAATCCATTCCCCCCAAACTCCACACCCCATGATGAGCACTGAGGTCATTACCAAGAGAGGCCAAGAAGGGGGACTTGAAGGGTGTCATCAGGGTGGAGTTGGGGGTTTTTTCCTGATGATTCTATGCTCACTTGGGAGCTGTTGGGGTCTTGGGTATTCCAACAGGCCAATCAGCTCTGAAATCAGCTCCCTCTGGGTCAGGGTGTGTCACAGGTGCCTTTTCAATACCCCCAAGAATGAAGCAAAAAACCATGAGCAGTTACAGGGAGTCCACACAGGGAATAGGGAGCAATCCCCAGCTCTAACTGTAATATAATCCTAAAATACCGCTAGGACAGAATCCCAAGGTATATGGTAATAGGAGTGTAAAATGTTTAGAGAACATGTCTCATCGTGGAGGTGGCAGAAGATCAGAATCCATTAACACTCCGTGAACAGAATTCCACGAGTGACGGTTGAGACTGAGCTGTTCTATTTAGGGACAGGGGAAACCAGTGAGCTCTGGGAGGGCGTGGGATTGGAGCATTTTGGAGAAAACCTGGTGTGGAAGAAGAGTGGCTTCGCAGCCTGCTGCTCCCTGGAGTGTGACCGGTTGTATGTCCTGGGTCAATGGAGGCAGAGTTGGAGGTGAAGATAAGAGGTCAGTGGGATGTGGGTTACGTGTTTGAAATGAATAAACAGGGCTCAGGATGTAGCTCAGTGTAGAGCACTTACCTAGCATGGGTAGGGGCCCAGGTTCCATCCTCAGTACTGAAAAAGAAAAGAGAAATAAGGTTAGGAGATTTTTCTTGTGTGTGTTTCGCAGTTAGGGAGACTGGGGTGGGGGATATCCATTTGTCTCCACTATATTCTACTGGGGGGCAAGTGGGGGTTTCAAGCAGAGCTTTTCTCTGTAATGTATGTGAGCAGCCACCAGATGGTGTCCCAAGTCCTTAGAGTGACAGCACAAGCTCAGGGACTTAGCACCATAGCTAGAGTGTTAATTCAAACCCAGACCCAGATGGCCAGCTCCCCGCAGGGACTTCCCTGTGGCCACCTCCAACCTCTGACAAGAGTGTGCCCTGCCTCACCACAGCCGCAGCCCTGCTGTTTGCCTTCCTCTGCATGAGAGCGGATTGTTTAATCTCACTGCGGTCGATGTAGACTGAATACTCACTGTAAAGTGATCCTATCCAACTCTAGAGTCGTGTGGCAGAAAAAAATGTTTGGCTGATTTCTTCCCAGCAGGTTTGAAGTCACAGGAGAGGGAGCAATGGAAGAGCCTGGAGAGGAAGGGATGTTGGCTGGGAGGGGAGCTGGGGCACAGACTTCAGAGAGAGTGACCTTAGGCAAGGCAGCAGCTTTCCGTGGGGTGCGGGAAGCAAGGCAGATCAGTGCACGTTGGACGGTTGCTGCCTGGCTGGAACTGAGGCTGAGCCTGGGGGGCTGAGGGATCCCTGGGACACACACTCAGCAGGACCATGGTTGTGGTGGTTGGTACCAGGGACCCAGTGACATATGGGGAGGGTGAGTCTCCACAGCCTCCTGTGCCAGGTTCTCCCTCCCAAGGTGCTCTGCCCCACAGTCTCTGACAAGGGAAATGTTACAGGCTGGTGGCTCCCAGGAGGGGCTTAGGAAGGACAGACTGTTCAGGGCCTCAGAGGCTGCCCATCTAAGCTACCCCTAACAGGGGGGAACTGAGGTAAAATGACCTACCCAAAGTCATGTAGAAGAGCCAAGATAGAACTCAGGCTTCTGACCAGGGCTTCATCCCTGGATCCTTCTCTTCCTTGCCAGGCTGCCCCCTCCCTGGGGACAGGGCCTGGGCAGACTGTCTGAGAGGGGACTTTGAATGGAAGGGCAACCAGAGCAGAAACCCTCCAAAAGTGGATGAGGCTTTGGATTTGGGAGGTGGAGGCTGAGGTCACCAAGGCAGGGTCGGGGAGTCATTTGTGAAGAATGACCAGAATCACAGAAGTAAACACCAGGCACATGAAAGGTCCAAATAGCAGCTTTCCTCCCCAGGGTTCTTCGGAGCCTTATCCGGGAACTTCTGGCCTGACTGACCAGCGCCTTCCTGTTGCCCGGCGCCAAGGACACGATTGCTAAAGGAAGAGATAAGCCACGAACTCTCTTTTCTTTGTTGTTGGCCCACAGGAATCTCCTACCAGAGACTGGTTCGGTCTGAGCAGGGCCTGCCCATCAGGAGTCAACGAAGCTCCACCGTGTGAGTTTCCCTGGGACAGGGAGAAATGGGAAGAGGACCTCTCACCCTTCACCAGCCTCCCCACCCTGGCGTCTGGCATTCCCCCATCACTGCACCCTTTCCCACCCTAGTCACCAGTTAACAGGCTTCATAGGACCAGCAACCCTCTGGAAATGCTGGTGATGTTTTGTGTATAACTTCATTTTTCTGCATCAATCATGTCAGGTACTGGGTTCACATTACCTCATTCATCTCTACTTTTCAGAAGAGGAAACTGGAAGTCAGAGAGGCCAAAACACTTCCTCAAGGTCACACAGCTAGTGAGTGTGTGAACCAGGATTTGAGCATCATACTCAAAGGTCCTTGCTCTTTCCACAGTGTCTTTCTCCTGTTACTAAAACAGTGTTTCCCAAATTCTTTTGACCAGGATATACAATTTTAAAGACACATTTTTTTCTCTTTTTCATTTTTTAAAATTTATTTTTAATTTATTTTTTAAATTTTTACAGACTGCATTTTGATTCATTGTACACAAATGGGGTACAACTTTTCATTTCTATGGTTGTGCATGATGTACATTCATACTATTCATGTAATCATACATGTTCATAGGGTAGTGATGTCTGTCTCATTCTACCATTTTTCATACCCCCACTCTCTCTCCCTCTCATTTCCCTCTTTGCTATCTAAGTTCCTCCATTCTTCTCTCACCCCCCATCCCCAACTCGATTATCTATCATCATTCGCTTATCAGGGAAAACATTCGGCATTTGTTTTTTTGGGATTGGCTTATTTCACTTAGAGAATATCATGCTAACTGAAATAAAATACATTTTTATATGACATTCTGGCACACAGAGAGAACTGAAATATTTTTCACGAACTGAAACTTACCCCCATCATCGAAGATGAGCTCTGTCCTATTCTGAACCATTTTATTTAAATAACAAGTTCTGTTGTGACTCCCCAAACCAATTTCATTAACGCTCTCCTGGGTCCTGGCCTGCAGTTTGAAAAGTATCAGAAAGGAGGCACCCATTCCAAGGATCCTCTGGAGATCTCAAAGTTATGTGGGTTCTGTCTTGTCATCTCACTTTGACAGGTTGCAAACTCAGGGCCTCAGATCTCCCACCAGCTCAGAAATTCTAGCTGCTCCATCCCTCCCACTCCATAACCTAGAGCAAATACTTCACTTCACATTGAGCAAATACTTTCTTGAGATGGTTGAAATACTTCTGGGTAAAAACAAGCAAATAAAAAAGTCTAAGGTAGATGTTGAGACAGAAAGACCTAAAAATGTCATATAGTAGCCCCCTCTTATCTGCAAGAGATATATTCTAAGGCATGCAATGGATGCTTGAAACTGCAGATAGTATTGAACTCTATATATGCTGAGAATATTCACCTTTTCTCTTAAAGGAAACCCTTTATGGTGGTTTTGGCATATCTGAACTTTCAGCATCACTACCCTTGTGCTTTTTGGCCAGTATTAAGTAAAATAAGAGTTCCTTGAGTACAAGTGTGTGTTACCATGACAATCTGAGTGATCACTGAGACAGCTACTGAGTGATTAATGGGCAGGTAGTATATGCAGTGTGGATATGCTGGACAAAGGGATGATTTATATCCCAGGTGGACTGCAGCTGGACTGCCTGAGATTTCAACATGTTACTTAGAATGGTATGCAATTTAAAATTTATGTCTTTTACTCCAGGAATTTTTCATTTAATATTTTCAGAGCATGGTTGACTGCAGGTAAACAAAGCCTTAGATAAGAGGGGACTATAGGCAGGTGGGCTGTAGGCAGGTAGGCTGGTGAATAATCTCCAACACCTTTAAAGTACTTCCTGGGCTTTGGGCACTATCTTCACACGTTTTCACAGGTGTTAACTTATTTCATCCTCATGTTAATCCTGTGAGAAAGGTGTTTTTCAGATAAGGAATGGAGGCACATAGAGATTAGTGGGAAGAGCTTAGGGTTGGGAGATGGTCTCACTTGCATTATCTATAAACTGGGGATGATGAAGTTCTTCAGCAATGAAATCATGCAGGATCTCCATCTTGTCCTTCAAACAGTTGGTGCTCAGCACATGCCCACAGGGGGGAAAAAAAAGATCAAGAGCTCAGCGAGGGAGAAGGACTCAGACAGATGCCACTTATGACAGCCTGTCTCCTTTTCCTCAAAAATGGCTAAATAAAAGCCAGTTTCTGTCCAGTTGATGGGGACTTTGTTCTGTCTCTCTGCCCTGAACCTGGGGGCCCAGCTCTGGGATAGACATCCACACAGTCTGTAGGGAACCCTACTTGCAACAGTTTTTCTTTGCTCTGAGTTTTAACACAACATGAAATTGTGAGAGTAAGAACAAACATGCATGTATTATCACGATGGTTCAAATTCACTCTGAGATCAGGCAGTCATGGGGGACTTGGCACGGGGAAAATGAGAAGGCCACGTGTTATTAACTGTTATCAGTATCTGAAGGTCCATGATTCTCCTAACATTTGTGTATGTTTAAACATTTCCATAACAAATAAATTTAAACACTAACACCAAGAGGGAGCCCAGATGTCCAGTGGGATGGAGGTGGAGGTGGCTGAGCAAACACTCAGCCCCTACCCCAATGGGAGCCTGCATGATGGCTTTGGGCTAATCTGAAATGCTATTCCCATAAGTAGAGGAATCAAATGAAGCCCTGACTGGCACCCCTTCCTATGTACAAATGCCACCCTGCTCCATGAGGAATTTCGGGCCCTACCTGCCTCAGACCAGACAACATGTGGCTGTCTGGCTTCCCTTCCCCACCCCCCAAAATCATCAATTGGCTACAAGTCACCTGGACAAAACTACCATCCTCTTGAATAATTTGTATCCACCTAGATGTCCCTTAGGAAAAAATGTTTATATAAAAGTTAAGATTAAGGTTCATTTTTCTTAAAAACTAAGTTCAGTTTGGAAAGTCTTTGAAAGCTCCAGCTGCAAAATACTTCGAAGTGGACCACAAGCATTCCTTTTCGAAATGGGACCTTGAGCCTTCCAGGCCTCTCTCCTTGTCTCCTGCTATTGCTTGCTCGGGCCCTACTGGGCTGTGAGGAGGCCCAGGCCTCAGTGCAGCTGAGCTCTGAGCTCTTCAGGGCAAGGTGTGCAGCTGTGCCTTGGCCTGTTGCCCACCCTAGGTCTCACAGCTGGTCCTCTGTGTCTCCAGCACCGTGCTGTTGCTGAACCCAGTGGAGGTACAGGCTGAGTTCCTCGCCGTGGCTGACAAGTTGAGCGCACCTGGGCACTCACCCCACAGCGCCTACACCACCCTGCTCCTGCATGCCTTCCAGGCCACCTTTGGTGCCCACTGTGACCTCCCTGGCCTGCACTGTAGGCTGCAGGTATGGGCCTGGGACCCTGGGGCTCTGGTGACTTCTGGTACTCTCCTGAGAGCCACAGCTCCCTCTCTGTTCCATCTCGGTAGCAGACTCCGGTACTGCCCTTATCCCAAGTGGCAGGGCAATGGCTAGATCCTGGCCAGAGTTAGGTGGCACTCTGGGTAACGGGCTGGGTGCTGATGTCTGGTGCCTTAGAAGAAGGCACCAGAAATGGGAATGGGTGTTTGACTGAGGCCTGGCTTTTAGTTCTAGCCCTGTGACCAGTCAGCTGTGTCACTCTGGACAGCCTCCTTCCCTCTCTGGGTGCAGGGAGGAGTCTGAAGTCCCTCCTGCTCTGCAGTGTTCTGCCTCTGGGCCCTTCTCTCCTGCCCACTTCCTGAGAGTAGAGAGGAGGCAGGGGGAGGCCCAGCTCCCTGGCCAGCCACGGTAGAGGTGGGCAGTGAGACCAGGGTACAGACTGGTGGCTGCTGCCTTTGTCAAGACCCTGGGAACTGGAAAAGGCAGGTGACCAGGCCACTGTAGCAAACCTCATCTCTCCGGACTTTCAGTCCAAGACCCTGGCGGAGCTCGAGGACATCTTCACTGAGACTGCCGAGGCTCAGGAGCAGGCATCTGAAATTGGGGATGCAACTGAGGCTCGGAAGTGGCTGAGGACGAAGCTCCAGGCAGTGGGAGAAAAAGCTGGCTTCTCTGAGGTCTTGGGTGAGGCTCTGGGGGCAGGGGAGCTTTGTCCTCTTTCCCTCTCCCCTGTTCTAGCTCCTGGGGGTGTAGGTCAGTGGGCTGATGGCTCTGTTCTACATAGCCATTCAGGGACCCAGGTATTTCAGCACCTCGTTGCTCCGCCATCCCTTAGGGCCCTGATCTGTCTGCAGGTGCAGGGTTGGACTGCCATAATGTTGGCAGCTTGTGGGAAAAGGAAAAGCCAGGGCTTGCCGGGGTCATGGGGCTCGGTTGTTTTGTTGAAGGTTTTGTAGAAGCTGCACACATCACTTCCACATGTATCCCTTTAAGCCCACCTGTGTAACATGGCCACATTTTGCCCTGAAGGAGTCCAGGAAATGTCCTCTTCACAACTCTTCCACCATAGAATAAGGGAGCACAGCTTCTGGGAACACTTAGCAGTTTCCATTACAATATTTCTCATACTTTTAAGATAGTTCTATTCTTTTCCCATTTGGACATGGTAAAATGAGGCTCAGGGACCGTGATGTGCCCATATTCACCCAGCTAGTAAAGCACATGGCTTTATATCATGTGCTTCAAAGAAAAGCCTCTGGCTGAAAGTCAGGCATCCTGGCTCCAACTCGGCCTCACACTGTCCAGGTGCATGGCCTCATGCCAGTCCTTCCCCAACTCTGGCCAATTCTCTAAGTCAATGGGTTCAGGCTGGGCATTCTCAATGCCCCGTCCCAGTTCTCTTCTCCTGCCCTCCCTCCTCTTACAGACACCACAAAACCCGGGAAGCTCTACACCATTCCCATCCCTGTCGCCAGGTGCTATACCTACAGCTGGAACCAGGACAGCTTTGGTAAGACCCTGGGGCACCTGTCCGCCACCCTGCCTGAGCTCTTTGTGGTCCTGAGTCTGTGCTGCTGCCCTCCCTCTCTCCTCATGGGCCCTCAAAGACCCTATGCAGAGCAGGGGACAGCATTGAGCCCTAGGCTGGCCCAGCCCCCTGCCTGCTCCTCCCCAAGCCTGCCAGAGCCTGTCCCTCAGAAGCTATTCTAGG
>JAJEJO010049582.1:814849-922142 GCA_020662805.1 Glaucomys volans
GGAGGAGGAGGAGGAGGACTTGGAAACAGATGGTCATTGTGCTCAGAGGGATTCACTGCTCTCCACGAACTCTTTGGTGTCCCGTGACTCTACCCTGTCCCTTGCCTCCTCCCAGGCCTCAGGGCCAGAGCTCTCCCGCCAGCTGCTGACCTCCTTCGTCTCAGGCCTCTCTGATGGCATAGACAGTGGCTATGTGGAGGACAGTGAGGAGAGCTCCCCTGAGTGGCCCAAGAGGCTTGGCAGCCAGGAACACAGGGGCCACCGCAGGCCCGGGCAAAAGTTCAACAGAATCTATAAAATCTTCAAGAGCACCAGCCAGCTGGTACTGCGGAGGAATTCTCGGGGCCTGGAGAGCGGCTCAGACACGGCCCTGCCCCTGCGGCGGGCGGGGAGCCTCTGCAGCCCTCTGGACAGCCCGACGGAGCTCCCCTCCCGGGCCCAGCGCTCACGCTCCCTGCCCCAGCCCAAGCTCAGCACCCAACTGCCCAGCTGGCTCCTGGCCCCTGCCCCCTGCCACCAGCGCCGCCGCCCCTTCCTGAGTGGGGATGAGGACCCCAAGGCTTCCACACTTCGGGTTGTGGTCTTTGGCTCTGACAGGGTTTCAGGGAAAGTGGCTCGGGCATATAGCAACCTCCGGTAAGATCAGTCACTTTGGGGCACCTCCCTCTGCCTTGTGTTATTCTAGTGGAAACTAGGGCAGTATCCAAGAGCAACCAAGGGTTCGCTTCTCACCATCTTCTTTTCGCCAGGAGGCTGGAGAATAATCGCCCGCTCCTCACGCGGCTGTTCAAACTGCAGTTCTTCTATGTGCCTGTGAAGCGAAGCCACGCAACTGGCCCCGGTGCCTGCCCAGCCCCGCTGAGCCAGATGTCTCCACCCCCCACAGACTCCCCAAGGCAGCCAAACCCAGCAGTATGTCCCCAGCCCCCAGCCAAGCAGGGTGGGAAAGTGGACATGAGCAGGTTCCAGTTACCTAAAGGGGGCTGGTTGGGAGCCATCCTAAGCCATCAGGGTAATTCCTTCTGCTTGACCCTCACTCCCAGATCCCTGCACTGCACTTGGGCATGTCATTTTGCGATATGACAAAGACTAAAAGTTGTCATACTTCTCCAAGAGCAAGGAAAATCTCAGCTTGGGGCAGCAAAGATGTACAGGCCTCCTGGGTAGCTGGGAATGACTCTTGTCCCTTGCCCCAGGAGCTGGGCACACCCCCATGGGAGGACAGCACAAATGACATCTCCCACTACCTTGGCATGCTTGATCCCTGGTATGAGCGCAATGTGCTGGGCCTCATGCACCTGCCTCCTGAAGTCCTGTGCCAGGTAAGTGGCCCACTGGGTTGGGGTTGGAACCTACTGACTTGTCACTTAGAAGGCTCTGGGTTTGATTTAGGCTTCCAGGAAGAACTAGGGCTTACTTGAAAAGTAGGAAGGGGGAGTGAGAAGCAGGACTGAGCCTGAACCTAGGGCACTCGGGATAAGAGCTGGAGAGTCACTGCAGTGACAGGGTAGGGTCCTCAGAAGGGACCAGGGACCTTAGATTTCAGCTTCCTTCCTCAACTCCTGGCTTGTCCAGGTTGGCCAAGGGCCTCCCTGGAAGCCTATGTGTCAGATGAGAGGGTGTTAAGACTGCACCATGCTCCCCCACCCCACTCCCCAGTCCCCCTCCAGCTTCCATCTCACCCTCTCCACCCCCCACCCCCCACCCCCGTTCTGTCTGCCTCTGAATCTCTCTTCTCTCTGCCTCTGCCAACACGGTCTTTCCTTCTCTTCCTCCCACTACCTTTTTCTTTCTGGGTCTCTGTTTCTTTGTACCTCCGGCTTGGCTCCCCCACTGGCCACAGCAGTCCCTGAAGGCTGAGTCCCGGCCCCTGGAGGGCTCCCCTGCCCAGCTGCCCATCCTGGCCGACATGCTGCTCTACTACTGCCGCTTCGCTGCCCGGCCGGTACTGCTGCAGGTCTATCAGACGGAGGTAAGGTCTGCCCTGCCCGTTCCACTCCTTCCCCAAACTCCCTGGCAACCAGCGTCAGCATCACTGGATCCCAGACTATGTCCTGCTGGGCCGATTGGCCCCCACTCCCCCTGCTGCTATCAGCTCTGCTGGAGGAGAGGGGTGGAACCTCCCTGCGCAGAGGGCCCCACGAATGCCTGTGCTCCTGCCCTCTCCAGCTGACCTTCGGCAATGGGGAGAAGACCACGGAGATCTTCATCCACTCCCTGGAGCTTGGTCACTCTGCTGCCACCCGAGCTATCAAGGCTTCAGGTGCGTACTGCCAGAACCAGGGAGGAGGCAGGGGCGGCGGGGTCAGAGCGAGGGCCTTGGGGAGGCGGGGCCCGGTGGGGGAGGGGCTAAAATGAGACATCGTCCTGGGAGGCGGGGCCCTGGAAGCCCGAGAGCTAGAGCGAGTGGAGATTGTATGGCACAGGTCCTGGCTGTAAGCGGCTGGGCATCGATGGCGACCGGGAAGCCGTCCCTCTAACACTACAGATTGTTTACAGCAAGGTAAGACCGATGCCCTCTGGGGGTCTGCTTGGTCCCAGAGCGGGATTCATTTGTTGCTGCGACCTGCAGCAGGCTCCCTTTGGTGCTGAGAAAAGGTGGCCAGAGGAGAGAGAGGACATCTCTCCCCTGTGGCCTCCAGAGCCTCTGAAGGCAGCAGGCACAGGGATCTGAGGGTTGAGAGGGTCTGGCTGTGCCACATTTCCAGGGGGCCATCAGTGGACGAAGCCGCTGGAGCAACCTGGAGAAGGTCTGTACCTCTGTCAACCTCAACAAGGCCTGCCAGAAGCAGGAGGAGCTAGGTGAGTGGGGCCTGTGGTATGGGGTGGCATGACAGGGAGGGATTTGGAGCCTGACCTGAGCCATCCTTGACCTTCAGACTCCAGTATGGAGGCGCTGACGCTAACCCTAACAGAAGTGGTGAAAAGGCAGAACCCCAAATCCAAGAAGGGTTTTAACCAGGTAAGGGCTTCCTTCTCCCTCCAGCCAGTGTGCCCAGGTTCCTGTTTGTTGGTGTGTGTGTGCCTGTACACAGGTGTACACCTGCAAGGGAGAAAGAGAAGAAATGTCCTTGACAGGGCCTGTATATGGGAAAGGAGAGGCAAGTGAGGGTTATGGCTTGGGGAATGCAGAGGTATGCAGTGTCATGGGTGTGAGGGAAGGAAGTACCCTGTGAGAGGATGTGTACATGGAAGGGTTGGAGATCCCTGAGTCCAGGGTGTACTCAGGGTGTACTCAGTCCCTGAGTGTACTCTGTTCAGGGAGTCCTAGGGTTCTCACAGTATAGAGGGCAGTCTCCCCAGGGGGTACTTCTACCAGACTCAGGAAAGGGCAGAGGCCAGAGAGGAGGTAGGGCCTGATGGAGGCCTCAGGACCCCTCCCCTGACCTGACCATTTGCTCTGGAGAACTGCCAATCAAGCTCCTGTCCCTTACTCCCCCAGGCCTGATAGGCAATTCTAGGGGAAGGAACCACCAAGAGCTGGCAGTGTTGTGTGGCCTAGGCTCCAGGGTCTGACCCTTGCCTCTCTTCCAGATTAGCACATCGCAGATTAAAGTGGACAAGGTACAGATCATTGCCTCCAATGGCTGCGCTTTTGCCGTGTGTCTGGACCAGGATGAAAGAAAGATCCTGCAGAGTGTGGTCAGGTAGGAAAGGGTGGAAAAAGCTCAGCTGTAGTAAAATGGGGTCCCAGAAAGGGGATTTTGTTCTCCTACCCAGGAGGCCTGGAAAGAGCTGCAGAGATCTCAGCCTGCACTTACCCCACAGGTGTGAGGTGTCACCATGCTACAAGCCAGAGAAGAGTGGCCTACCACCCCAGAAGTCCCCTGACCTGCTGGCCCAGGCCTCACCTGACCTCTGCTCCCTCCTCTGCCTGCCCATCATGACTTTCAGTGGTGCTCTACCCTAGCATGGCCCTGGCACCAGACTTAACAGAAAGCCCTGGGCAACCTCTTCTGGACCCCTCTTCCCAGAAGTTGCTTCTGTGGAGAACTGAGTGGCCCTGTGCTAGGTCAGGGTCCCTTTGTGGGCCCTGCAATGGGTCTGAGGCATGGTGGTAGAAGATTTCTGGGGCCTCAGAAACAGGTGGTATGGAGAGAGGAGGCTGGCCTCTTAGCCGCTCAGATTCCTCACAGCAGACGGAGAGGAATGGGTGAGTGGACCTCCAAAGGGCCATCTGATACTCCAGCATTCCAGCCTCTGGTTAGGCCTCCTCTCCTAACCCTTGGCTGGGCCCAACCTTGCTCTGTCAAAGACTTGGGGAGTTATGTGTCTAGAGTCTAGTCTTCTACTCTGGGGCACAGGTGGGAGAAATGTAGGCGAGACTTTTCTTGACCTGACCTTCAATACTGTCTCCCCACCTCGCACCCCAGAAACACATGCATGCTCACACACACTTTCTCTCTTTTAAGTTCCCCGGTTCTCTGAAAAACTGCACTAACATTTGACCCATCTACTGCTAGGGCCTAGTACAATGCTCTCTTGAGCCCCTTTCTGGATCTGAGATCCTGGGGAGACAGGACAAACTTAAAAGTAGCCACTCAGTTATCTTCTTGCTAAGTGACCAAATGAACTTCTTTGAGTTTCCATTTCCTCAGCACTAAATGGGAGGAAAATAAAGCCTCCTTAAACGGTTTGGAAAAAAAAAAAAAAAAAAAAAAGGAGTGTTCAGAAAACACCTCGCCCAGTGCCTCGCTGAGGTAGGTGATCAGCAAAGATTGGCACCTTAACCTCTCAACGTTGATTCCCCTGTCCTTGGCCACTGGCATGCTTTCATTGCCTTTGTGATGCTCCTCCTTCATTCCATCCCAGTTCACGATGAGGAAGAACCCGGAGAGGGAGTAAGGAGTGATCCGTTGTACCTTCCAAAGAAGGAACTGCCTTTGTCAGCTTCAAGGGTGGGCTGCTCAGGTGCTGTACCCTTGACCCCCTTCTCTATCAGGTTATCCCAGTGTCCCCCACTCCCATCTCACTCCATGGACTGGTACACATTGTGTACAGAATCTTCCATCCTCACACGTTCACTGGAAATGTGGGCCAGATCCCAGAGGGGTAGAAGATGGAAAGAATGACCTCATGAGCTTCCAGCCTGACTGGGGGAGATCGGACCCATACATAGGAAATGTTCAGTAAAATAGCATACAAGAATTAATGAAGGGTGTTTAATATTATTGTTAAATAAAACTCGATTTGTTTCATATTTAATGACCTACCGTTATTTTGCTACATGACAGTTAACTGCTAGTTAGTTTACATAAACCATTTCATGCATAGAAGTAAGATTCTTGGAGAATTGTTTTGATTATCTTTTTGTAATTTTCCACTCTGTAAAAAAATACTTTTGTGCTAAGATTTCCCTGGCACTGTTCTATTTAAGCTCATCATACTCCCTGACACACAAAACAAAACAAAACAAAATGCACACAACAAACAACAAAAATGCTGTGCCTAAGGGCTCAACAGTTCCCATGCCACTTCACTTGGGAAATATAAGCCTGTCTTAGCTATTTCACTGCTGTGACTAAATGATCTGAGCAGCACAATTATAGAGGAGGAAAGGTTTATTTGAGTACTCATGGTTTCAGAGGTCTTAGTCCTTAGAAGGCTGGATCCATTCCTCAGGACTCGAGGTGAGGCCGAACATCATGGGGGAAGAGCATGGCAGAGGGAAGCAGCTCTCATTATCAGGAAGCAGAGAGAGTCTCCACTCTCCAGATACAAAATATATACCCCAAAGCCACGCCCCAATTCCAGTCTCCTCCAACCACATCCCACTTCAATTAATCCTGCATTGTCTCACATGGGAGCTTTTGGGGGACATCTCACATCCAAATCATAACAAAGCCCATCTATACAGCTGCTCGCTATACCCCACACCTCAGGAAGGGACTGGGTGATCATTGCTGACGGATGGCACACAGGACCCTGGACCTACCGTGCAACTAACTGAGAGGAAGAAGAAAGCTCAGTAGTGGCCTCCAGGACTGGATCTGCTTTTAGACTTGGATCACAGAAAGGGAGAGAAGAGGAGGTGTTGGGATAGTGGAGGACACCTGTGACTTGGGAGAGGTAGGTAAGCACCAGGTTCCCAGATCAACTCCTTGGAATGGAGGGAGAAGGATCTGTGAAACGCTTCTGGTCTGCATGCATTGGCTATTATAATAATGAAACACACCTCAAATTCAGTGATTTAAAACTATGAGCATTTATTCTTGCCCATGAATCTATTTGGGTTAGGATGACTTGGTTCCAAGCTGCAGTTGGGGTACAGATTTGCTCTGTGGCTGTCAGGCACCTTGGATCAGCATGCTAGATCAAGAGGGGCAGGCAGATACATGTGATACTCCAAAGTCTGGGGCCTGGAATTGGAGCAACATCTCCTTGCCGGTATTCAAGAGACCAAAATTGATGAAGCTTATCAACCCACAGATTCAATCAGCTCATTAAATCGCACACAAGACAAAACAAAATCACACAAGAAGGGCACTTCACTTCTGACATGCTTTTCAAAGCTACAGAGAAAAACATCAGACAAACCTTGATGGTGGGGTATTTGACAGGATGATGTGGCCAATATTCCTCTAGACTGTCAGTGTCATAGAAAAATAAAGACTGAGAAAATCATAAATCCGCAGAGACTATGTAAACCTGAAAACAAATGCTGTATCGAAACCTGGATTGGATCTTGAGACAGAAAGAGGATATTAATGGGAAAATGGTGAAATCCCAATAAAGTCTAGAGTTCAGTTTTTGAAACATAGACACACATAGGCTCCTCACTGTCAAACTAATGGGAAAAAAAGTAATGAGAAAATATTAAAGATTTCCTGAGAGGAATAAAGTATTAACAATCTAAGGGTTTCTTTTTCTACAGAAACAATGGAAGCCAGAAGACAATGAAATGATATCTATTTAAAGTGCTAAAAACAATTGCCAACCTAGAATTCTACACCCAGAAGTGTCTTTAAATGGTTTTTAAAATTATATATTACTCTCAAGAGATACCTTTTAATATAAGATCACAGAAGAGTTGAAAGTAAAAGGACAGACAGGATAATACCATGCAAACCTGACCAGTAAAGCTAGTATGGTTACTCTAATATCAAAGACCTAAGGCAAGAAGCACTAAAAAAGATAAAAGAGGGGCACTGCATAAAGATCAAGAAGTCAGTTGGGGATGGTGGTGCATGCCTGTGATCTGAGCAGCTCAGGAGGCTGAGGCAGGAGGATCCACAAGTTCAAAGTCAGCTTTAGCAACTTAATGAGGCCCTGAGCAACTTAGCAAGACCCTGTCTCTAAAAAATGGGCTGGGGCTGGGACTCAGTGGTTAAATGCCCCGTGTTCAATTCCTGATACAAAAAAAGAAAGATCAAGAAGTCATTCCAACAAAAAGATATCAGAATTCCAAATTTGTGTGCACCTAATAAAATAACTTTAAACTATATAAGGCTATATATTTTTATATATTTTAATATTGACTATATTAAAAATCTTCACAACCATTGTGAAGAACTTTACCCTACTTTTCAATAACTGATAAAACAAATAGACACAAAATGTTAGTAGAGATACAGAAGATCTGGACAACATAACAAATTTGACCACATTGTAATAGGTAGAGCTGTGTGCCCAACAACAGAAGCCATGTTCTTTTCAAATATAAGCAGAATGTCAAATTTCAAATGACGGAAATCAAACAGATTATATTCTGACTACAATGAAATTAAACTACCAGTAATAAAAGTATTACAAGAATATCCCAACTACCTTAGCACTACATTTCTAAATAATTTATGGGTCAAACAAGAAAAATGGAAACTAGAAAATATTTTGAACAGGTTGACAATGAAGAGAGGATATTGAAATTAGTGAAACGCTCAAGCAATGCCTGAGGAAACTTATTACCATAAAAGTATATCTTATAAAATTGTAAAGACTAAAAAGTCAATTATTTACATCTCAGAAAGTTATGAAAAAAACAGTGGATCAATATTAAAGAAATTGGAGGTGTAAGAGCAGAAATAATTGAATTAGGAAATTAGCATACTAATTGATAAAACCCCAGAAAGACTGATGAGAGAGAAAAAGATTACCAATATGATATATGATGAATTTTTTAAAAAAGGACATCTCTACAGACCTTACAGACATTAAAAAGAGAAAAAGAAAAGATTCAGAGTGTCCCGTAGCTCAGTAAACTTGCCAAGCATGATCAAGGCCCTGGGTTCAATCCCCAGCACTGGGGGGTGGGGGGGTGGGGAAGAGAGAGAAAATTTAACAAATAACTACACAATTAAATTTGAGAATTTGTATTAAAAAGGAGAAAGGGATCAAAATACAATTTTCCAATCTGATGGAAGAAATGAAAATTCTGAGTAATTCTTATCCTTTCTTCTCTATAAATAAGGGGTTCTTTTCCCCTCTGCTTTCTTTCAGATTTTTCTCTTTGTCTTTACTGTTCTGCAGTTAGAATATGGTATGCCTAGGGGTGTGTGTGTGTGTGTGTGTGTGTGTGTATAATAACAATTACTATTATTTTCCATGAAATAGATTCTCACTATTGCCCAGTCTGGCTTTGAATTCCTGGGCTCGAGGGCTCCTCCTGCCTCTCTGCTTTCCCAGTATTTGGGACTTTAGGAAAGCATCACCATTACCCAGTTCTTGGACCTTCTGATGCAGAAGCTGGGAACTTCTGCCTGGTGACAATGGAAATGAAAACCAGGCCGCGGGATAGGAACACAGAGACAAAGCTTTCATTGGGGAAGTTT
The DNA here is from genome assembly GCA_020662805.1 of Glaucomys volans. NCBI lineage: Eukaryota > Metazoa > Chordata > Mammalia > Rodentia > Sciuridae > Glaucomys > Glaucomys volans. The sequence goes on from JAJEJO010049582.1 coordinate 823,618, forward strand.
ACCACCAGGAGAGGGGAGAGAGCACTGATAGAGAGATCAGGGGCTCCCTGAACAACGAAAGACCTAGTTTTTATTCATGTGTAAGGGTGTAGGGGTAGGCTAGAGTTTGGGAATTTTAACTGGCTTTAGGTACAATTCAAAGGTGTTTTTGTCTTTTTGAGTATGAGCACTTCCACACTGAGGGAGGGGCTGTCAGCTAGTGGGTCTGGAGCCAAGTGTTACACCTCTCCTAAGGATGCCGCATCTGTATGAGCATCTTTGTGCTGTGATAAGAGTGAATGGCTGCAGCTGCTAAGAGAAAACATAAGTGGGGGCAGGAGCAGAAGAAAACACAAATCATGCAAGGAACAGGTTTAGGGCCTGGGAAGTTCCTCTTTAGCTCTTTGTGGCAATCCTACAACAGTTTCATTGTCTTTCTAGTTTATCCTCTGTGACGATGTTAAGGCAAGGGCATCCTGATTCTAGAGCTGCCCCTGGTTTTTGAGGTTGATAAGATAGTTGGAGAGAGTGAGGGCATAGTCAAGAAACTATGTCATACTTTTTCATGGGTAATAGGCTGTGAGTTAGGGTTGGAAAATAGAAAAAAAGCTCTTAACATAATTTTAATGGCAGGCAGGCTATGAGTTAAGGTCTGGGGATTGCATTTGACCTTTTTGTGGGGGGCAAGGGGCAAGCAGACTGTTTCATTCTGTTTTTCTTTCTGCATTTCAGTTTGGGAAGTTTCTACTGACATTTCCTCAGGGTCACTGATTCTTTACTTGGTGATGTAGAGACTGATTAGTCCTTCAAGCATTTTTCATTTCTGTTACCATGTTTTTGTGTTTGTTTGTTTTTTGTTTTTTTTTTTTCTTTTCTTTTTTTTTATTTACTTATTGATTCATTGAACACAAACGGAGTACAGCTATTGTTTCACTGGTTGTACACAAAGTAGAGTCACACCATCTGTGCGTTCATGCATGTACACAGGGCAGTGGTATCTGTCACACATTCTGTTATTAATTTTACCCCCCACCCCGTGTTACCATGTTTTTGATTGCTAGCATTTCCTGTTGATTCTTTCTTGGAGTTTCCTTCTCTCTGCTTATGTGATTGTATGTTTTTGCATGTTGTCCACTTTTTCCTTTAAATCCCTTAGCATGTTAATTTAGTTGTTTCAAGTTCCCAGTCCGATAATTCCAAGAACACTGCCATTTCAGAGTCTGGTTCTGGTGTTTGTTTTTCCTCTTCGAACTTTTTTGTTTTGTTTTGTTTTGCTTTTCTGTCTTTGAGTATGCCTTGTAATTTTTTGTTGAAAGTCAACAATGTGTACTGGTTAAAAGGAACTGAAGTAAATAGATCTTTAGCATCAGGTTTTATGTTAATTTGTCTAGGAGTTAGGTTGTGTTTATCGTTTGCTGTGTCTGTAGGTGTCAGAGGTTAACATTTCTTCGGGTATCTTTTGTTTCATTGCCCCTGTTGTACAAGAGCCCTACTTATGTGGTGATAAGTGTGGATGAAGTGTTCCATAGTCCTGTGATTAGGTTTCCATCTTTAGTGGGTCCATGCCTCTGGTGCTTCTGTTTACACTCCTTGGACCAAACATGATGGTTAGGGAAGGTGGTGTTGATATTGCCCCACAGGAAGGCTAGAGTGGATTGGGTTTGAATCTTTCCCTTCCCCCTTCTGGTAGAAGTTTCTCACAAGGGCAGGCTTTGTGAAGAGGCAGAGAATACTCTTGGCATATTTCATAATGGTGTTTCCTCTTCCTTATGCTGGAAGATGAGGGAATATTGCTGTTCTTCACTATGAGAACCTGCTAGGGCTCCTAGAGGTAAAACTCACAAATGTGTGCCATCCTCAATGATAGGGTCCCCCAGAGTCTCTCACTCTCAAGATTGTCCACACAGAGCTTCCAGAATGCACCAATTACAGTTTAAGCTTTCTTACTCTGGCCCTGGTTCCCCAGTGGAAGTTTCTCTTCTTGGGCTTCCACTCCAGTAAGTTTTGATTCTTTGCGTGTATCTAATTTTTGAAGCAAAAGTTTGTCCTGCGACCTCAGTTTTCTGTTGAATTTAAGAAGAGTTGTTGACTTTCAGTTGTTCAGCTTTATTTTCATGATGTTAAAAGGGGAATCACACAACCAGGCTCCTTACATGTGCTGTAAAGCTGTTCCCACTGAGCTGAACTGAAGTGATCCCAGAGGTCTGCATGGACCAGTTCTGAGATCCCACAGGAAGGATTTCAAGCAAGCTGCAAAGACTAACAGGCAGGAGATTTTTTAGAGAAAGTGAGGATGAGGATGTACAGCACAGGCACTGGGTGGACCACCTCTGGAGAGAACAGCTTTTACAGAGTCTGAGTTTTTAAGTCCCTTTTTAAGTCTGGGTTGGAGTACCTTTGTTCTTGGCTTAGTTTCTCACACCCCCTTAAGTGCTCTATTACCCTTGGTTGAGCCCTCAGCAAATTTCTTTGTGAGAGTCATGATGACCTGGTCATAAGAGGTGGCTATGACAGGGTTTCAGTGATGACCTGGTCATAAGGGGAGGGTCAGGATGACCTGGTCGCAAGAGACAGTTGCGACATGGTCTGGAAGTGATGGTCTCCTTAAGTGTTATAAGTAACTGGTTGGGGGAGTTTAACATACCAGTTCCCATTTTCTGGATGCTTGTCTGTTTTGATAAAATTTTTTGTTATCCCATCTGCCCTGTGACTTATGAGCTCTCTTTGATGTGTATGTCTGATGTCCTCCCTATAAGTTACTGTCTATCCTTCATTTTTCTCCCCTACTCACCTGTTCATGGCAGACTATCCACTTATCACAAGCAGGACTGGAAACCAGAAGTCAAGGCTTTTTCTTTTTTTAAGATTTTTTTAAATTTATTGGTGCCTTATAGTTGTACATGATGATGGGATTTGTTGTTACATAATCACACATGCCAATATCACTCCCCAGTACATCCCCCCCTGGCTCCCTCCCTCGGTCCCTTTTCCTCTACTGATCCTCCTTTGATTTTCATGAGATCCCTGCTTCCACCCTTATTTTTATAAAAAAAAATTGTTCTAATTAATTATACATGACAGTGGAATGCATTTTGACACAGTGTACACAAATGGAGCACAATTTCTCCTTCCTCTGGCTGTGCATGGTGCAGTCACACTGGTAGTGTAATCATACATGTATTAGGATAATAATGTTCATCTCATTGCACCATCCTTCCCATCCCCACACCCCCTCCCCTCCCCTCACTCCCCTCTGCACAATCCAAGTTTCCTTCATTCTTCTCTATCCTCCCCCACTCCCAATTATGAGTTAGCATCCGCTTCTCAGAGAAAAAAATGGCCTTTGTTTTTTTGGGTTTGACTTATTTTACTTAACATGATATTCTCCAGCTCAATCTGTTTACCTACAAATGCTATAATTCCATTCTTCTTTAAGGCTGAGTAATATTCCATTGCATATATGTTCCACATTTTCTTTATCCATTCATCTTGTTAAAGGGCATCTAGGTTGGTTCCATAGTTTAGCTAGAGTGAATTGAGCTGCCATAAACATGATGTGTCTGCATCACTGTAGGATGCTGATTTTAAGTCCTTTGGATATAAACTGAGGAGTGGGATAACTGGGTTAAATGGTGGTTCCATTCCAAGTTTTCTGAGGAATCTCCATACTGCTTTCCAGAGTGGTTGCACCAATTTGTAGTCCCACCAGCAATGTATGAGTGCACCTTTTTCCCTACATCCTTGCCAACACAAGCCATTATTTTTTTTAATTAAATAAAAAAATCTCACAAAGATAACCATAAGTCAAGTGGATTCACCAGTGAATTCTTCCAAACATTTAGAGAAAAAACTACTCCAATCTCATATAACATCTTTCAGAGAATAGAAAATGATGGAATACTTTCCAGCTCTTTTTTGAGGCCAGCATTATCTTCATATTAAAATATGAAACGTGTGCTTCTAGGTTATTGATCAAGTTCCCTCATACACTTAGATTCAGAAGTCCTTAATTAAAAGGTAGCATATTGCTTGGGAGTGATATTGGCCAAATTATATTGTTATATTGTTGTATTGTGTGCATTTATGAATATGTAACAAGAGATCCCAGCATTATGTACAACTACAGTGCACCAATAAAAAATGTGGAAAACAGGTTGACATATCAAGCATTTATATGTGAATAAGATAAATATATCAAAAACAAATAAGATTTATTCCAGTTAAATAAGGATCATTCAATAATAAAAAATAAATTATCTTTTGGGCATGATGGAGTGAGACTGTTGAAAAACATCTCTATAAAAAGCAAGGCGCCTGGTGTGGTGGCACACACCTGTAGTTCCATCAGCTCAGGAGCCTGAGGCAGGAGGATCATGAGTTCAAATCCAGCCTGAGCAAAAGCAGGGCCTTAAGCAACTCAGTGAGACCCTGTCTCTAAATAAAAAAGTACAAAATAAGGCTGGGGATGTGGCTCAGTGGTTGAGTGCCCCTGAGTTCAATCCCCGGTACCCACCCCACCCTAGCAAAAAAAAAAAAAAAAAAAAAAAAGCAAGGCAATGGGCTCCGGCTGTAGCTCAGTGCTAGAGTGCTTGTCTACCATGTGTGAGTCCCTGGGTTTGATCCTCAGTACCACATAAAAATAAATAAAGACATTGTGTCCATACACAACTAAAACATATTAATAAAACAAGACAAAATTGTGTGTGTGAATTTAAAATCAATAAAGGAATAAAATGATACACTAAAATATTAATAATCAAAAATAAGATAGTATAAGAACAGAATGACAGAAAAGATATGAAATAGAGACAAATAAAAAACCAATAACAAAATAACAAATGCAAATCTGGTCATATGCTTATTGTATTAAATGTGAATTGATTAAACACTTCATAAGCAAAGACTCTCAGACTGGATACAAAAGCAAAACCCAACTATGTGCTGTGTACAAAAGACATACTTTAGAGTCACATGCACAAGAAGATTGAAAAGTAAAAGGATGGAAAACATGCCATGCCAACAGTAACAATGACAGCTAGGGTGGCTATTTTAGTATCAAATAAAATAAACTTTTAAGATAAGAAATATTACCAGAGACAGAGGGGCATTTTAAATGATATTAGGATGAATAAGTCAAGAACATAATTAATATACAGGTATACACACACAACAATAAAGCTCTAAAATACATAAAGCAAAAATGGACAAAATGGAGAGAAAAAAAAGTAGACAACCTTAACAAAATTAGTTGGAGATTTCAAAATCCCCCTCTCAATAATTGGCAGAACAAGTAGACAGAAAACTAACAAGGACATTGACCTACCTGATACTTAGAGAACACTTCACCCATTGGTAGAATACAAGCTGCAACATTTCCTATAGAAAATCCGCCATCTTTCTGGCCTAGGGAATAAGGGATGAAACCTGGGTCAGCTAAGACCACTGGAAAATGAGACAGCGAAGGGAGCAGAGCAGGATCCTGTAGCTGACAGAACTACAGGAATGGAACCCTTAATTCTGCCCAAGTCTTTAGCTGACTGCTGACTACTGGACCATACTTACGTATTTTGGTTCAGACTCAAAGCATCTTGCAGCCAAGAGTAAATGAACCGAACTGAACTGAGATTTGAACTGCACATGGACAATGTGACAGAATTTGTAATTTGAGTCTAATAAAAGTAACAACCTGCAAAAACAAAATTATAAACATTCTTCACAGGAATATAACAGAATCCAGATTCTCCAGGATATAAAATTCACTATGTCCAGTGTTTAGTATGCTTTTTCAATACTGTGACTAAAAGACCAACCAGAACAAATGTACAGAAGGAAAAGTTTTATTTAAGGGCTCACAATTTCAGAGGTCTCAGTCCATAGGAGGCTGACTCCATTCCTCAGGGCTCAAGGGAGGCTGAACACCATGGCAGAAGAGTATGGTGGAGGGAAGCTGCTCACATGATGATCAGAAAGCAGAGAGAGACTCCACTGGCCAGATACAAAATACATACCCCAAAGGCACACTCCCATGACCGCCTCCTCCAGCCACACCCTATTGGCCTTCATTTACCACTCAGTTAATCCCATCTGGCAGATCACTGAGTGGGGTAAGGCACCCACAATTCAATCATTTCTCCTCTAAACCTTCTGGAATTGTCTCACACATGAGCTTTTGGGGGACACTTCACATCCAAACCATAAGAATGCAATTCAAAATTATTCAACATCCAAATGAAATGTGGTACATTTTCAAAGAAAAAGATTATCAACAAAGGCCAAAACCGAGATAATCCAGATGTTGGAATTATCAAAGATTTTAAGTCAGCAATTTTATTACACATAACAAGGTAAAAAAAAAAATAGAATGATTGGCTTGATTTAGTGGCTCCCAAACATGACTGCACATTAAGATTATTTAAGAATCATTTGTAAAAGATTAATGTCTGCATCCCAATCCAAACTAATCAGAATTTCTGGGAAATGGAGGCTGGGTGTTCATATTGTTTAAAAGTTCCCTAGATTATTCTGATGGAGGATGAGGGCAGAGAACCATTGCTTTGGTTATTATCACCCCCACTAGAAAGACAGACTCCTTAGGCCAAACTTCAGCATAAATCACTGGCTAACCTGTAGATGGGTACCTGTAGGTCTGATGCTCATTCTGAATAATCACCATGATCTATGATCAATCCATGAGCCAAGGTGTCACAGACTAAAGGGAGTCTGAGCCAGAATGTCTCATCCAGTCCATGATTCTTGTCAATCTGAGTCACTGAGTACTGAACAAAGGGGTCAGGGACCTGGGGGTCTCTGCCTAGAGTCCCAGTACTGCGATTCAGGTGAAGGAGGTTGTGCTGCTCAGCCTCCCCACCTTCCCCACATGTCCTCCACATGTCTGCTTCACCATGGACTAAGGAGAAGCTGGCAAGAAGCTTGAAGATTCTTGCCTCGCACTGCTCCCCATAGGATTATTCCTGTCCCAGGGCCACAATCTTCTAGCCTTGCCATCCCTGGCAGGGGCATTTATCCTCTGACTCTGGGACATGGGGATGTCACTCATTGCCAGGTTTCTGCTTCCTAAAGGCTGGGTGGGCCTTATTGAGGAGACCAAAATCAAACTGTGCACTGAGGGCCTCAGGGTTGGGGCTGTAAAAGGGGTGTCGTCCCTTGCCCCTCCCCTACTCCACTTCTTTGATTCCCTCCTACACCTGGAGGGATTCCTGTGGCCTTACATTCCCTCTGCTTCCTTGGCCAACAGAGGTGCTCTCTCAGACTAGTCCTCTGATGGTAGGAAGGCCTGGGAAGAGCAGAAACTGCCACTGCTGTACAACCCTGGCCACCCCACACGTCTCCAAGCTTCAGTTCCTCACCTGTGAAAGGGATGCAGCGTCTATTTTTAGGGGACTGTAGGTTTATGAGAGGAAGCTATGTGAATGGGGACGGTGCTTTCTAGACTATTATCCAGGAAATTGCAGGGCCCCAGGACATCCCTGCCTGGCCCCAGGAGATCCCTGGGAGCAGAAAGTCAAAGGATCTTGGCCAGCAGAGCAGGGGCCTTGAAGCCTTCCTGAAAAGGAGGCTCCTCCAAAAACAATGGCTCCTAGACTTGTTTGTCCTCAGGCAGCTTGGCACTTCCTGCAGGGGCCTGAAGGCAGTGGTCCATCACCTTCCTCTGATCTCCCCTGAGATCCAAGTTAAGCTCCCTCCTGCCTCCCAGGTAAAGTGCCCCACAGCCCCTGAGGCAGAGAAGCCCACAGCCCCCTCCATCTGCTTAAATCAGGCTGTAGAGAAGTTTCCAGTCCCTGCAGTCACACACAGGAGATCCTCTGGACCCAGCCTGGAGCAGCCAGGTCCTGTGTGTGTGTGAGGTGGGGGGGGGGGGGGGTATTGGTGTTCAGATTCCCCACCCCTATTGTCACACTCACCATCCACTCCAGCACTGGTAGCTGTGGGAGGTGGGTCTTTTCCTGAGAAAAGGGCTTTCTCAGGGGAGAATTGACTCTTCACTTTCCCATCTCTTTTAATCCCTCTTTCCCCCCAATCCTGCGTCCCTGGAATAGGTGCCTTCTGCCTCATTCTGGGGTAAAGCAAGCAGGTGACTGACCGTGTCCCCAAGTGTGCCAGTTTATTTCTCTATGTTCCCTGGGCAGGTACACGTGTGTCCTGGCTCAGACCAGGGCTTCTGAGCCTCTGAATGTGCATCCTGGGAAAAGCAGCTGTGGACATAGCTGGCCCGGGTGTGCACCCCTTGAGAGAGCCCCAGAAATTTAGAGCTGGAAGGTGCAACCTTTCAGTCACTGCACCCTGAACCGGGACTTGCCAGAGAATGTCCAAGGAGAGCAAACTGAGCCATGAGCAGTGCTTCCCAGACTTATTATTCCCATGCTTGTGCCCCCCAAATTCCCTGCTACTGAGATCAGAATATTAAACCCATTTTTCTGGTAGGGAAACTGTTAGAAATACTAACGTTGCCCCAAGGAATTAAACACAAGCTCAGAAGTAGATGAGCAAGGCAAGCTTATTTCTGCCAGAGGAGCAAGCTACAGAACCTAGCAGGCAGGTCCAGGGACTGACGTTCACCTGCTTTTATGCCTAACCAGCGCCGCCCTGTGCCCTGATTGGAGGACTCGGGTACAATCTCTGCGATTGGCGAATTTTAAAATTAGGGCGGGCAAAGGGGAGGGCTACAATTAAAATAGCTGCAATTCAATCCGATGAAGGCTGAATACTATATTCTGAAGATGAACCATCAGACTTTCTATTTCTCACAAAACTGAATGGCAAAGAAGTTGAGTAACTTACCCAAGATCACAGAGAGTGAAAAGGAGAAGACAGAAGTCAATCCCAGACAGTTCATTCCAGAGTCCCTGTCCTTAACCACTAAACTATATGGGCCCCGAACCACTCACACGAGTGGTGGGTAAACTGAGACCCAGAAAAGCAAAGTTCACACAGATGTCTAAGAAGGGTGCCTTCATTATAAGGGACTTCAGGAGCTCTGACATTTCATCAAGGAAGCCGCACTGCTCACCTCCTCGGGAGTAGTGGGTAAGCCAGGGGCTGGGAGGAGAGGGAAGCTGTGGCCTGGCCAGGATCCAGGCAAGTCTGTGCTGTCCACTACCGAGGGGAGGAAGTCCAGAGGAAGCCCGGTTATAGCTCCAGGCAGGAGAGTCGGCCTAATGTGGTCCCCTGAGACCTCTGCAGCGGAGCGCCCCCCCACCAACCCCACCTGCACTCCTCCGAGGGACGGGACCTCTCATCACCTTTCTGGGTAAAACTGGAGCCCGGAGTCTCTAAGGCCAGAACTCAGGATCCTTTTGGGACTGAGAAGCCGAGAAGGCTTTGGAAATATGCTTTCCAACCCCTCAGGTTACAGGTGAAGAAACTGAGGTCGAGGAGAAGAGTGTCACATAGCCAGAGGCATGCTAGAGGACAGCCCTGTTGGATCGCCTGTCTCTTTAGGGTGTGTGGTGGGTGTGCACCGGTGTGTGTGTTCATGTGGCATGCACAACAGCGTAGATATGCATAGAGACCAGGCCTTTTGCACAGGTTAAAGGGGTTGGACTCTGAGTTTTCTCACTGGCCATCCCCAGCTTTCTTGGCCTGTCTCTCTTCCTGGTATGAATACCTTTGCCAGAAGGAAACAGGAATTATGTACTTTATAAACATCAAGAAGCCCCTGGCACCTCCCCCACATCCTGGGAAGCTCTCAGGCCTGCTCCCAGCTCAGCATCTCCAGAGAAACCGGTGGGGTGAGGTGGGGAGAAACTCAAAGATGATGGGGTGAACGCAGGGAAGGAGGGTGCACTTGGTCTCCCACTCAAGGATGCCATGAGAATGGGGAAGTAGCTGGATACCAGGCATCCTTCACAGCAACCCCAAGTTCTCCGTGCCTATTCGTCCCTTCCCCAAGGGAATAAGGGTACCAAGAAGCTGGGAAACAGTTGTACCTGCTAAAGCCTCAGGAGGTCAAGGGTTACATACAGGGGTTTCCCTCACCATCTGAAGGGCTGATTTCAAAGAGGGAGTGGACTGGTTTTCTGTGTTATTGTGAACCAATGAACACATTACTAGTCCAAAAAAAATGTACATTTAAATTTAATAAAAGAATGTGCTTGGTCCTTATATACAGATATAAAATGGTCTCCCAGAAAACAAGGCAAGTGGAAGAACAACTTATATGGTACAAGCTCATGTGTAAATTACCCTGAGCTGTGAACAATGGTTAGTGTTGAGTGGGGAGAGAAAAGAGATTGGGAAGGGGAGAAGGGAGACCCTTTCTTGTTTCTATTTTTATAACATTTTCTATGTCATTAAATAGTTCTTGTATAAAAATTAACACAGCCGGGTGCGGTGGCGCATGCCTGTAATCCCAGCATTTGGGAGGCTGAGGCAGGAGGATCGTGAGTTCAAAGCCAACCTCAGCAACTTAGTGAGGCCCTGAGCAACTCAGTGAGACCCTGTCTCTAAATAAAATACAAAATAGGGCTGGGGATGTGGCTCAGTGGTGGAGTGCCTCTGGGTTCAATCCCCAGTACCAAAATAAATAAATAAATTAATTAATTAACACAAAGTTGCTAGAGAGCATATAATTTCCAAAAATGTCCTGTGTTTTTGTTACATTCATTTTTCTAAGGATACACTTACTAGTAAAATGCAGACGTGATGTTTCATTTTCTTGGGTAAAACTATTCTTATTTTGTCTCTTCATAGTTTTAACTCTGATATCCACTTTATACCCAGTGGGTTCTTCTTAGGGTGTCAGAAAAACATTAAGGCTTGGGCTGGGGGTGTGGCTCAGTGGTAGAGAGCCTGCCTAGCATGGGTGAGACCCTGGTTTCCATACCCAGCACAAGAAAAAAAAAAAAAAAAAGAAAGGAATGGAATGGAAAGGAAGGAAGGAAGGGAGGGAGGGAGAAAGAAAGAGAGAGAAACATCAAAGCTGAAATTACAAGAAGCAAGTACTTCCAACAATCCCTGGGCCTCTACCCCCACTTCAGAATTGGGAAGGGGTTCTTGAGATTACAATCAGACAATAAGGAATCCGTTCGGCACAGGGGAGAAGTGGAAACAACCAGTCTGGTCATCACTGAGTAGATCCCACTAGTTGATGCCTGATTGCTGCTGATTCGCTTTCCCCACTCAACTTGAAAGGAAAAGAAGGTTTGGGGTCAACACTGCAGAGGGAGGGGTGCATTAACGCTAATGACACCAGACACCACTTTTCTCCCTGTCAAACAGGTCCATCATCATGTTTATTTTTGTTTTATTTTTAGTCCTAGGGATGGAACCCAGGGACCCTCAAACACAGAGCCACATCCCTGCCCTTTTTAGTTTTCATTTTGAGATAGGATGTCACTAAGCTGTTGAGGGCCTCACTCAATTGCTGAGGATGGCTTTGAACTTGGGATCCACCTGCCTCAGCCTCAGGACCCTGCAGGGGATTACAGGCGTGTGACCACGCCCCAGCTCTTCATACCTTCTTTAACAAAGTAACAGAAAACCAGGACCACTACCAACTACTGTGACTTCCTATTTTACTTAATATCAGAATGTGCCTCTGTAAATTCTTTAGTCCTTAGGATACAAAGTAAAAAATAATCCAAAACACATGTAAGTAAAAACCAAAGAATTTAGATGGTGGGGGAAGCATTGGGGGTGCCAACAGATTTTATGGAACACATTAAGTTCTGAAAAAAATAAGTATTTTACACTTCTATTGCTCCATGTTAAAAAAGAAAATGCCCCCTGGAACCCGCCCCCCAAAGGATGGAGAGGTGAAGATACTCCAGGGACAGAACACAGTCCAGGGGGACAGCAAACAGCTCTCAGAGTGTGTCCACCTCTCTCTACTGAAAGGGACTGTGGGATTTGGGGAAAGGGACTGTAGGGGAAGAAGCCCTACATAGGAGAGGCACTAAGGAAACCACAAAAATACAGTTTCCAAAAATGTAACACGCCCTAGGTTACAAAGGGACATATAGAACCTATTGATTTCCCTGATGTGAGTAGAAAGGAAAAATAGAAAGCAGGGAAATTTTCACCTGGCTTAGAATACATCCTAGAGACCAGAATAAATTCCACAGGACCCCACAACCAGTGAGGCCAGTGCAGGGGTGCCACGGCCATCTTTGGTAGGGCGTGTACACGCGTGTGTGTTCGTGATGGAGAGACTGAGGCCCAGAGGACGCCCAAGTCAGGGTGAGAAAGTGAGTCCCCACTGCCCTGGTCTCTTCTTTCCAAACACAAAGAAGACAAACTTGTTATTCATATAGGTCCCCTACATCTTATCTAAGTTTTTAAGTCAAAAGTGTGTGTGTGTGTGTGTGTGTGTGTGTGTGTGTATGTGTGTGTATGTGTGTGTGACAGAAAGGGATTTCTCTTTTCTACTCTGAATACTCCTATAATGTTTGTGTATTTTGACAATAAATATATACTTATGAGTTACTTGAGTAATTATTTTAGACGTCAAAACTTTTAAGAAAGAACATTAATGGTGTTTAAAAACAAATTCTCTTCTCTTAGCATGTCCCCCCAAATAAAACCAAGAATGACTGAAGGGGTGAGTGGATGGATATTAAGCATAAACCTACTTCCTGTAAACTATCACCCCAAATCATCCTAATTCTGCACACGCACATCTTGCAGAATTCCACTAACAGAAGTAATGGATGGAAAATTCCTAAACTGTCCTGTTTCTCTGTTTCCATAGCCATAGCAGACAGTACTAGTCACTAACAGATTCTAGTCACTAACAGATGCTGATCCTGTGGCTCCAGGGATCTCACTTTGGAAAACACTGATTTAAATTATGACATTGTCCTGCCTCCACCTGCTTCCCCAGCTGGTGGGTGAGGGCTGGAGGGAAATGTCTGAGAAGCAGGTGGGTCTCAACTGTGCCACTGCCTTGGTTTTCTTGGAGTGAGGTTGAGAAATTTGGAATTCCAACTGGCTCAGCCTGCTGGTCTTCCTGGGGCACAGATGGACTGGGTGGTGTTGGGTTCTAATTCCACCTCCACCAAGGACATGAGTCTTTAAACTCTAATTTATCCATCTCTATAACTGTACTATTATTTAAAAGAAGTGAAATGTGTTTACATAACAGCTTTCTGGTTCATTGGCTTCTCACCATTTTCTAAGAATGGGTCCTATCAACCAGAGGGCCATCTGGGATTTGAATGGCCATTAATGAGTTTGGGCATCAAAACTGGAAGGTGAGAACAGAATGGAACCAGAGTGTTCTGAATGCATTTCAAGGAGGACCTGGATATGTCAGTGGAGATAAAGAAATCTAGGAGGGAGAAACCGGGAACCAGTAAGTGAAGTCACTTGAGGAGAAGACAGAAAGGAAGAAATAAAACCTCTACGTTATCCCAGGCCACCGGATGCTGAGAGTATGCTCAAAGGATTTCTGAATAGTTTGCTGAGAGTTATGCAATATACACTGTCAGAGCAAAAGGGCAGGAGGCAGACCTGGATGGATTCAGAGAAGCCTTTATTCCTTCTCAGACTTGGGCGTCATTCAGGTCCACTTTCCAGATGAGAAAATGGCCGTTAGTTACAGGGGGGATTCTGATTTTATAGAGTATGAGGAGGAGGATGAAATCATGGTGTACGTGCAGTTTTGACCACCAGGGGCTAGTTGTACAGGTTAAAACCAGACCCTGAAGGATGAGTATTCAAATCTTGCCCAATGTCATTCAGGACTAGGTTAACATGAGGAAGGTCAAGGTTAGGGCCTAGCATTCCATATCCACCCTTTTCCTTCAGGGCTCATTGTCATCAGGAATGCACTGGGAGAGGTTTCATGTTTGGCCAATTTCCTTTCCCACTTCTCGAGCCACACTGTCCATTTTCTTGGGGGGTTATCTTATAGGAGTATTATTTTCCATAACCCTTCATATACTCCCTTCATCCTCCAGAAGCAATCCTCAGGGAAATTTACATGGCTTCTTAGTGTTTTGTGTAAGTGGATTTCTTAGAAAATTGAGATGAAGAATTCAGTATGAGAGGCTGAATGGTCCCAGAGACACTCCCACAGGAGGCAGAGAGGGAGGCGAGGGTACAGGTGACCCTGGGTTTCCCTTGTCCAGAGCAAATAATTCTCACCTGACTCCACCCTGGTCCTCCAGAGCTCAACAGTACCAGATGGCAGTATCTATTCTTCCATTGCTCACAATTGCAAGGGGATTTCATTTTTGCTTAAAGCTCCTGACTGCTTTAAATAAAAAAAAATGGATAGGAAAATGGCTAAGAGGGTTTTTGTAGGTTTTTTTGTTTTGTTTTGTTTCGCCTGTAAGGAATGGGTTCTTCTGGAAAAAGGAGTAAGGATGGAACAGAAGTAATTGCTTTTCATAGGAGAAGGGACCTTGAGAAGCCACAGCAGATGTGTGCAATGGGGCCACCAAGAGCAGAGGCCCTCTGCTGGTGAGGATGCCGTGGATGGGAGCAGAGGTGGGGTGATAATGATAAGCCTGCCGGCCTTGCATCTTGGGCATTGGTCACCCCAGGACGGCTTTGCTTCCAGGAGTGGGCCAGGCAAGCTGGAATCTACTGCAATAAATGCAGGGAACCCTTCCTGTCAGTGCCGCTGCCAAAACCTGCCCTTGGCCTTGCTGGTCCTGGGTGAGGTTGTCAGGAGACAGGCACAGACGGGGAAGCTGGTAACAGCACAGCCTGGAGAACCTGGATGAAACCAACTCTAAGGAGAGAGAGTGGAGAGAAGTCCCGGGGGTTGGTTAAAGAGTGGGGGTGTCCCCGCCTGGCTGGCGTAGGGGTGCTACACTTGCTTATCTCTACCTCTTACTCACTCTGGTTCCTGGCTGGCAACCAGGTATGTGACCTCAACAGTGAAGATGCCTCAGATCCTCTTTGCAAGGGACAGCTCTAGGACAGTCTACAGGCACCGGCTGTCACCCCCATGGTGGCCACACCCAGAGCAGCTGCAGATAAGAAGCACAGCTGTGATAAGAAGCACAGAGCAGCCACGAGAAGCCCACATCAGCTTGTGATTTCCGATTCAGTTAGGCCAAAGCTGATAAGCCCAGAGGGCTGCCCGTGGTGGCCACACCACATGGTGCTGCTCAGTCATGAGCCCACAGGGTCTGAGTCCTCGGTCCTTTATCATGTCCTGGGTTCATTCATTCCACCCATTTGTTCATTCATTCATTCATTCATCCATTTGCTTTAGTTAATGAGCCAAGTGTTCTCTTTTTCTTATCCTGTAATGGACAGAATAATGAATAAGACCTGGGCACTGCTCTCCTAAACAGTTATGTGGGGAGGGGACAAGACGAGGGCCGGGGGTGGACAAGGGACAGGCAGCCATATGACCCAAGAACTCCAATATAGAGATGCAAGATGGAACGTGATTCCAGTCACATGAACAGAAAAGAAAGTGCTACGGGACAGAGGCAGAGCCATAAGCAAGTGATTTACATTTCTGGGCTGTTTTGTTTATTCGTGTGTTTTGTTTTTTTTTTTTACATGGTTTCCTCTGCGAAATGAAGGGTCAGAACAGAACCTAGTCAGGACCTTGCAGAAAATAAACAGGGATTTCAGAGCCCCAGAACACCTTTGGTTACAAGAGACAAACTCCATTCAAGCAGGCTTAATCCAAAAAAGATTAGGAAAAACAAACAAAACCAAAAATTACTGGATGCTGTGGCACATGCCTATTATCCCAGCAACTCAGGAGGCTGAGGCAGGAGGATCACAAGCTCGAGGTCAGCCTCAGCCACTTAGTGAGGCCCTGAGCAACTTAGTGAGAATCTGTCTTAAAAAGGGATGGTGATGTGGCTCAGTGGTTAAGTGCCCTTGGGCTCAATTCACAGTTACCCCCTCTCCAAGTAAAAAAGATTAGGAATTTATTGGATCATATACTTGAACAGTCCAAAGATAGATAAGGCATTGGGGTTTCAGGCATAGCTGAATCCAGGCACTCAAATCACGCTTTCAGTAATCTGTCTCCCTCCAGGGCCATTAGGCCAAATAGGATGAGAACACAGAATTAGTGGCTTTTTCAAAGGTCTAGAAATGTGATTGGAGACTCCCTCAAAAAGTTTGACTTCAAAATATGACAAAATAACAAGAAAGAAAATGATAAACTAAAACATTATCCTGGAGTTGAGCTGTTCCCACTGTCCCCTAGCAGTAATCATTGATGCCACTGACCACTTTCTCCTTTTTTTCCCTCTTCCCCTACGGGAAAGGATGGCAAGGGTGAGCCAGGAGAAGGGAGAAAATCCCAATACCCTGGATTGTTAAAAACTGCAGTACTTCTGGGAGGAACTGCAGTGAGGGGCTAAAACACAAGATTGGAGATTAAGGAGATTAAGGAACCAGACCAAGAAGGTTCTTGAGAGTCACACTAAGGAGAGTTTGGCCATTATCATGAAAGTAATAGGGAGCCACTGAAGGTTGTAAAAAGGGTGCAACACGATCAGATTTGGATTTTACTCTCTGAAAGAGGCCTTTGGCTGTGGGATGGAGGCAGGATTAAAGGGAGACCTCAGGCCATTGTAGTATGTCAGAAGAAAGACCATGGTGGCCTGATGTGGCAGTGACAACTGTGGGATGGGAATCAGCGGACGATTCATGAGGTATTGAGAGGACTTGATGCAGCTTGGATACAGCAGGTGACGGAGGGGCAGGTGTTAGGATGACACCCAGGTTTTTGTTCTGAGTTAAGAAACAGAGAAGCAGGTTTGGGGGAAATGATGAGTTGGTTTATATATGTCAAGTCGAAGGTGCTTGAAGGACATGTGACTGACGACAACCTGGGTGGAGAAAGGTTGGCAAGTCTGGAGCTCAGAGGAGAGGTCAGGGCTCCTGCATCCCTGCCCCATCAGCACCAGAGGAGTGGGTCCCTAGGGAGGTGCTCTGTCCTGCCCGGTTGCTCAGATCAGAATAAAGAAGCTCCAGAGACTGTGGGTGACCACAGACGCTGCTTCAGAAAACAGCCTCAAGCAGGATGTGTCTGGGAGGAGCTTCGAGGGCTTTGGGGAAGGGGAAGGAAGAGGAGGGACAGAGCTGGCCTGTGAGACACTGGGCTTTTCTCTGCAGATCTGAAGACAGCAGTCACGACTGAAGACTCTGGTGGAGGAACCTCCAAGACGTCCTGGTCCCTGGGGTTGTTAACCTCACTGGGTAGGAAGTAGGGAGCTAACCAGCCAGAGGATTTGAGGAGCAGAACAGCTGTAGCTAAGCCAAGGTAGGTGCTGGCTGGGGGAGGTCTCCAGGGAAGGAATCTGGAGAGACACATCTGAGCTGAGTGGGTCGAGGGTTTGGGAAAGAGGGATACTGGAAGGGAAGCCCCAGAGGGGCTGAGATGCCCTGGCTTTTAGGAACCCAACTCTTGGGCTGTTGGGGCCAGCCTTTCTGAAAAGAGTTACCCAGATATGGTGGTCCTTGGGATCACTCTGCCTGGTTATGATTTTTCAATGATGAAAGACACAGGACCCTGTAAGGGAAGCTCTCCTCTCTTGTCCTTGACTTCTGTTCTTGTCAGTGATAATAGGGCTAATTATACATGCCCTATGCTGTAGGATCCCCTGATCCCATTTGATTCTCACTAGCAATTGGAAGTTGGATGGATAAGTGTTTGAATGTCCAGGTTATAGGTCAGAGACTGAGTCTCAGGGAGGTGGACTGACTTGCCAAAGATTGCAGAGTGGGAAGGGAGCAGAACTCTAAGCCTCATCTGGGTCCCTGTTTGTGCCCCTTCTGGGGCATCACCTGTGCGTCCCTCTCCTGGGGAATTCAGTGACAGTCTTGTTGATCTGCCTTGATCCTCTCCGTACACACGGATCAAGCATCTTCTCTGTGAAGCTGATGCCAGAGCCTGACTGAGGCCTCCTCTCTGTCCTCAAGGGGATGACCACCTGGCCTGGGAGTTGAGAGGTGGCCATGATGGTCTGACACAGAAAGTGAGATGCGTGTGTGAGCGAGGGAGAGAGAGCCTTCCTGGGGCAGGACCAGGGATGCTCTGGGGCAGTGGCACCTGAGATGAGGCTTCAGGCAGAGGAAAGGCCTGGTGTGCAGGGATGGGCAAGAGACTTCCGGCTGACGGGGACAGAGTGCACATACCCACAGAAGAGGAAAGTGAGATCAGGGAACGGACAGTCTGGGACCCCATTTGGCTACGGAGGAGTAGAGTTTGCGGAGGACACCGAGGACAGGACACTCTCTGTTCTGATCATTGTTTTAGCCCTAAGTGTTTTTCAAACATCCCTTGTGTAGTCCTCATGACGATCCTGTGAGGTAGGTGCCGCTCTCAGCTCTCCTTTACAGACAGGGAAACCACAGCACAGAGGTTTGAAGCAACCAACCCAAGTGGCCCTAGTGATGGAGCAGATTGGAATCCAGGCATTCTAGTGTGGGATGCTATGCTACCCCGCTAGGGCCTGCTGCCTGCCCCCTGCTGTCTCCAAGAGAGCACCTGGGGTGAATGGCAGGGGGTGAATGCTGAGCTGCTGTCCCCACCATCTGGTCCCTCAGTATCCAGGCCTCTCAGATCCCACCCAGGGCCCTTGCCCCTGGGAACAATGCTCCTCATCCCCACGGGCTCTTCCACATCCAGGTGTTTCCTTCCCAGCCAGGGACAGACACAGCTGAGGAAACAGGACTGCCGCCCTCCACAGGGACCAGCCAGGGAAGCCAGGCCATGGCCTCCTGGGCCCCTGGGGCTCACTCTCCTCCCCACCCAAGGAATCTACTAATCACACCTCTAAACCAACCTATGGCTCTGTTGTCTGGCAAGTCTGATCTAGAGTGTGAGGCAGCTCGGGTGGGAGGGGAGACCCAGGGAGGAAGTGAGAGAAGCAGGTGACACAGGATCTGCAGATCCCTTCCTTCTGTGCCAGAAGGACAGGAAGGAGGCAGAGGGGCCATGGTGGGATGCCTCCCGTCTTTTCTCTCAGTGGGTTTTGGTGTGCAGGTATGGCAGGTTCACCTGGGTGGCAGGTTCTTCTGTCTGAACAGCCTGCTGCGGGCTCTGGGAGTCGGTTTGGGGTGCTGGTGAGGGTGGGGGCTGCCAGACCTGAACTTGCATAGCTGAGCCAGGCTTCCTCAGATCCTCCTCCAAATCCTCTTTCTTCAGTTCTTCATCCATGAAGTTGTCCCCACATTGTCACATCCCAACTATAGTGTGAACAGGCTCCGCTTGTTCCTTCTACCCCTTCTATGGTGCTCCTTGGGCCCATTGTACCTCCATGGTAGTGACCAACTCTGTAGGTACCATCCCTGAGGGACTATCCATTGCTAATCTTCTGGACTTAGGGAAGAATGCTCTCTGCATCCCAATTCATTTGTTCACTCGTTCGTTCATTCCTTGCCTCTGATCTCACCTCTCTATCAAGAACTGTGAAGGATCGTTTTGTCCTAGGTATGATTAGCAGGTTAGCCTGCCACATTTTGTGGATGCTGATAGAAGACATGGAATTCTAGAGGCAGAGACAAAGGACTTTATTACTCACAGCACAACAAGGAACGTGAGTGTTATGTCCGTGGGTTTCCCTTGTGGCAAAAGTCCCATGGGGGCAGCGTGGAGGCCAGTCCAAATGGATATTGTGCATCATAGCCAAGGAAACCTGAATTTAGGGAATCTGAGGCTCTCACAGAGGGGTGCAAACAGATCTGCCCATCCTTTGCTCTGAAAGGAAACATTATTCCTGTTACATTGGACAGCAAGTAAATCTGCCCTGTGCCTAGAGGGAGATGCTCTCTCTTCCAAGGTCGTTTGCTATACAAATATTCCTGAAAAGATGGTCTTTAAAAGTTCACAAGGATGCCGGGCGTGGTGGCGCACACCTGTAATCCCAGCACTTAGGAGGCTGAGGCAGGAGGATCGCAAGTTCAAAGCCAGCCTCAGCAACTTAGTGAGGCCCTAAGCAACTCAGTGAGACCCTGTCTCTACATAAAATACAAAATAGGGCTGGGGATGTGGCTCAGTGGTCGAGTGCCCCTGAGTTCAATACCCAGTACCAAAAAAAAAAGTTCACAAGGTGTGCACAACCCCAAACCTATTGCCCCCTCACTGCACCAAGAGACACCAAGAACCCTCCCACCCCAGGACTTTGCTTCTGTTGTTCCCTTTGCCAGAGATATTTCCCCTACAGACATAGCAGGGCTCTCTCTACCTTTTCTCTTTCAGGTTTTCAAGCAAATGTTACTCCCTTGGGAGATACCCTTAATCACCCTTTTAAAAACTGCACACATACTCAGGGGGTGGGAAAAATGAGGAGATGGTTGGTCAAAGGGTACAAAGTTTCAGTTAGAAGGAATAAGTTAAAAAAGATGTTTTGCATAGCATGGTGACTGTAGTTAATAATAGTGTAGTTAATGATGGTGCCTGGGTGTGGTGGTTCACACCTGTAATCCCAGCAATTTGGGAGGATGAAGCAGGAGGATTGCAAGTTTGAGGCCAACCTGGGAAACCTGGTGAGACTGTCTCAAAATAAAAAGGGCTGGGGACCTAGCTCAGTGGTAGGGTGCCCTGGGTTCAATCCCTAGTACCACAAAGAATAATAATAAGTGTGTTGTGTGTGATGATCTCCAACTTACAATGGTTCAACTTATGATTTTTCAACTTTACAATGGTGCTGAATCATACCCATACAAACACTCTTGTTCTTCACTTTCAATACAGTGTTCAGTAAATTTCATGGGATTATCAACACTTTATTATAAAACAGGTTTGTGTTAGATGATTTTGCCCAACTCTAGGCTAATATAAGTGTTTTGAGTATGTTTAAGATAGGCTAGGCTAAGTTATGATGGTTGGTAGATTAGATGTATTATATGTGTTTTTGGCCTATAATACATCAATTTATGATGGTTTATTGGGATATAACCTCATTGTAAATCGAGAAGCATCTGTATTTCAAAATTGCTAAGAAAATAAATTTCTTACTACACACAAAAAAAATGTGAAGTAAGTGAGGTGCTGGATGTGTTAATTAGCATGACTTAATCATTCCACATTGTATACATATATTGTAACCTCACTTTGTATCCCTTTAATACATACAATTACAAACTGTCAACTTACAATGCTTTCTTTTTTTTTTTTTTTTTTTTTTTTTTTGTTACTAGGGATTGAACCCAGGGGCTTTGTCACTGAGACACATCCCCAGCCCTTTTTTATATTTTATTTAGGGATAGGGTCTCACTAAGTTGCTGAGCTGGCTTTGAATTTTTGATCCTCCTGCCCCTCAGCCTCCAGAGTTGATGAAATTCTGTAATCTGTGCATGTGCCACCACACCCAGTGTACAATACAATTTTTTTAAAAAAATTTAAAAATATAAAATAAACCCTCAAAACTCCTCCCCAACTGAGGGACCTCCCCGCTCCCAACTTTATTTTTATAGCACTTAGCATCAGTTAATATCCAATTTAATTATTTAATTTATTTCCTGTTCCCCTCTCCTGCACTATGTGCACTACTATTGAGTAATCATATTTATGAAACGAGCATTTTGATCTCTTTTAATTCTTTGCCATCTTCCCAGGATCTGAAGCAGAGTCTGACATACAGAAGATGATAAATAAATATTTGTTGAATGAATGGATGAATCCATTCACTTATTTAGTTTTTAGTTGAAGACCTACATGTTCTGCTTTGTGTTGAGAACTATTGAACAAGTGAATCAGTGAGGGGATCCTGTGGGTGGTGTAGGGCCAGAGGCACAGTGCAGGCCACAGTCCCAGGTGGTTGGGGTCCCTTCCACGCCAGCCGCTGGGGACCTTCCCGGACGTTGGCAGAGGCTGGTGTCTTGCTTTCCTATGATGTGCATTCTGTGGTCCCTGGGCAAAATGGGAGAGGGCTGGGGAGTGTGAGATGAGGTCTGATACGCTGCTTGATTGTTCAGCACCTTGCACATCTTTTTGTAGCACAAAAGCAGCAGCCAGACATTGCATTGTCCAAGATGGGGCTTGAGACAGATCAGCCACCACAGGTGACAGGAGTGACCAGCACGTGAGTGTGGCAAAACACAATGCCCTTCTTACCATTATGTCTGTCTCCTGCAGTCCCTAGGACTGTCATTTTCTCTGCCAGGATCTTAGGCATCAGTGCCATCTTTGTTTCCTGTGCCATTTGTTGTATTAACTGTGCCCAACTACTTGTTTCTGCCCCCTAGCCTGGGAGCAGCTTGGGTACAGTAACCTGTCTTGTGTTACAAGCACCCGGCTTTCATTCATTTGGTAACATTTATGGAGGGCCTTCTGTGTGAAATAAACAGTATCAGGTAACCGGGACACAAAAGTGACAAAACAGCATTCCTGCCCTCGGGAAGTTACGGGCTGGTGCAGGCAACCAGACAATTAACACAATACAAAAAGCTCTGGAGCAGTACAAGATGCACCAGGAATGTTTGTTGAATGACTTACATGGGCACCGGGGCTAACCTCAAAGCCAGTTCACACCAGGTATTCTGTAAGCAACTCTGCTTTGAGAACTAGAACGGGAACCACAACATAGCTTGTGGATTGCTAATGTGCCTGTTTTGGAGAGCCCAGCAGGTGGCATAACTGATGCCACAGACAAGCTCCTAGTGCCGGTGTGGTTGGTGCCAGCACTGCCCAAGGCCTCTGTATTGTGCATGTAGTCGGTGGGATGGGGGGGAGACCCTGGGGAACACATGGCCTTCACTGGGGGCAACTGCACTTCACTGCCAGCTGATTGTTGCCATAAAGAAACGTGAGCCCAGTGTTACCAGTCCTGCCAGTTTTTTCTTTCAAATAAAAGTTCAAATTTCGATTTTTATGTGCAATCTGATTTTTAAATGTTGACCACAGATTCAATTTTTCAAAAACCATGGGCTTCTTCTGGGAAAGTAAACAGATGGACCAGAGGACAGGTGAGAAGGACTCTCACTTTTCATTGCAAAGCCATGCATGTCTTTTAGATTTTTGCCATATGCCTAGATTTTGATGTAAAAAGTGAATGTTAAGCATATCTAGGCAGAGAATAGAATACAGGGCTTCCCTCTGTGCATGTGTGAAATTGGTGGTTAAACACTGTATTATTTAGGTATTTCAGAGAAACAGAATCAATAAGATATACATATTTATGTTTATGTATAAACATACATGTTTTACATGTATATATGCATGTATTTTATATATGTTTCATATAGATGTGTTTATATATATAAAGAAATGTGTTATGAGTAACTGACCCATGTGATTATGGAGGCTGAGAATCCCAGAGTCTGCCATCAGCAAGTAGAAGACCCAGAAAATCCCATGGGGTAGTTCCAGCCTAAATCCAAAGGCCTGAAAACCAGGGGAGCCAATGGTGTCAGTTTCCATTTAAGTCTGAAAGCTCAGGAAGTAGGATCACTGGTATCCCAGAGGCAGAAGATGGTTTTCCCAGCTCAAGCAGAGAGAGCAAATTTACTTTTCATTTGGGCTCTCAAAGAATTGGATAGTGCCCACCCACATCAGTGAGGGTGGAGCTTCTTTACTCAGTCTACAGTTCAAATGCTACTCTCTTCCAGAAACACTCTGCTATAGTTTGGACCTTGATATCTCCCAAAGGCCCATGCATAGAAGGCTTGGTCCCCTGAGTAGTGCTACGGGAGGTGGTGGAACCTTTAAGAGGTGGGGCCTGGAGGGAGGTCTTTAGGTCATTAGGGCCATGCTCATGAAGGGGATTGTGGAGACCCACGTCCATCACCTTTCTCTTTTGCTCCCTGGCTCGTGAAGTCAGTGGGGTTGCTCCACCATGTGTTCCTGCCGTGATGTGCTGCCTCACCAAAGGCCCAAAGCAATACGGTCAATTCATCATGACTTGAAACCTCCAAAACTTTGAGATAAAATAAACCTTTTCTAAGTTAATTAAACCAGGTATTTTGTTATAGTAACAGAAAGCTGACTAACCCACAACCTCACAGACATAAGCAGAAATAATGTTTTATCAGTTATCTGGGCATCCCTCCACTCAAATTGACACATAAAATTAACCATTGCATGTACTTCATATGTGTTAGGGTTCTGAGACATTTTCAGTGCCTTAATGGTGGGCTGGGACTGTGTGAGGCCTATTCAAGAGTATTTGGCAAGGAAAATCACACTGTGGTCATGAAGAACTTACAGACGGGTGTGACCAGAAGCCCCTCTGGGCAAGGACTGTGTCTCGTTCATTGATTGCTAAACTCCCAGGTCTTGCATAATGTCTGCCACATGGACAGCTTTCCATGGATGCCTTTTGATTTACTCAAAAACCTCAATCACCAATAATACTACCAGGAGTAGGAAATAGGGCCTCTGAACCACCTGGATAGATGTACCAAAGTCCAAGAATGGAAGTTCTATGCTCAAGTTTTGTTTCTGTGTTTTACATTCACAATGATCACTTGTGTTCATCTGGCTTTCCAGCCTTCAGCAAATCAAATTGGCAGTGGGGTGGAAGAGCAGCTGAGGCAGATGGCACTTTGCTCAAATTAGGAGGCACCCCTCCGAGCAGACAAATTACAGCATGTGCTTCTTTGGATAGATGAGTTATAAAACCTCACCTTTCCTTGATGAGAAAATTACAAAAAAGTCAGTGGGCATTGGACTGGACCAAATGCTATTCACTCACTACGTTCAGGGCCCAGTCAGCACAGCTGAAGGGAGTACACACTCGGGAAGTCAGAAAGTCACGGTCCTTCACTGGGGTGTGGAGGCTGCCCTCACCTACTAACAGCTTTTGCAATTGTCATGTTTGAGAGCTTGCAATGTCCACTTAGCTCCATCAAGATCCTTTGAGAAAACGTTGAAGACATGCTTTGGGGTTTGAGAGGGTAAACTTTATGTCCTAAGAAATTTCTCTCTTTCCTGAAATAAAAACAAATGAGATGTTGATGCATTTGAGAACGAGTGGGGTTCTGTTTGTTTCCATTTCCTGTCTTAGTGCAAATTGGTCCCTGAGGGTTGTCCCCCACAATGGTGTGGTCAGCAACCCCAAAGGAGAGGAAGTAGATTGCAGAGGTCCACTGTGGGAGGAGCAAGAGGGCAGGGCAAACCACCCCCAGCACCTGCACCAATATACATAAATGCCAAATAAGGGTTTGATGAGGCATTGAGTGAATGGATGGCTAAATGAATGGACAACAGGAATCTTTCTCACAGAGATTGTTAGAGTCTTAGAATTTTATCTTCAGTTGAAAATCATCCCAGGAACATCACATCTTTCTATGATAGCTTCTTGGATATACACTTCTCTTTCAGTCTATCTGTGGGATTTGTTGATCCCACATGGGCAGGAGTTGACCTGTGTGCTCACTTTATTTCACTAGGGCGAGGAGGCTCTTTGAGATTTGGAGGGGAGAGAAGAAGGAGTACAGAAGGTAAGGGTGATGACCATGGTCTCAGGTTGAGATCTGAGTTCCAGCACTGATTCTGTCATTCATTGGCCATGTGATTTTTGGCACGATTCTTCTTCACCTTCATTCATTCATCAAATACCTAAAATATGTGTTCATTGCCTAACAGGTGCCAACACCACCTTAGGTATCAGACAGGCTACAGCAAATAAGACATACCAGGACCCAGTGTTATTTGGGCTCAACTTCTAATCTGTTGCTGAGAAAACTAATTGGGACACAGGAAAATAACCAATACTGACAAATTCTGTGATAAAATTAAAGTATGTACAAGAACATGACTGGGGTGGTCAGGAAAGATCTCTCAAAGAAGGTGAGTGACATTTAAATGGAGAACTGAACTTTGAGAAGAAGCAGTTGAGAGAAGAGCTGTGGGGAGGGTCAGGCAGAGGTGTGCAAAAGTCCTAAGGCAGAACTGAGCTTGGCAAAATGGTGCAACCTAATGAGCAAGAGCAGGATGAGATGAAGCTGAAGAGGTGCCCTGGGGCCATATTAAGCAAGCTTGCATGTAAGATGAGGGGAGGGTGTGGAGTTTGCTGGAAGACCAAAGGGAAGCCATGGGGGGACTTTAGGCACAGAACAGGTTGCAAGGGGAAGAATGAAAGCTGGGAACATTGGGGGAACTGCCACAATCCAAGCAAGAGATGATGGTGGCTTGGACCTAGTAGGAGCAGTAGGTTGGAATAAGGTTATGATCATTCCCTCCATCCACACAAGTAATCAGGAGACCTGGGAAACCCAGGTTCCTGGGTCCCATTTGGAAAATCTCTCTTGGTTTCCTGGCCACCTCTGGATTTGGGATCAGAACCTGAATCTGCCTGTGTCCTGCTGCCTGTCTAGAGCATGTGGTGGCTCATACTACGTGGCCATTTTCTGCTTCTTCCCTTAGATGGTTCCTTCACTCATGGTCAAGTTTTCATGGTTGAATTTCAAAATTCATTATGATTTAGATGCCTGTTCTTACAACTCTTACAAACACATGTTAGGGACTTCCATTTTTTTTTTTTTTTTTTTTTTTTGAGGAGGGGTCTCACCATATTGTGCAGGCTGGTCTGGAACTCCTGGGCTCAAGCAATCCTCTTGTCTCAGCCTCCTGAATAGCTGGGACTACAGGTGCAGGTCCTATGCCTGGCCCAGTGTACAGTGGTTGATGAACTCCTCTCTTCAGTTGTGCTTTGGGCCCCCGATCTCCACATCCAGGTGTTATTCGATAGTCTTATGTTCCACGTGGTGTTTTGGGGTACACAAAGGAGGAGGCTGAGGTTCAGAGAGGCCAGCCAATGGACCATGCCATTCAAGACTGGGAGAATTGAACTCAAAATGAAGAGGTCAATCTCACAGCTCAGGTGTCCCTGGAGCCAAGAAAGGAAGAGAGCAGTGATGACTTTAATAGATTTATTGCTCTTTTCTGATTTTATGCAGCCATGCAATGGCGATGTTCTTAAATTGAGTGATGAGCTCACATTCATTCATTTTATTATGCTTCACAACTTACACACATATGAGCTCTCTTCTTTCATGTGTGCCATTTGCAGCATGGTAAAAAATAAAACACAACATTTAAAAATCAGAAAATGTAGAAACATATTAAAATAAAAATTATCTGTAAGTCCATGGCTTATGAGTAAATATCACTTTTTTGTAGTTTTGTGTGCATTATTGAAAGATAACACAAACAAATAAGCAAAAGTAAAACTGGAGGAATCTGATCTGATGTGATCTATATGCCTAGCTTTTTGCTCATAACTTTATAATAATTCTTAAATAAGGAGTGTGCGTCCTCTAATATTCTTTTTCAAAAACCTTTGGCTACTCTGGATTCTTTGCCTTTCCCTATAAATTTGAGAATCTACTTATATGAAGCTACCAAAAAATCCTGCTAATATTGGAATTATCTATAAAACATTTTGGAAGGAACTGACCTCTTAACTATTTTAGGTGTTCCAAACCATGAACATGGTATGTATCTCCATTTAT
Organism: Glaucomys volans; assembly: GCA_020662805.1. NCBI lineage: Eukaryota > Metazoa > Chordata > Mammalia > Rodentia > Sciuridae > Glaucomys > Glaucomys volans. The sequence goes on from JAJEJO010049582.1 coordinate 850,942, forward strand.
ATATCTTCTTTGACTTCAGTAGCATTTTGTAATTTTCATCACACAGATCCTACACATTTTGTTAGATTTATACCTAAGTATTTCCTTTTTTCCTTTCGGAGGTGTTGTAAATGGTATTGTGTTTTAAGTTTTGGTTTCCAATTGTCCATTGTTAGGATGCAGAAATATGACAGATGTTGTATGTTGCTCTTGTTTCTTGTGACCCCACTAAAGTTATTCTCTAGTGCTAGGATATTTTGTGGATTTAATTTGCTTGCATTTATTATTCATTATGCTTGTTTTAGGATTTCTTTGCAGACCTTTCAACTGCAAATAGATTTGTTTCTTCCTTCCCAATATGTGTACATTTTTTGAGGGAAGCATTCAGTTTTTTACCTACCATTAAGTATGTTAGCAGGTTTTTGTTTGTTTGGTTTTGGTAGATGCCCATTATCAGATTAGTAAAATTCTCTCATGTTCCTAAATTTTGTAAGTTTTTTGTTTTGTTTTTGTTTTTGTTTTTTTGTTTATGGGATTTTTTCTTTTTAGTTGTTTCAGTACTGGAGATTTAACTTAGGGTGCTCTACCACTGAGCTACATTCCTAACCCCCTTTATCTTTTTATTTTGAGACAGGACCTCATAAGTTACCAAGGCTGACCTCAAACTTGTGATCCTCCTGCCTCAGCCTCTGGAGTTGCTAGGATTACCAGCCTGTGCTATTGCACTTGACATAGATTTTTATCATTAGCAAATGTTAAAATTATCAAATACTTTTACTGCATCAATTGATATGATCATATGCTTTTTTCTTTGTTAGTATTTAGTGTAGATTATGTTTACTGATTTTCAAATATTGGACCAGTGTTACATCCTGGATAAACCCATCAAGTTATTGTGCATATTTTTCTTTATATATTACTGGACTTGATTTATTAATATTTTGTTGAGAATTTTTCCATATGTGTTCACAAGAGATATTGGATTGTTTTCTTCTTTGTTTGGTTTTGGTATTGGGGTAATGCTGGACTCTTAATGTTCCCTCTTCATTTATTTTCTAAATAACCCAAATGTTATTTAGGTATGTGTTGTTTAATTTCCAAGTATTTGGAAATTTTCTAGCTAGCTTTATGGTATTGATTTCAAGTGTAATTTCATTATGACCAGCAAACCTACTTAGTAGGATTTCAATTATTTTAAATATGCTAAAGTTTATCTTACGACCCAAGTTATTATCTATCTTGGTGAATGTTCCATGTGCACTTGAAAAGAATTTGCATGCTGCTATTATTGTGTGTAGTATTCTATAAATGCCAATTAAGCTCAATCGATTGATGTCAATGATTTTCTCTATATCCTTGCTGATTTTCCATTTTAACAGAGGTCTATTAAAATCTCCAACTATATTTGTGAATTTGTCCACTTATTCTTTAGTTCTGATGGGTTTTATTTCATGCATTTAGAAGCCCTGTTACTAGGTACATTATGTAATTCTTTCTTTGTTTCTAGCAATTTTTCTTTCTCTGAAATCTACTTTTGTTTAGTGCTTGCATGATAGATCTTTTCCTGTCCTTTTGCTTTCAGTTTATCTATGTCATTATATTTGAAGTGAGCCTATTTGTAGGTGTCAGAGTTAGTTCTTTTTATGTTTGTATTATTCATTCCAACAATCTCTACTTGGTGTGTTTAGCACATTTATACTTAGTGTAATTAAGACTATGGAAGTTGGTCATTTTGTTCTTTTCCATCTTGTTTGCCCTATCTGTTTTTGTTCCTCTGATAGAGGGAAAGAGCAATAAGGAGTCTTCCCATGCCTTAGGACTATAGTTTCTCTAGTCAGAGAGGAGAGTTTCACTTTTTCAGAATTTTAGTCACTTGCAGGGCCACTGCCTCTCACTATTCGTGTTATTACTATCACAGGATCGCCTGGGGCTACAGCAGGATAAAACGAAAAGGAGATTCTTCCATCTCTCTAGTCTTCAGAGAGCCCTTCTCTGCTACTCATATAAAAAAGACATGGCATTGTTTGTTTGTTTGTCTGTTTTAAGCAGCTCTGGGGATCAAACTCGAAGCCTTACACATGCTAGACAAATGCTCTACCACTGAGCCATACCCCCAGCCCAAGGGAGGGCTTTTCACTGACCTTTTTCTGTCTATCCTCAGTATGTACTTCCAGGTTCTAGTCTGGATTTGGGTCCAAGCCAGTGTAGAACAGAGGGTGGAGAATAGAAAACACGTTACCAGATTGTTCTTACTTCAAGTTCTGGTTTCCTTCCACCTTCTGCCTGCTACCAATTACTTTTCAGAATCCTCATCCAGTTGCTGCATGTGTAACATCTGGATTTTTTAGTAGTGTCTAGTGGGAGAGTTACAGTGGAATGTTCTTACTCTGTCTTTACTGGAATCAGAAACATCAACGTCATGTTTTGATGTTTTCTGATTTTTTTTCAATGCATATATGCAAACTTAAAATGCTTTTAAAAATTAATTATAGAGGCTGGGCCTGGTGGTGCTCACTGGTAATCCCAGTGGCTTGGGAGGCTAAGGCAGAAGGATCACAAGTTCAAAGCCAGCCTCAGCAATTTAGCAAGGCCCTAAGCAACTTAACAAGAACCTGTCTCAGGGCTGGGGTTGTGGCTCAGTGGTAGAGCACTTGCCCAGCATATGTGAGGCACTGGGTTCAATTCTCAGCACCCATATAAATAAATGAATAAAATAAAAGCCTGTCAAGACCTTTAAAAAAATAAATGATCCTGTCCCAAAATAAAAAATTTTTAAAAAGGACTGGGGCTATGCCTCAGTGGTTAATCACCCCTGAATTCAATCCCCAGTATCAAAAAATTAAAAATTAATGTTAGAAATGTGTTAACTGCTTTGTTATTTGCTGTTTAAAAATGAATATTTTGCAAAGTCTTTTTAATGCAGTAAATAGAGATATGTATCATTAATTTTATGACTGCATAGTAGTCCATGGCACAAATTAATTTATTTCATGGATGCCCTATTAGTGGGCTTTTATGTTTCTTCTGGGTTTTTATCCATTATAAACAACTAGATTTCTTTTTTTTTTAAATATATTTTTAGATGTCAATAGACCTTTATTTTTTATTCATTTATTTATATGTGGTGCTGAGGATCGAACCCAGGCCTCACACATGCTAGGCAAGTGCTCTACAACTGAGCCACAACCCCAGCCCTAGATTTCTTAAAATACCTAATATAATATAAATGCTATGTAAATAATTGTACTATATTATTTAGGGAAGATGAGAAAAATGTCTGTGTGGCTCAGCACAAATGTTAGGCTTTTTTTCCTAAATACTTTCTCTCTGCAGTTGCTTGAATCTACAGATGTGGAAGCAACAGATATGGAGGCCCCATATGTATGCATATATAACATATATATGTTATAACTATTGTAAAACAAAGCCCAGACTTTCCACCATTTAAATATTTAAGTATTATTTAAATATTGCTTGAACAAATCTAGATTTCCCTCGAGTGTGCTAGAAGCCCAGGTTCCTTTAGGAGTTCTTCTGTCCCAGGTACCCTTTAGGTACCTTCCCACCACTTACGTACTGCCTCTTATTTTGCAGAATTACTTCTGTGCAGTAAAACAACCACGCTACTTTTTATTCTGCTGCCAGAGACAACCACATCCTCCTCACCTGCACCACAGGCGCCCATGGAGAGCTCAGGTCAGTGTGTGGGGGACGGGGTCTTGCAAACCTGGCTGCTCGGTGGGAAAGGCCCCTCCTGTGGGTGAGCATGCCCCTAGGGTCGGCAGGGCCACTGGCCCCCAGCTTGGTGGGAGACCCCAATTCAACTGCCCAAGTGTGAGAACATCTTGAGAGGTGGACATCCACACACTTGTACGAGGCCCCAACTCGTCGACGAGGCAGGTCGTCGAGTTTGACAATGAGAATAATGACAAATAGCCAAGGTTTCTTACCAAACACAGACAAGGGAACAAGACTATGTAGCTCTTACAGGGACCAAAGCACATGACAAATAGCAACTCATTTTGTCTTTATAGTCACAAGGTTATAAATACCCCATAGATAGGTTTTTTTATCACTACTCTCATTTTACAAAAGAAGAAACTGAGGCACGGTGAGGAAGGTGTTTCCACCAAGGCCATACAGACATCACATGATCAAAGCAGGATTTGAACCTAGCAATCCAGCATCCATATACTTAGTGATTTTACTATGGAATATCTCAAACAAATGTCAGGATTCTGTGATATAGGGATATATCACTATGACTATCATGCTTTCATGAAAGGGAAACTGAGGCTGAGAGAGGTCAGATAATTTGCTCAAAGACACACAGCTTAGTACATGGCACAGCCAGGACTGGAACCCAGGCTAGCTGATTCCAAAGCTGAGATTCTTCACTCTATGTCATTCTGGGACAAGGAGAGATGATCATTTTCCCAAATGTGTATCATCAAACGATCACTCAGCAAGTCAAAGACCACTTCTTGGGCCACTTGGCACAGAGTCTAATGCCCTCGAATAAGGGGAGGGGGCCTCCCCCGCAAGCAGGGACAGCTACCAATTTACACCCATATACATTTATATATACCCATACGTATATAAAAATATAGCTACATGTGTGTTATCTCTTGTATACTGGCTTACATGATCTTGGAGACTGATAAATCCCAGGACCTGTTGTTCACAAGCTGAGGACTCAGAACTGATGTTTCAGTTCAAATTCAATGACAGAAAAAAAGTCAGTTCCCAGATGGAAGGCGGTCAGGCAGGCGGAGCCTCTGACTCAGGGGAGGGTCAGCCTTCTGCTCTATTCAGGTCTTCAACTGATTGGATAAGGCCTACCTACATTAGGGAGGACAATCTGATTTACTCAGTCATTCAATTTGAATGTTAAACACATCTCAAAACACCCTCACAGAAACACCAGAATGATGTTTGACCAAACATCAGGGCACCCTGTGGCCCAGTCAAGTTAATTCATAGAATTAACCGTCACACATGGGTATGGGGTAACTTCAAGGAAATAAAGATTAATCTTAAAACAAACAAACAAACAAAAAACCAAAATGATTAGTCTACTTGAAAAATTTCTTAGAAGATTTCATTCATGTCAGGGATAAACCCCAAGAAAATTAGGGAACTGCTATCTATTCAGTGCCAAGGTTTATATTTCAGAACAAAAGTTAGATCTATTGCAAAACAAGCTAATAAACAACGACAAAAATCAACTTTCTCCAACTCTAATCTTTTTAAGTACTGGAGATTGAACCCAAGGGGGCTCTAGCACTGAGCTACATCCCCTAGACCTTTCTATTTTTTTATTTTGAGACAGAGTCTCACTTAATTGCCCAGGCTGACCTCACACTTGTGATCCTTCTGCCTCAGCCTCTTGAGTCATTGGGATTGCAGGCGAGCGCCACAGTGCCTGGCTTCCAGCTGTATTTTTTGGATCTCCTCTGACCACCGGGACAAGCAGGGGCATTGCCAGGGAAGAGTTATCCTGACCCTGCAATCTTTCTCCTTAATTCAGGGAGGAGCTCTGAGCATCTGGTCACTTGATTCCTCCTTGATCACTTACCAGAACTCCAAGCTGATCACCTAAGGCAGTAGGAGCATGGCAGAAATTCCTGGGGAACTATAAAAAAGTCCGTGATTTGGCCCCCCTCAGGGGCAGGGGATGTTGTGCAGTTGTAGATTTTACAGCTTTTAAGTGATTCTAATGTACAGCCAATGGTGGGAACTAGAGAAAAAGTGGCACATTTCAGGGGAGGGACTTGCTCTGTCTGGGGTCACAGGGCATTGGAGGGCCAGCTTGCTAAATCCTGGAATGGGTGGACTTGAAATTGAGGAGCAGGCCTGGACTAGAGGGGTCCTACCATGGAAGGGATCTTGGTGGTCTTCTCCCTCTCTCCCTTCCTCCTTCCCTCCATATTGTCTCTTCAGCTGAAATAACACCTATGTGAGAACTGGGAAACCTCGTTTCAGACAACTTGATCAGGGCTGTTTATTTCTGCATTTCAAATCCCAGGTGGACGTGGATCGGCATAGAGTCCTACCTGGAGGTGCACTTTTCTCTCTTTTCCCATTAAGCAGGCAGATGGTCTCACATAAAAGCACAGCTTTAGAGGAAAAGCACTTGACTGAGCAAGCTCTGCTTCCAACAGCTGTGTGACCTTAAGTAAAGGAGCCTCTTTTCTTCATCTGTAAAATGGGAAAGGAGGCTCTTGGTAGAATTATACCTCTAGGTGTGACCTTTGGAGGTTGGAGAGGTAATATTAGACCAGGGTAAAGGCTCTGGACCTGGAATCTATAAGACAGGGGGAACAGTAATTGTCTGCCAAGTTCACAGGGCTCTTGATAGAATCAAATGAGATACACAGTGGAAAACACTTTGTATATCCATGAGTCAAGTCAGAGCGTGCTAGTTACTCTAACAAATGACCCCAAATATCAGAGGAATAGCACAACAAATATTCATTTTGCACTCACACACAGTCCAGTCTGGGCTCCACACAGTCATTCAGGGTCTGAGGCTTTTTCCTTCTTGTGGCATCATCGTCTTCAACATGTATCCTCCAAGGTCACTGTGGAATGGGAACAGTATGGAGATAGTGCAGAGAATTTTATAACCAGGCCTGCAAGTCTCATACATCACTTCCACTACATTCCACTGGTCAGAAGAGTCACATGACTCCTCTGTAATTGCAAGAGAGTCTGGGAAATGTAGTCTTCCTATCTACTTACAATGAAAATGAAATCCGTATGATGAACATATAGCATTGTCTTGCCACTTTTAGGGCATATTATCTCCAGTGCTATTTCAGTACTACTATTAATACTTAATAGTAAAATCCTGCATTCATAAATGGGTGGGAATATAATAGTAATGAATGTCTTTTATTTATTGACTGTTCTGAGTCAATGATAATATTAGACATATATATGAACGATCCTCAGACCTTTGGACAAAAGAAATACCCCCATTTTTTTTCTTTTGCCTCATCAAATCAAATCTACCTTCAAGCCCTCATTTTCCAAGATCAGTTTGAATTCCAGTGTCTTCCACTTGGGGTGTTTGCACTTGGGGCTTGTGATAAGTCCCGGGTTTATACAGTCTGGGTAGCAGGAAGAGTCTGTGGTCTTCTGTGCTTGGCGACAGCCTTCAGAACTGGTCAGCCAGTATCCAGGAGACATAAGGAGCTCCTTTGGAGGCATTCTTTTGCTCTGGAAAAGGTGGATTAGGAAACCTTTGCTGTGGCACGTGGGGGCACTGGGCTTAATGCTTAGCTGCCCTCCTCTGATCTTTGCTACCATGGGTAAGCTAGCCAGTCCCAGCCAGCCCTGGTCTTTCCCATTACCTGGAATCTCATAACCCTTGTTCCCTCTTTGCCTTGAGGAATCTAACTTCCTACCTTTTAACTAAAGAGATCCTTCATTCTCACCCTTTGTGGACAATCTAGCTTGATTGGCTCAATTAGCAAGCTGGGAACTTGTGAATGAGTGAAACCAGGAGAGTGGGAACTATGAAGAACTAGAGAAGCTGTGCCCATCTCCAGTGGATAGCTGCTCCCAGCCCATGATGATTGCCCCATGTCAGAAGAAAGTTTGCCCAGTATCAAGATTTTCAGATTTTCAAGAGATGCCAGGCACCCAAGATTTTATGCAAAATCTCTTGATTAAAAAACGTTGGCAGTTAATGTTTTTTAAAAGATACTACACAAGCCCAAACAAAACTCGTGTGCAAGCCAGATGTGGACCAAAGCCTGAGAGTTTGTTCTGACTACCCAGACTTTCGAAAACAAAGTTTATTTGAGATTGTCTCCCGGGGCTACTGGCAACTTCTCTGTTTTTCTCTGAAACATAAAAACATAACTCCCTTTGCAAAGCAGAAGAACCTAGGGCTCAGGGGACAAAGGCCTGGCTTCCCTTCTAGTGAGGGGGAAAGGAGGAAGTCACAGTTGTCACAGTGTTAGGTCTTTTTGTCCTTAGAAAGAGAAAGAGATGGGGAGAGGGAAAAGGAGGGAGGGAAGGATGGAGAGAAAGAGAAAAACAAAAGAGAAAAAAAGGGAAAGAGAAAACATCAATTAATGTCTTAAAAACTGCCCCTAAATTAACTTATTAAATCTTCATGCAAGGTGGAGATGAGTGGGTGGAAGGACAGATTGTGACTTCCTTGCCCGTTTGGGAGGGATGCTGCCCTGTCTGCAGAATGTCCAGGTGGGCAGATGTGGCTCTAGCACTCCGCTCATTCTTACCCTGGAGGAGAACCAGGATCAGACCTTGACAGTGGAAAGTTTCTCACAGGGGGACAAAGAGAGCCAGGAAGGAAGTGGGGGCTTCAGAGATGTCAGGTGGGCCCTATGGACTCTCCCTGGGTCCACCGCAGAGCCATTGAGGGGCCTCTTGGTGAGCACCAGGAAACAGGCAGCCTTGGCCTGAATGATGTTTAACTCTTGAACTGCAACCTGAATTGAATTTATAATCTCCATCCTACTTCCTTCCCAAGGAATCTGGTGTGATTTAAAGTTTGTATGTATAAGAGTGTAAATGCTGGGCATGATGGTGCATGCCTGTAATCCTAGTGACTCAGGAGGCTGAGGCAGGAGGATCACAAGTTTGAGACCAATCTCAGCAAGTTAGTGAGGCCCTAAGGACTTAGCCAGACCCTGTCTCAAAATTTAAAAAATTAAAAACTAAAAATGTAAAAAGGAGGAGGGGCTGGGGATGTGGCTCAGTGGTTAAGTGACCCTGGGTTTAATTCCTGATATTAATTAATTAATAAAAACAGAGCTCAAAACTGAAGCACCAAAGAGGAGACAAGAAGAGAGTTCCCTGTTCCTTGAGATTAACTGATTTTTGAGGCTATGCCCTAATTTGGCTTTAAGTTTCCCAGCAGCCAAGTCAAAAAGGGAAGCCCTGGGGCATGTGGTCTGTGTTGTCTGGTGACTAGAGACTCTACGTTTGCCTATAAGGACAAACTCTTGGTTGGAGCTCACTCCAAAGAGGAACTTATTGTGTGGGGAGTATTTCCTACACATCCTGTCTTATTCTGGCTCCTGCAAGAAGCAGACACCAAGACAAGCTTAGATGTGCAAGGATTTATTTGAGGAAACACCTGCCAGACAGAAGATGAGGAGGGAGCTGGGAGGGTGAGCTGCCCCACAGCAATGCAAATCTGACCCAAAGGAAAAAGAGAGGGCAGCAGGGCTGGGTGGAAGTGTCTAAGAGAGCTGGGGTGGGGGTGGATCTGAGATAGACTCAGCAGGATGGTGGGGAACCTTGAGCCAAAGATGGCTGTCAGGTGTCTCTTGGGGAGGCCTTTGGCATCCCCATTGCTGTGGGTATTGTCCAGGAGTGTGGCTCCACACAGGGCAATGGATTTCATAGCACAGCAGCTTCGGGCCAGGGTCAATTAAACTCCCAGTAGTGAGAGATCAGCAAGGTGCATTCTCATGGCTACCACACTTTGACAACATCAATTACTTATTCTTGTACCACCTTTGTGTTTTTGCCATGCCAACATACTACTATTAAAGAAAAAATATTCTGACTCTTGTCGAACAATAAGGCAGACTTTATTGAGAACTATTGCATAGGAAAGAGAGAGCAGACTCAATTCAGAATAAGGATAAACAGCTGGGGATTTATAGCCAATGAACAGAAAAATGGGTCAGTGGGTAAAAATATCCTAAGAGGAGACATGGCCAGATTTTTGCCACATTGGCTGGACAGGATGCTTGCTAGAGGCAGGTCTTATACACCAAAATTGGGGAGCGAAGATATCAAGGGTGGAGAAAGCTCTCTAAACTGACGTAGCAGGATTCTTGCTAAAACCTGGCTGAACAGGCCAAAACTAGGGCAGGGGCCAAGGAAGGTCAAGGCCTGGTTGAGAAGAGAGTTCAGAGGTGCTAAGTAAGGTTTAATCAAGGACAGGCTTTGTTACCACTTATTACATGGTATTTATTCCATATGTTTCTTTAAATTGACTTTAAATTTTAGTTTCATGTATGGATCGAGGGACTAGTTATACATATTTTTCTATTACACATTAAAATAAATGTATAGCTATTCAAACTTTAAGGTTGTTTCGTACCGCCCCTAATTGTATTGCATACCACTAGCAGTATACAACAGTCCCTCTTTATCCACAGGAAATATATTCTAAGACCCTTAGTGAATGCCTGAAGCCCCAGAGATTACCAAATCTTACCTTCAATTCTAGTTTTCCCCATATTTCATGCAGTAAGAGTTTATCTGTCCTTCCATGTTTTATGCCCTTGTGCCTCTTGTGCTTTGGTTCCATTATTAAGTAAAATAAAAGTTACTCGAGCACAAACACTGCTATACCAGGATGGTCAACCTGGCAACCAAGACAACTACTAAGTGACTATCAGGTGGGTAGTATATACAGCATGGACACACTGAACAAAGGAATGATTCATATTCCAAGTAGGATGGAGCCAGATGATATGAGATTTCATTATAATACTCAGAATGGCAAGCAATTGAAAACTTATGAATTATTTATTTCTGGAATTTTCCATTTAATATTTTGGGACTGCTGTTGACTTAAGTAAATGAAACTGCAGAAAGCAAAACCTGCCATATATCCCGCACTTTGGGAAATGCTGGTTTTACAAAAGACAAAGGACATAGAATAGTGATGAGAATGCCATCTTCCAGCCTTGGCTGGTGCCCTGGTTGACTACTTCTAGGCACCTTCTGAGGTTCATGGAAAGGTGGAAGACATTTTCACGGCAAATGGAGGTGGGTGCAGGACAGGGCCAAGGTGGGCCCAGTGAGGCCAGGTGGGTCAAGCTCCAAGTTCCTGGCCTCAAAGACCACCTCCCTCCAGATGCAGAGTTGGACCTGCAGAGGAGTGTACAGGCTGTGCTCCGGGAGCTCAGCGCCCAGGCCCCTGCCTTGCAGAGCAACCAGGGTAAGAACCAGCAAGCAGGTGCAGCCTCTTGCTCTGCCTCCTCTACCCCACCCCTAGATCTGTGCCCATGCATTCAGGAAGGTTCCTCACCTGGAGCCAGCAGGCAGGGGCTTCCATCCTAGACTCCTTTCCCCTGGAAGTACCTGGAGTCTGGATGTCCACCAGAGATGCCTTCTCTGCTCCCTCGTGCAACCCTCCCACTAGCTGTGGCAGAGTGCGCTGGGGATATGCCACCCTCTTTCTTAACCACCTTCCCAAGCTCCATTTCCAAACAGAACTCCAGAACCTCCAGAAGGTGGCTGAGTCACACACCTGCAAACGCTGCTCTGTGATCCACATATACTTGTCCCAGCTTCTGTCTTCCTTCCCTCATTTGTGCCCGGGTACTCACCGTCCATTAAGAGTTGCAGATCAGAATCCCCCTGTATTGAGGAATCCACCCATGATGTGCACTGGGAGCCCAAGGCTGGCTGCAGGGTCAGTGCTGGGCTCCAGGCTCAGGGTCCTGCTCAGAGGAATCTTTCTAAGAGCTGCCTGCCTTGCCTGGTCTTGCTGGGTTCCCCTTTCTCCTGCTCCAGGCATGTGGAGATGGTCCCTGCATAAGAAGGTTGAACGAGATCCTGGTAAGAGCCCAGTGCTGGTCCGCATTCTGCTCAGAGAGCTGGAAAAAGTGAGTTCTGGGCTTCTGGGAGGCAGATGGGATTGAGAAGAGAGGGGCTTATTAGCTCTGTGTCCCCAAAACTGGGTTTTTTGTGGATCAAGTGCTTGATGTTTACCATACATATCTCCCTCCTAGACTTTTACATAAGCAATATTTTCTTTTCTTTCTTTCTTTTTTTTGGAACCGGGGATTGAACTCAGGGACTCTTGGCCACTGAGCCACATCCCCAGCCCTATTTTGTATTTTATTTAGAGACAGGGTCTCACTGAGTTGCTTAGGGCCTCGCTAAGTTGCTGAGGTTGTCTTTGAACTCGCAATCCTCCTGACTCAGCCTCTCAAGTCGCTTGGATTACAGGCGTGCGCCACCACGCCCGGCTGCAATATTTTCTTTATGTCACCTCTCCCCCACAGAGTTCCCTGTACCCATCCCCCTGCAACAGAGGGGCTCCCACACATCCGCTCCCTCTCCACCCCACTCCTCCCCTATCCTTTTCACTCCTCTTGGAATAATGGGATCTGCCTTCCACCCTTTCCCCTGCCTAAACTGCCTCCTGCTCAGATGAGGTGATCTGCCCCGCACACTTCACAGGATCTCCTGTTTTCCAGGCAGAAAGTGAGGACCTCCGGCACATCATCATCCCTCTGCTGCACACTCTGATGTATGTGCTCACTAAGGTGAGCTGGGGGCTGGGGGCTGGGGTCCAGGCGGTAGTGGTGACCCACATGTGATGGGGCCAAACACTGTCCTGTCTCCTTAGTGAACACCAGGGCAAGCCTAGTAAAGCTCTAGGATTGCTTCATGCATGCTGGCTTGTAAGCACCTTTCTCTCCCATCCCCTGTGGGGAAGTGGAGGCAGTATGGAGAATTCATGGAGATCTTCCAATGCTGGGACGAGGTCTGACCCTACAAGAAGAAGAGACATACTGAAAACAGATTTTTAACGTTTTAGGAAAAGTACCAGGAGCTGTGTGTGGTTTCAGGGGCGGGAGTGGGTGGTGAAGAAGAGGTCACGAAGAGCAAGCGTGGGCTTCTGGAGCATCCAGGATCAGAATGGAGCTTGGCTCCCTGGCAAAGGCACAGGTGGAGAGCACAGAGAGGAAGAGGAGGAGGGGCTGGAAGGGGAACCTCTGGGCATTGTGGGAGACACCTGTGGGACGCAAGGAGGAACAAAGGAGAATCCCAGGGTAAAGCCAAGATTTTGAGCTGGAGACCTGCAGAGGTGTGCTGCCTGGAAGAGCAGAAGGGTTGGAGGGGAGCTGGCGGAGTGCAATGAGATGAATTTCTTTCTTGGTGAGCTGAAAGGGAAGTCTCAGATGTGGAAGAAGAGGCTGGAAGTTGTGGATTTGGGAGAGAGCTGTGAACCTAGTCTGGTTGTCAGGTCCAACCTTCCTCCTCTCCCACCACCCCAGCCCCACCCAGGACCCTTCATGACCTGGGGCTCTGGGTGCCCCAACTCCTCCCTCTCATCCAGGCCACAGGCATCACAGAAGAACTCTACCAGCGAACCTACGCCTTCTGCACCAGGTTACTGACCCTGCCCACCCCCTACTGCACAGTCGCCTTGGATTGCGCCATAAGACTGAAAACGGAGACCGCCGTCCCAGGTGAGAGCCATTGGGCATCCTCATCTCCCACACTGCAATGCGAGCACCACCCATGGTCTGTCCCTTTTCTCCAGGACGCCAGGGAGCTCCAGAGTCTCAGCACCTCGGATGGGAGGGTGGGGGCTGGGAGTCAGAGACTCAAAGCCTCATTGGCTGACCTCGCCTGGTCTGTAGGGACACTGTACCAAAGGATGGTCATTGCTGAACAGAACTTGACGAATGAACTGTATCCCTACCAAGAGAGGTGAGTGACTCCAGAATGGTTGCTGCCTTCAGTCCCCTCAAGGTGTTGGGGCTTACATGACTAGCAGGAGGAGGAGGCTGGATTGAAGAGTACTAGCAGACTCTTTGTGCCCATGACATGTGTACTGCAGTGGAGTGAGCTTAGAGTTCAAGGGTTGGCAGGACACATCTCTTTCTGGAATTCATTGGAAGGAAAGGCCTCTCTTCTTGACTGGATTCAGAACTACCCTGTTCTCATGCAGAGAGTGCACCTGACCTCGGGGGCCACTCTGCAGTTCTACTATTGAACCTCCATCCTGACCTTGGCCATGATGGCACATCAAACCAGCCAGGCAGCCAGAGGCAGCTCCAGAATATCCGTAGTACAGGGGGTTGAGGCCACAATCACACAAGGAAATCTGTGTGTGCCCAGCCCTTTACATAGGACTGAGGAATGTCCACTGCTGATGTTGGGGAGAGGGGCGATGGTGTTGGGGGCATGTGCCTCTCTCTTCTGCAGGTACCTCCGCTGGCTTGACACCGAAAGGTACAGGTTGAATTTGAGGTTTAGGAAGCTGTGCTTAGGAAGGGTGCAGGCAGATGAAGGGGGACCCAGAAATTAGTGCTGGAGAGGTAGGGGAGACAGCTGAGTGAGAAAAAGGGTGTGGTTTTCTGGTGTAATCAGTGTGATGAGAGAAGATGAAGTTGGTTCATTGTTCAGAGATCTAGTTCTAACAAGAAGGACTTAGAGTGCCTCCCAGAGGATGACATGGTCCCTGGGTCAGGATACTGAGGGAGGGAGCAGGATTTAGAACTTCCCTCGACACAGGGCTAGTCCTTCTTCCCTGTGTGAAGAGAGTGCACTGCAGCGGAGGGAACTAGAGCCGACCCTCTAGAAGGTTCGGTATGTGTTCCTATTTGCCACAGTCCCCACTACTCCTTATTGTCATCTCACTGTAGATTTTTGCATTTGCCACTCCTCTTTTCAGAGGAATTATCTTGTCGTATGTGGGTGTGGGGGGGAGATGGCTCCAGAGCTTTGCGGGTGCCTATCCACTGGCCTCTCTCCCAGCTGTCATCTCCATCAGTCCCACCTCTCCCCCGACCCTTACCCTCAGAGTGTTCCTCTTCGTGGATCCTGAGCTGGTGTCTGCCTCGGTGTGCAGTGCCCTGCTGCTGGAGATCGAGGCAGCCCAGGTGACCCCAGAGGCCTGCATGCGACATGTGGTTTCCCATGCCCTGCAGGCGGCGTTGGGGGAGGCCTGCCAAGCTGGTGCTCTGCACAGGAAGCTGCAGGTAATTGACACCTAGACCCTGGGCATCCACACCAATCTCTCACTGCTCTCCTCCTGCTTCTGTTCCGTATCACCTTTCCTCCCGTAAATCAGCAAAGAACACATGCTTATTAAGGAAAATCTAAAAAGTGCAGATAAGCTAAAGAAGAAAATAAAAACCACTCATGACACCGCGACCCGGAAAAAATATCCATGAATATTTTGGTGTATTTCCTGAAGAATAATAACAATAATTATTATGGCTGCTGTTTATTGACTGTTTATTGTGTTCCAGGCACTATCACATTTTGAAATTCTCCCAACACTGTGCAATGGATTCAATTATCTACATTTACACATGGGGATACTCAGGCATAGAGAAGTTGATGACCTCATGGTCACACAAATACAAAAGTCCTGAGTTAGGGTTTGAACCTGGTTTATCTTATATCGAGCTTAGATTAAATTGCCTCCCAGCCCCCACCCCCACTCCTTTTTAACAAATTAAGATCTCAAATTCTGTAATAGTTTTATATAATGCATATGTATCTAGGTATATATGTATTTATTTTCCCATGCCATTGGAAATATGCCATGTAGAAATATTTTCCTTGGAAAATATGAACTTCTAATGGTAGTACAATATTCTCTCTTGTCCTGCGTTGTTATACTTAACCAACCCACCATTCCTGTTGTGGAGCATTTGGGTTGTTCCCAACACTTATTTATTTCCTAGCTTTTCTCTCTGACTCAGCCTTGGCCCCTATACATGACCCAAGAAATGGAGTGGTTGGAGATTTTCTGGCTGAGGGTTGGCACCAGGTGTTGGATCTCGGGTGGTGAAGGACTGCTGCCTGTTGAGGTCACCTTTTGTGGGGTGGTGGAGAAGACTGGGGAGGGTTGAATTGGACAACGGCTAAGGTTGGGAGCTGCTAAGATTTGGGACAGTGGTGCTGTCACTGCAGGTGGGGCCAGGCACCCAAAAGGAAGGATGTCCTTAAGGGTTCAGCTGTCTTCTGCTTAGCCTGCCCAGGAAGTGGGTGTGTGCAGGGGGCCTTCAGTTCTTTTTTCCAACTCCATGACTCAGACTCTGCTTTGCCCATTAAAATGTATTTCATGGGCCAGGTGCATGCTTATAATTCCAGTGGCTCCTGAGATTGAGGCAGGAGGATCCCAAGGTCAAAGTCAGCCTTAGCAACTTGGCAAGGCCCTGACCCTGTCGCTAATAAAATACAAATAAAGGGCTGGGGATGTGGCTCAGTGGTTAAGCCTCCCTGGGTTCAATCCCAGGTACCAAATGCAAAACAAAACAAAGCCCCACATTTGATGGGGTGCTCTTCCTGCTGTTGTTTTCCATGTGAAATTCTCCACAGCCTGAACCTCGCACCTTGGAGCCTTTGGCAGATCCTTCCTTTAGGTACTGCTATGTCCCTCCCTAAGCCATTGCAGGCCACGAGCCATCTCCCCATAAGAGGGTGTGAGGGACAGAGATGAGTCCCGGTGCAGGCAGCATGGGGCAAAATGCTGCAGGGCAGGAGTGGGGCCCTAGACGTGAGGTCCAGGTGCCTTGGCCGGGCAGCTCCAGTCCAGGTCCCAGGAGCAGAGGGAAGGCGCCCCGTGGCGCTGTCGATGGGCTTTATGACTTGGCATGGGAGCTGAGTTGGGTGGATGCTGGGCCGGGGCTCAGGCTCTGCGGTACCTCCCCGCAGGCCAGCTCCCGCCCTGTCCTGGAGCGCTATTTCCATGCGGTGGTGGCTGCAGTGGAGCAGATGGCGAACGAGGCCAGCCCGAGCCGGGCGGGACACCTGGAGAGGCTGGAGGAGATTTACTGCTCGCTACTGGGGCCGGCGGCGGCCGCAAGGGGACGCTGCAGCGGTAAGCAGCCAATGGCCCGCTGGGGACCTGCTGGGGCTGTTGACTGCAGGGGGCGACAGAGAGCAGCGCTGTGCCCGCCTGGAGTTTGCCGGATTTGGCAGGGCCTATCATAGGAGCGTGTGGATTGAGAGGAATGCCCAGGGACTTGCAGGACCGGGGCTAGGAAGGTCGCTCATTTGGTCAAGATAATTTGCATCTACAGAGGATCTGCTGTACACCCCAGTAGGAGTTCAAAGCACTTTACATATATTTAAATATATTACCTACATTAAATCAACTAATCACAGTAAACATGAAATAGAAACTATTATTACACCGTTTTGCAGAGGAGAATAGTAAGTTAGAAAATCACTCAGCTGGTAAGTGGCAGAGCTGAGACTCAAACCCAGGCAGCCTTCTTCACCACTGTGCTAAGAGCAACAGACAGATGAGATCATGGGATGACAGTCTGCAGAGGATCTAGAGTCAGGATCATTTAGATACAGTGTCATAGGTTTTCATCCTGCATGCTTCCTTTCTATTTGTATGCTTGTAAGACAATGGCAAACACCGATTCGGCAAGCCCCACGGAGGTGGGGAAATCCAAAACAACCCAGAGAACCCATCATATGTGTTTTCTGGCTGTCGTAGGGTGATTCTGATGTGTGTCCTGTTGTTGCATGGTCATCCAAAGTATTCATAGAGGGACCAGCCTGCATGTCCCAGAACACGTGGTCACTCATGCATGCATGGTCACAAGGCACGGCATAAAGGGCTGGAAACCACTGACAGAGATCAGTGTGCCAACCCTGGAGCTTGAATTTGGCCATCCCCAGTCCGGTGGAAGCTGCACAAAGTCAGGGTGAGGTGGCAGGAAAGCCCCTGCCTAGACTCCATCTTCCCAGTTTTCCTTTCTTTTGTTTTGTTTTAAAATTCTAAACTGCCTCTGATCAGGACATGGAAATGGCCGCGCAGGAAGCCTCCCTCCCGCTGAGGCTGCAACAAATCCCGGGGCCAACCCTGGGACTCCCATTAGGTTCCACTTGCTAACACTCGGCATAAATCTGTCATTGATCAGGCGAGATCATCTGGGCCACACCCACCATCCAAGCCACATCTGGGCTTGTCCTGTGCATCTGAGAGACCAGCCAGCACCCCAGTCCAGCTCCTGCAGCTGTAGGGGCAGCATGGGACAGTGACCATAAACATAGTGTCATGAATGAGAGCCAGGGTCTCTGCTTGGGCTCAGATCTTTGATCTGCCATTTTCTGTGACTTGGGCCAGTTACTTAACTTCTTGAGCCCTGGCTCCTCCCTGTTAATTGAGGATTATGTTACCTGTCCCCCAGGGTCGTTGGCATCCAGAGAGATGATTACAATGTCTGCCAGGTGAGTAGAACAGCCCCTAGCAGGTAGGAGGTGCTGAAGGAAGCTTGGTTGCCCTCCCCTGAGGAAGTTCAGAGCCTCATTAGGGAGGGGGCCACAGCTGCGTAGAAGTTAAACAGAAATAGCCGAATCCAAGGCTGCAGGTTCACTGTGCCCAATGTGTACACAGTGAGTTCTGCTCAGGGAGAATGACCTCCATGGACCACCAGAGTGATCAGAAGTTTATAGAAGGAGGGCAGAAGAGGAGCTGGCCCTCAGCGGATGAGGCCTCTTCTGCATGACTGGCAGGAGCAGAGTGGTGCACACAACCAGAGGCAGCTCTGAGGGAAAATGTTCTTTTCTGCGTCCCTGGATGTGGGCAGGGTGTTTGAAGAACAACTGGAAAGACCAACGTGACTGTCACGTGGTGCCGAGGGCAGGATCAACAATGGGAGAAAAGTCTGGAAAAGTCTGTGTGCTGATTTGCAAAGGACCCTGTGACTGAGCTAGGCAGTTTGTAGGAAACAGGGAGTCCCTAAACGTTCTTAGGCAAGGAGGTGATAGCACTGTAAGGCCCTGGATGAGCTACTGATGGCAGGGATGGAAAAGCAGACTCCACAAGTACAGACGTGGGCCAGAGAGGCCACCCCTGGCCACCCCTCTGGGCCCCTCCATGGGGGCTGGGCAGGTGGGGAGGGTAGAGGAGAAGTCCACGACCCTCCTTTCCGTGGTCCCCACAGCCTGCTTCTTTCTTCAGGTGATCCTCTCCAAGATCGGCCACCAAACATCCCTCTGCCCAGCCCCTACATCACCTTCCACCTGTGGACAGACCAGGAGCAGCTCTGTAGGTGCCCATGCCTCTGACCTCCCTGCTGGGAGCTGGCTGGTGTGTGTGTTCATGTCTGTGAGTGTCTGTGCACATGTCTTTGTGTGCGTGTTTGTCTATGTACCTGTACGTGTGTCTGGGTATCTGTAAGTGAGTCTGCGTATATCAGTGCTTGTTCTTTGCTCTTCCCCAAGTTGTTTCACGCATTTGGAAGAAGGACACATTTTCTCCATGTTAGGATAGCTCAGGGCTTTAGCCACTGGTCTCATGTGCCAGAACATGCCACTAGGCCATGTTGATGCCAGTGTCCCAAAGAGGGAGACAAGCACAAAGCATTATGATTCCCAAAGCTGGAGGCACCTTCCAGAATGACCTGCTTGCCCAACGCTTCCCCTCCACTCTGGTGTTCCCCTACCTCTTGTCTCTTTTTGAGAAGGAGAGGAAGAGGATGCAGGTTGCAGTGGGAAGTGCAGGGCTGGGGAACTGAGTTCAGATCCTGACATCTGATTTTGCATGCTGGGTCACGCTTGACAGATTTGCTTCTTGCTCTGGACCTCAGTTTCCTCATGTGTAATAGAACAAAGGTGGATTAGAAAAGCTTGGAAATCTTCCCTGGAGCTGATGATCTGTTATCTTTCTGGAAGCTACAGGGTGTAGAAGGTTGGGAGGGTGCCAGGGTCAGTTTAATGCAGGAGGTGCTGGTTAAGCTGATTTCTTTAGTGCAGGTCTTCTCAGAGCCTTTAATATCTTTATTTATGGGGACAGAAGTGTTCCTTTGTGGAGCATCTTGTGGGGTACAATGTTTAAGAAACATGGAACCTGGCCTTTCTGGGGAGGGGCCCTGCCAGCCTCAGATGCCCTCCCCACTGGACACACCCCCTATTCTTCTGTCCCAGGGAAGGAGCTGGTTCTCTTCCTCCGCCCGCAATCCCAGCTGCGCCTCAGTGCTGACCTGGAGGCTTTGGATCTGCAGGGCCTTGGGCCAGACCAGGACTTGGCCCGGGTGTCCATGCTGTCCACTGACAGTGGCATTGAACGAGACCTTCCTGTAGGAGTTGATGAGTTCCCTGCCCCTGGCAGCCCAGACATGGAGCATGCTGGCCTGCAGCGCAGAGGGGGCATCAAGAAGCGCACGTGGCCCCCGGACTTCTTGATTCCTAGCAACTGGGATGGGCCACTGGGGCTTCACCGGAGGACAGGCAGGCCCCATGGGGACGGGGAGCTGCTGCCTGGGGTCTCCCGGCTACACACAGCACGGGTGTTGGTGCTGGGGGACGACAGGATGCTGGGGCGCCTGGCCCAGGCCTATCACAGACTCAGGTAGGGCCCCACAGAGGAGGGCTGAGGGCTGAGGTGGGTCAGGGGAACAGGTGGGCCTGGTGTGGGCTGGAGATAGATCAGGGAGGAGCAACAGAGGGTCAGGAGGAGAGGTCAGGGTGGGACAGGGGACAGACATGGCATAGCACACCCCGGGTGCAGCCATGATCCTCATCACCACCCTGACTGGGAGTCATGGCTGTACCCATTCCACAAATGAGAAAATAGAGGCTCAGGGAGATGGTATAAATGTCCAAAAGTCAAGAAATAATAAACGGCAGAGTCAAATCTGTTTAACACCAACCTTCTACCCCTGCTCTTACTCACTGTGCTTTGCTACCTACTGCCAGGAAACGGGAGACCCAGAAGTTTTGCCTCACTCCCAGACTCAGCCTGCAACTCTATTATATTCCTGTGCTGGCGCCTGAGGTGACTGGACTTGGGAGGGATGAAGGGACCATAGAGAAGGTGTGGAGGGGGGTTGGGAGCAGCAGGGGGTGGGGAGGGCACCTGGGTGGGCAGAGACACACCTGCAGCCTGGCATCTCCTGGCTCAGGAACCAGAATCCCCGGCCTTAGAAATTGAGCTGGCAGAGACTTCGGGAGATTTCTGCTTCAGAAGCCACAGATGGGTCCTCTGGGGGCTACTGGTGGCCAGAGACAGGTGCTCTCACAGTGCCAGTGCACTGTTTCATTGTGTATTCGTAATGGAATTAGTTGCAAGCTTCTCCCCAGACGTGGGTGTCCCTCTCGTGTGCACACGTGCACACGTGCACACACACCTGGACTCCTGAAGTCATTTTTCAACATCCCTGGCGAGTGATCCTTGCAAAGGCTCCTCCTGCTTTGCCTGAGCTTATGAAATTGAACACTAACTTGTGTTCACATGGTGTGGAAGTTGTGGCCTGGAGAGGGTTAAATGATTGAACTGTATTCACAGAGCACAGGCCCTGGGGTCTGGGGTCCTCTGACCAGCAAGGGAGGGCCTAATAAGTCTGTCCCGTCCCCTTCTCCCCAGAAGCCCGCAGGATCCAGGCAGCCAGAGCTGGGAGAGCTGGCCGCATTCCTGGGCCGTGCAGACCCATGGTATGAGAGCACCGTCAATACCCTGTGTCCCGCCATCCACAAGCTGGCTGAGATGGTAAGGGCTGCGAGGGTGCAAGGGAGGGAGGAACACAGGGTCTGCGCAGAGGGGGAGACAGAAGAGCCAAGTGGGGAATGGGGTGGGATGGAGTTGGGAGGACGTCCTTTTGAGACGTTGCACTTGACATATTGCACTTGACCCCTGACCTCAAGAGTCAGTCTCAAAGGGGCTGAGGAGGGTGAAATGAGGTCAGAAGGGAATGCAAGGGAAGGAAGAGCCCCCTTCAACCAGTGTCTTGAAAGACACCTATTTTGGACCAAACTATTGTGGAAAAGGCAAAGTAAAATATTCTTTTGTAAGTGTGTTGGCCAAAGACAGCCCTTCTTCTGTGAACTAGGGTCATTTTTCTGTGATTGTAACAGCTAGTGTTTCCTCAGCACTTACAATGTTCTAAGCTCCTGCACCAAGAGACTTGCTTATTCAAGTCTCACACCACCCAGCCAAGTAGGTACTCATGACTCCAGGTGGAATTGTTGCTATAACCCAATTTTACAGATCAAGAAGTTGAGGCACAAAGAGATTTGGTTACATTGACCCAGGCAACATAAATAAGTAGTGGTGTTCTACTTGGAACCAGGCAGCCTGACTCCAAACCACATTCTCTGTTGAAAGAATAAACATCATTATCCTATGTACATGTATGATTACACAAATGGTGTGACTCTATTTCATGTACAACCAGAGAAACATCTGTCATCCACTTGTGTACAATGAATCAAAATAAAAAAAGAAAACTTAAAAAAAATAAATAAAATAAAATGCTATGTAGAATTAAAAAATTATTTTACTTAATAAAAATGTAAATAAATAATACTAGTTATTAAATAATAATTTAAAAAATAGACCATTCTTCCATACCCCAAGTTTGGCTGGGAGTGGGCAGAGAACTGACCTGCAAAGGCCTTGATATTTTCAGTTATACCCTTTCTGTTGTCACAGATGTTGCAGATATTTTTTCCTCTTTGTAATTTACCTATCAGTTATTTGCCTTCCAGAATTGAACAATTTTGTGTAGTCAGACATTTCAGCCTTATTCTTTATGGTTTCTGCCTTTGGAGCCATGCTTTGAAAAACCTCCTTTACACCAAGATTAAATATTCACTGATAATTTACCCAAAACACTTTCAGTGCCTTGGTTTTCCCATTTCATTAATTAGCCCATCTGCAATTTATGTTAGTGTTCTGCAAGAAGCATATAATTTTTGTTTTTTTCCCAAACGTTTAACTAGTTGTCCTAAAGCTATTAATGGACTGAACCATCTTGCCTCATTCATTTGATATGTCACATTTATCATTTATAAATTCTTACATATGCTGGAGTTTATTTCCAGATACTTATTATCTCTCGTTGATCTATGCAGTTCTGTACACATTAACACTTTTATATTTTAATATCTGGCAGGGTGAGCCTACACATACTCTTCTTTTACAAAATTTTTCAGATCCAGCTTGTTTATTTATCTTTCCTGATAAACTTTAGAATTGCATTTCAAGTTTTGTTGTTATTTTCCTAAATTCTTTTGGGATTTTTATTGCAATTTAGAGGAGAATTAGCATCTTGAGTGCATTAAGTTACCCATTTCTGGGATGTAACTCTTCATTTTTAAAAACCTTCGTATCTATCCATCAGTATAATTATAGTTCTCATCACAGAGCTTTTGCTCATTTTTTGCTAAACTTATTCCTTATGTTTGAGAGTGTTTCTTGCTGGTGTGAATTGTTATCTTTCACCCCTTATATTTGGGAGAAACTATTTCTAGTATCAGAGGAAGTGATTAAGATCTATATATTTATTTCAGTTTTTTTACAATTATGGTAAAAGATATATAACATAAAATGTATCACTTTTACCCATTTATTGTTTAAGCTACCTCGTACTGGGCTCTCCATTTTATCATTTGATTGATTGGCTCATCTTAGATATTTTATTCAAATAAAGGTATTTGGGCAGGATTTTCATGTATTCCGAATTCTGATGCCCTCACATGTACATAAAAGACTGTTTTGCTGGGTATTAAAATACTGTTTCCTGAAAGTTGGAGGATATTACAGGAGGAACACCTGATGCAGGCCTCATTGGTCCTTCTCTGTTGATGCCTTTTTTTCCCCCTGAGACATATGTAAGATTTTGGTTTTTTCCTCTATTCTTCCCTTTAAAATTAACAATTTGGCTGGCTCTTATGCTTATTCCTAAAGCAGTTTCTGCATCAGGAAAATGTAAGCATTGTGAGCAATGATAGCATTATTAGAACAAGTTCATAATTCCTCAGTGTGACCTTTTGAAGAAAAGAGTATTCCAATAAACCAGATGTTGAGAGTCAAAAGACATCTTATGGGGTGAGACATGAGTTAGAAGACGTAAAATCTGAACTTCTTTCCAACTCTGATACTACAGATAGAGCATCCCTAATCCAAAATCCCTAAACCTGAAATGCTCCAAAATCCAAAACTTTCTGAGTACCATCATGAGACCACAAGTGGAGAATTCCATACCTGACTTCATGTGATAGGTCACAATCAAAATGCAGAAGCACTAAGCATACTTTCAGACTATGTGTGTAAGGCCTATATGGAACAAAACAAACATAGTTTATGTTTAGACTTGGGTCCCATCACCAAGATATCTCATTAGCTATGCATATATTCCAAACTCTGAAAAAAATTGAAATCAGAAACTCTTCTAGTCCCAAGCATTTTGGATAAGGGATATCCAATCTGTATTTCATTCTATATAAATGTTCTGTTTGCCTAAAAACCCTAATTGTTATGCTTTGCAATCATATGGGGCTGAGGACACCAAGGAGGATAGGGCACTAAGTCCATTCCCAATAACATGCAAACTTACTAATTAATTAATTATATGGGAATCCCACTATGTTGCCCAGGCTGGCCTTGAACTTATGGCCCTCCTGCTTCAGCCTTCCAAGTAGCTGGGATTACAGGCATGGACCACCACTTTCAGATTATTAATTAGTTTATTAATAGATCCAGAGACCAGCAGAGCAGAAAGACAAAAGATCACATGGTTCAGCCTCTTATTCTCCCTTGAAGGAAACTCAGGCCTCAAAAATGAGTAGCCAAGCCAGGCGTGGTGGCTCATGCCTGTAATCCCAGCAGCTCAGGAGGCTGAAGCAGGAGGATCTTGAGTTCAAAGCCAGTCTTAGTAAAAGTGAGGTGCTAAGCAACTCAGTGAGACCCTGTCTCTAAATAAAATACAAAATAGGGCTGGGGATGTGGCCCAGTGGTCAAGTGTCCCTGAGTTCAATCCCTGGTACCAAAAAAAAAAAAAAAAAAATGAGTAGCCAATCCAATCCAAACCTAGAATCCTATCAGGCTCTTTCATCTTGAGTTATACTCACAAGCATCTTGCCTCCTCCAAGCACCCAGCATGGTGCCTTACACATTTAGGTGCTCAATATGTCTCTGTGGAATTGAAGTGAACCAGATTCCCTGGAGAGATGGAGCTCTAGACATCTAGAACTAGACATCTAGACAAAATATACCTAGACAGGTATATTTTGATTGGTGATCAGAAAGGTTTGGAGTATATTAAAGGACCAGATGGGTGTGTTCATCTGGTATATATGGGGACTTTGGAATTTTTCTATTAAGAAAATGGTACCTCCCACAGTATCCTAGAGGAGATGACTGAAGACATTTCCCATTCCCCCACAGCCTCCCTGCCTGGACACATCCCGGACCGTGGATCCCTTCATCTTGGATGTCATCACCTACTATGTTCGCATGGGGACTCAACCCATCTATTTCCAGATATACACAGTCAAAGTAAGTCTCCTAGCAGGGCTCCAAGGCTACCATTCCAGCCTGTGGAACCACAAGATCTTACCACGGAAGTACCCTGGCTCTAGGGAAGCCCTGGTCACAGGGCTTTGCAGCTCTAGGGAAGCTGCAAATCACACCCAAACACTTTTGATTGTTAACTTTATCTTCTTAGTCTCTGGATGAATCTGATAATTATTGACTTCTAAGACCTCAAGTCCAAGCAGATGACTGGGAATCAGGGACAGTCTGCTCTGAATTCTGTTTTCTAGTTTCTGGTCACGAATTCCCATTGCTCCAAGGATCTCATATTCTCCAGTGCTACACCTTGCTTCAGTGTCAAAGTGACCTCTAGGTCACTACATCTTTTCACATTCACCCTCCCCTTCCGCGCTAATTAGTTTCTCATCTTAACTATTCTCTTCTCTTGTCCCTCACTTCATTTTGCATTCCTTCCCTACTCTCTCCCCTTCTGCCAAAACTCAAGCCCAGATCAGTGCTACAATGTGCCCTCCATTCTGCTAAGGTCGGGTTTCTAGGCCCCTTTGGCTTGATGTTTCCTAGTGTCCACCCTCAGCGGTGCCCACAGAGCTTTCTTGGTGAGCTCCCTCTTACTAGCTCCAATCTTCCACCACTCTCCTCAAGCCCTTCCATTCAGCAAAGGATTTGTCCACCCACTTCATTGAACAAAGAGGAAGGGAAGCTATTTGCTCCTCCCAAACTTCCTGCCCACATCCAGAAATGGGTCTACAGCACACCCATTCCCATCCTCACAGACTCTCCCCATGTGGATGTGGACCTCCTCCAGTTCAGGACCCCTCATCTCTTCTCTTCTCTCATATGCTTTCACTTCCTCTTGGACCTTCCTCCTCTGTCATTCGCTTTCACCTGTTTGTCCCCATCATTTGGTCTTGGTAACCAAAAACTAACAAAAGAAACTTTTGAGCCCATTGATGAATGAAGTTTCCATTTATTTTCCCCTTAAAGTGTGCATAGCAACAAGGCTTGGTAGGAGCAAACCCAAAGGATTAAACTTTTACAGGTCCCCATTTTATCTCTGACTTCTTTTTTTTTTTTTTTCAAATGCCATACCTTAGGTGGCATTCAATGGTGAAAGG
The DNA here is from genome assembly GCA_020662805.1 of Glaucomys volans. NCBI lineage: Eukaryota > Metazoa > Chordata > Mammalia > Rodentia > Sciuridae > Glaucomys > Glaucomys volans. The sequence goes on from JAJEJO010049582.1 coordinate 877,024, forward strand.
GCATTTGGCCTTATAAATGCTCTAATTCCCAGGATTACCCAGTTCTTAGGAGCTGATACAGCTGTTTTATGAGCTGTGTTGGAAGGCTGTGGTTTCTTTCCTCTTTGCTCTAAGACTGACCAGTTTCTACTGACCATTGGTGTCTTCTTGGTGGCCCTTACTGCAGAGACCACAGAAGTGGCCAACACACTTGCATCCTGGCTTTATTCTCCCCAAAACCTTAAAGCTCCAGCCCCAGGAGACACGTGGTCTGAGCCCTGGGGACAGCAAGCAGCACAACTGGAGAATGGGGATTCCTAACGGGGAAGGAGTCCCATTGCCATCCACCTGCTTATGACCATCAGTTCCTCCTTTTAGCATCTTCACTTACAAAATTCTGTTCCTGGCTCCTGCTTGCTCTGAAAAATATTTTAAGGTTCTGTTTTAATTAAAAGTATCCAAATCTATTTCTGGTTCATAATTCACCAGATTTACCAGGAAGCATCATCAAAAAAAGTGACAGTTAGTAATTAACATAAGAAATAGATATTTGAGTTACTTTTTTTTTTTTTTTTGGCAGTACTGGAATTGAACCTAGGGCCTTACACATTCTAGGCAAACACTCTTCCACTGGGCTACATCCCCAACCCTTTAAATTGCACTAACTCTTGTCATTGAGGTGAGTTTGTTCAGATAGTATTAAAATGTATCTAAACAGCTTTTGAATATACATTATACAGCAACAAGAAACAGACTATAAAATACTCCACATTCCATTTTTATTTCTGCAGTAAAGGATGACTATGAGTTAGCTTAAATATGACCACTAGTTTTTATTAACAAAATCTATATGTATTTATAGCATATAACAGGTTGTTTTGAAATATGAATGCATTGTAGAATGACTATATTGAGATAATTAACATATGTGCTACCTCATGCACTTATTATTCATGGTGAAAATACAATCTACTCTTACTAATTTTGTGTGTGTGTGTGTGCTGGAGGTAGAACCCTGGTGCATGCTAGTCAAATGCCCTACACCTGAGCTATGGCCCCAGCTCCAGCAGGTTTCAAGGATACAATGCATTGTTATTAACCATAGTCATCATGTTGCACAATAGAGCTCTTATTCCCATTTAACTGAAATTTTGTATTCTTTGACCAATATCTCCAAGTCAAGGATATCTCCAGTCCTAGCTTAGTAGGCCTCTTCCACGATACTTGTTTCATTTGTCCATAGAATTAAGTATATAACAGCTATGTTTGCATCGAAGTTACCAAAGTGAAAGCATGTGTCCCCCTTCTTGAGGCTGTCTCTCCCTTGACATTTTATTTTTTATTTTTTGTACTGGGGATTGAACCCAGGGACACTTAACCACTGAGCTACATCTCTAGCCCTTTTTCATATTTTCATATTTTATTTAGAGAAAGGGTCTCACTGAGTTGCTTAGGGTCTCTCTAAGTTGCTGAGGCTGACCTTGAACTCATGATCCTCCTGCCTCAGCCTCTGGAATTACAGGTGTGTGCCATCACACACAGCTCCCTTGACTTTTGTAGCACTCCCTCCTGGTCCTTCCCTCACATTTCTGACAGTCCCCCTCTGTTGTCTTTAGAGATGCTCCTTGACCCAGCAGCCCCTTTATTCTGCCTTGGTTTTCTTCACCTGTCCTGATAATCTCACCTCTGGGTCTTTGCCCACGCCATGCCCTGGGTCTGGAATGCCATCTCTCCCCCACCTCACATCCCCTCCTTCACCCTCCATGACTCCCATCCTATACAAAACTGCCCTGATCTACATTCGGCTCATCCCAGCTAGATTGGGTACTGCTCCTCTGCGTAACCATAATGTTCTGGGTATGGCTCTAGAGTATTATCTACCAATCTGTAGTATTCTGCAGATATATGTTGATCCTCACCCAAACTAGGCATTCCTTGAAATAAGTAATTGTATTCTGCTCATCCTTGAATCTCCTGCTCTTAACACAGAAAAACACACCCGTATGTGTGTATGTGCACGTAATCCCACACGCACATGCATACAGAAGCAAAGACCGATTCTGGAGAGATCAACTGGTAGAATGAATGTGCAATTACCCACACTGTGTGCTAGTAGAACATTTGTAGCTGTGTCTTCTGGTTCCTCTCCTTGCTGGCTTTGAGATCATGGGCACCTCTTTCTCTCTAAAATCAATTTTTCCCCATATATAAAATGGGAATATAGTCTTCACCTATCATAACATTCCTGTGAGAATTCAAATTAGTAGAAAATTATAGTAAAGAGAAGGCAAGTTGGCAGACACATAAAAGATGCCAAGACAGTATGAAGAATCCCTGCTTTGCTACTTATGACCCTGGGCAAGTTAACACTTCAGAGCCTGGGTTTTCAGATCCCTCAAATAAGGTCAATGAAACCTACCTCCTAGGATGGCCATAAGGATTAAATGAGCTCATGTATGTCAAGTGCCCACCAGAGGGTCCAGTGCAGAAGAATGTCCCAATGAAAGGAACTCCTGAGCCCTCCTGGGTATCTGTCCCTGGTTTCTTCCTGCTTTTGTGCTCCTGAATCCAAAGGTACAATCCACCCACAGTCCCACAACAAACCACTGTGATATAAGCTTGGTCATAGATATGTCATCCCCTAAAGCGGTTGGGGTCACCCTGCTACTGAAAACCTAATTGATATTTGCCTGACTCCCCATTGCACAATCTAGAGAAGGCCTCGTGACCTGACATTTCTGCAAGCACCTGCAAATTGATACCTCACATCATCTCCTCCTCCAGCTTCCTATCTTACTGAATTTTTATTCTTCAGTCTGCATCCTGAAGGAGATATTTTATTTATTGCCTTCCTGCTTTTGACCTAAATGCAGGATTTAGGTCCTCTTCTACAGTTCCGAAGAGCAAACTAAAATACTACAAAACAAAAAATTATCTCACAGTGGCAAGGGAAGTAAACATCTTGTCAACACAAATAACTTAAAACTAAAGCTTTGGCATCTCTCTATGCCCTTTGGCTGGCCCTATGTCTGGAGACCTCAACTAGTAGCTGCTGGGTTTGCTGCCTTGTTGCACTGAGGGAGAATGTCCACCAGGGGGTGTCATGGGGCATCAAGACAGGCTGCTAGGAAGACCTCAACTCTGGAATTTGGGCTCCTGTTCCAGGATTTGGGGGAGGGTTGGGGAAGTAAGATTTTGCTCTGGATTGGATGCTTGCAAGAAATGGTAGTAAGTCAGTGACTGGGTTTCTCAGTAATTTTTCCTGGGGAGGCTATGAAATCAGCTTAGGAATCATATTGCTGGCATGGGAGGGCAGGGGGATGGCTGCACAATGTCCCTATTTGTGTCTTATTTGGACATGGTTGTGGAGTGGTCTGGTTTTGTCTTGACACATCATGGTCACACAGCATGGCTTGTGTATCGGCTAATAACATCAGCATCTGTGAAGTTGCTAATGGTCAAGAGGACATACCATGGCCTCCCTCCCAGCTTTCAGAAGCTTCATTTCTCTTTCCCACATCCTTGTCCTCAAAAAATCTTTGGCCACTCTTCCATGTTGCCCAGACACTCTTTCTCTTCCCCAGCCATCCCCCATCTCTTGTCTCTTCTCTGCCTCTTTTCCTTGGAGTCTCCGCAAGGTTAAATTGACCCTCACAGTCCCTTCTATCACTCAGCTCCAGGCTTCTCTATGCACATTGAAGAACTGACTTCTCTCTGGTCCTCAATCTTTCTACCCCTTCCTGATGTGAATTTTGTCTCCTACCCTGCCCTCCCCTATTGGTTACTGGGGAGTTTGGGGTTTTAGTCATAGTTTCCTTCCAATATTTACAAAGATTCATGTGCTGCTTAACAACAGGGACATGACTCAAGAACTTTGCCATTGGATGATTTTGTCATTGTGAGAACATCCTAGAGTGTGTGAATTTGCACCAGTCTAGATGGCATCTTGATGTGGCTTCTCATTGCAATCAAGAAACTCAGTAAACATGAGCTGCGTAGAGTTGCTGCTGGTATTTCAGAGCACGCTGCTTTACCGGGAACTGTTTCTTATTTACATGTAGAAGGAATTCACCATAAAATAGCAATAAAAACAGGGTAATATGCGATCTAGGAGCATGATCATGTATGAGCATCTTCAAATACTGTACACATAACTGTACTGTGATGCTTTTACACGGCTGGCAGCACGGGTTCTTCCACCAGCATTACCACCAGCATGTGCCATGAACTTGCCTCTCTAGGTGATGGGCATTTGTAAGCTCCATTGCAATCCTGTGGGACCATGCTGATATGCATCCTGTTTTTGACCAAAACATGGTTATGTGACACATGACATATGTTGTATTACTGTAGATATGGTTAGATTCAAACCCAGGTCGTCATTTCATGCAGCTCAGAATCTAGAGTTGGCAGGTTGGGTGGGGGACACCTGCCCCGCTTCTGGGCATCCTCGGGCTGTGGAGTCAGAGGCAGCCTTCTCCATATCTCCTCTCTTTCTTCCCTCCCTCCCATCCCCTCTCCCATCTCTTCCTCTCTTCAGATGTTTAGCGACCTGAGCCAGGACCCTACAGAAGACATTTTCCTCACTGAGCTGAAGGTGAAAATTCAGGACTCCAGGATCCCCAAAGGTGAGCTTCTACTTCCCTTTTCCCAGCATTCTCCCTGACTCTGCTTCCCCCAGGCTTTTCCTCCCACCTCTCAGCCAGTGACACCACCTCATCCATCCCTGCTCTACCCCACGCCTCTGCTGATGCCAGGTCTGTCCTCTGCTCCCTCCAAGATCCTCGCAAACCGAAAGGCAGCATGGTCCCCCATGTGCTGCCCTCTGTCCAGGGGGAGCTGCCTGGTAAATCCAGCAGCTCAGCTGTGACCTCAGGGAGGGCAAAGTCAGGGCAGAGGGCTGGGGGCCTCAGGTCTCATGCCTCTGCTCATTTTCCCTCAGAGGGCTTTTCATCCCGGAAGAGAGGCGTGGCCGAGGGCCCAGGTGCAGAGCTCTCCGTGTGCTATCAGAAGGTCAGTGTGTGGACATGGCCAGGACGTTCACCTGATGGAAGCTGGCCTCAGGGGCATGGGACAGGGGGCAGGAAGCAGATGGAGCCAAAGAAAATGTCTTCCCCTTTCTTGAAGCTGCCACCAGTTTCTCCATCTTCAGAGGGTGCTTGTGGGTCAAGGTTAACTTTACAGTAGAAGAAGGTGATGTGATTTAAGAAACAAGAGGGCTGTCCCCTTGCTTGACTTGATGGCATTGGGGACTTATTCCTCTGGGACTGGAAGGCTGCCTGTGCTTGCTGGGGCTAGGAACACTCTGAGCCTTTCTTTATTAGTCCCTTAAGGGAATCAGTGGCAAGGACAAGACTCTTAGGGCAGGTGTGGAAAGCACGGGAGAGGTGAGACTGGATGTGAGAATGCATGGGGCGGGCGTGTCCTGAGAGCCCCATCTGTTCCTCAACCCTGCTCCCCAGGCCCTGCTCAGCCACCGACCCCGAGAGGTCACCGTTACCCTGAGGGCCACTGGGCTGGTTCTGAAGGCCATTCCTGCCAGCGAAACTGAAGGTGAGAAAATAGGAATACAAAGCAAAGAAAGAGAAGGAGCAATAAGGGGAAAGGTGGGGAGAGGACCAAGCACTAGGAGCCAGGGGGGGCTGGGAGAGGGAGACCCCACATCATCCTCACCATCACAGAACTGGGGCTGGGGTGAGCTGAACCCCATGCTGTGCTGGGTGAATCATGGTCCCTACCCTCAGGTGACTTTCTGTCAAGAAACTTAGTTTCTAGCATGGACCTTGAGGGTGGACCTCTGCATCTTCAGTGACCCAAGGAGGGGTTGCAGGTGACCTCCCACCTTTGAATTGGGCCTGCAGGATGGGTTGTGTTGTTTGGGAATTTTGGATTTTTTTTTTTTTTTTTTTTTTGGTACCAGGATTGAACCCAGGGGTGCTTAACCACTGAGCCACATCCCCAGGCCTTTTTATTTTTTGAGATAGGATCTTGCTAAGTTGCTTACGGTCTTACTAAGTTTCTAAAGCTGGTTTTGAACTTGCAATCCTCCTGCCTCAGCTTCCTGAGTCATTGGGATTACAGGCATGTGGGAATTTTGGGTTTTGAGCACTGCTAAAAAATGGAGATAATGAATAAAAGAAACCACTTTATGTGTATATAGTAAATTATAAATCTTAGCTCTTGCTGTGAGATCCTTGGTCTCCTGGAATAATGAAAAGGACAGCAGCGTGAGTTACCAACCATCCCACACATATACAAAGGCAGGGTGGTGTCCTGTGTTAGCCCCATGAACCCCTTTAAGCATGTTAGCCCTGTGAGATAGTAACTTTTTACTGGAGAGGAAACTAAAGCAAAGAAAATTACCTACCCAAGGTGACCTCTGAGGAAGAGAACTGGGGTCAAACCCAGGCACCCTCATGCTTCATTCCTCACCACTGCCCCACACTGGCTCCCTAGGTTGCCAGAGCTCAACAGAATAGACTTCAGGGATGTTACCCACAGATGCTTTTAGAAGATCATCTCTGAGCAAACAAGAAAATTCACTCACAGAGGAAGATATCTTGTTTCCCACTCTACCCCTGTGCCCGGTACATGTCCAGGTTCATAATAGCTATTCAATGAACATTGGCTGAATAAATGAAGTGCTCCTTTATACCCCCAAATTTGTTTTTAAAATGAATGAATGATACTGGGTGCAGGGGCACACGCCTGTAATCCTAGCAACTCTGGAGCCTGAGGCAGGAGGATCGCAAGTTCAAGGCCAGTTTCAACAACTTAGTGAGGCTCTAAGCCACTTAGTGAGACACTGTCTCAAAATAAAAAATGAAAAGGTCTGGGGATGTGGCTTAGGGGTTAAGCACCTCTGGGTACCAAAAAGTATTATCTAGAAAAAAAAAAGAGAGAGAGAGAGAGAGAAAGAAAAGAGTGAATTTTAGAATATTCCATTAAAAACACAGAAGAAAAAAACACATTTCAGGCTGGAATGCTGCTGAGGAAGCTGAGTCTGATCCTTCCTCTCCTATTCAATTACCAGTGAGGACTCTCTCTACAATTCTCAGTGGCTTTGCTAGCATCCCATTGGGACCCCTATCTGTGTGCATTTGTGTTCTTAGAGGAGCACCACAGGTTCTCAAGTTTTTAGGCATCTGATACAAAGAAGAAACTCCAGAAATAACATCAGTTTCTGATAAAAATTGTTTCTAGGCAACTTGAATTTGCAGATGACATGTGAAACTTTCTCACTGCAAAGACATTCCGTTTTTGGTTTGTTTTTTTTTTTATTATTCATTTTTTTGGAACCGGGGATTGAACTCAGGGGAATTGGACCCCTAAGCCACATCCCCAGCCCTATTTTGTATTTTATTTAGAGACAGGGTCTCACTGAGTTGCTTAGGGCCTTGCCCGTGTGGAGGCTGGCTTTGACTCTCTGCCTCCCCAGACACAGGTGTGCGCCACCACACCCGGCTCTGGCAAAGACACTCTTTATGTGTAACTCTTTAACACCATGAAGGAGAAACGTAATTCTGTCAATATCTCAAAACTTAGAGGTGGTCATACAGCAGTGGGTAAAGAGGACAGGTGTCAGAGCTAGGTAGGAAGAGTTTGAAACCTACCTTTGCCATTTGTCATCTGTGTGACCCTAGTCAAGTTACTTGTAACCTCTTCACTTCTAAAAGATTTTAATAGAGTCAATAGACACTAATTTGTGTGCACATAGCAAACTATAAATGTTAGCACTTATGGTTAAAATTGTATTCCTTCCATTTCCTTCACAAGGCGCTCCTCTATCCCCTCCCCCAATCCCCACCAGGACTGGTGTGATGACGCCAAAACTCCCCTTGGAGGCACAAACACCTAAGAACCCTCTGTAGTTGGCAGGGAGAGATTAAATCTGGCAGCAACCACACAAAAATGATTTTTGACTATGAAGAAGGTAGAAGAAACACTCTCAACTCTTTGGACCAATACCTTCCTAATCACCTCCACCTGTCACCTGGGCCAGGTGTTCTCTACATTCTTTTCTTTTTTTTTTTTTTTTTGTCATTTGGTACTGGGGATTGAACCCAGGGGCACTTGACCACTGAGCCACATCCCCAGCCCTATTTTGTATTTTATTTAGAGACAGGGTCTCACTGAGTTGCTTAGGGCCTCGCTAAGTTGCTGAGGCTGGCTTTGAACTCGAGATCCTCCTGCCTCAGCCTCCCAAGTGCTGGGATTACAGGCGCACGCTACCACACCTGGCGTTCTCTACATTCTTAACACACCCAGTAGTTGCAGAGAAGTTCAACAGAACTCTTCTTTTGAAAAATGGGCACAGGAGGAGATGAAGAAAGGCTGGTGGGTAGGGATTTGGGTCAGCAATATGGCTGCTTGGTCTGAGCATCCAGAACCTTGGTTGATTTTCCAGAGTAGAAAGATGGACGATGAGGAAGGAGCTGAAACTGGGTAGGGCCAAGATGGAATCAGGACATGTTAGACAAGCAGCGTTTGGGAGGGAGCTAAATGGGGAAGAAGGTGTGAGGATGGGTTTGTGGTGATCTTCTCAGGGCCCAAAATCTCCAAATCCCCTACTCTCCTGGAGACTCATTCATAATGTCCCCGTCTCATTCAGTTTCAGGGTTCCCCCACAGTCCCCCGACTGCTGCTCCAGTTATGGACCACACATGTCTGAATGTCAGTGTGACAGAGGTGGTCAAGTCCTCCAACCTGGCAGGAAGGTCCTTCTCTGTAAGTACAGGGAGGAATGGGAAAGGGGAACAACCAAATGGGAATGGGGTAGGAGGCTGGGATCCCTGAGGAGAGCATACCCAGAAAAGGGGAACTGGCTTCTGAACCTTTGGTACTGAAGTGGAGCTTCATACTGGAGACAATCTGTTCTCCCCTCAGTCTGAAATACTGAGCACCAACTAGTATATAAACAAGGCACTTGAAAAGTCAAGGCTGTGCCCTCCATCTGCTGTTTGAGGACCTAAGACATCCCCAGACAGCCACACAATGTGCCCACATTGTCACCCCAGGCGCCACACATCAGACTCCTTCCTCCACAAGACAGCTCAGCCTCTGACCACTTCAAACCAGCTCTTTCAATAGTGTCACCCCTACAACTGTCCCTTGCCCCTTGCCTGGCCTTGATTGACACTGATCAAGACATGAGACCCATCCATTTTCTCCCTCTTATGGCCTCTGAACTTCACTCTCTATTTAGCTTCACCTTGGAAGCCCCTGATTATGCTCAGATGTAATCAGGATGCTCCAAGGTCAAATTGACACCCTCAACTCCCAGCTGCTTTAGATCTGTATGCCCCAGGCGCTGAGAACTCCTGAAATAAATCCTGCGTCCATGTTGGCTAAGCCCTGGCAAGCTCACAGCCTCCCAGCTCGCCCAGATCCTTTCCTGTCCCCTCAAGCCCCTCCCACCTGTGTGGAGTTCTCTTTTCTCTTGTTTTGACCTCTCCCTCCCTTTCTACTGCTCCTTCCTCACAGCCTATAAACATGCGCAGGTCATTTCCATCCTAAAAACCAAAGTAACTCTGCTGGGACCCCACTGCCTCTCCAGCTACCCACAATATCCCCTTTCTTCCCTTCTCAGTCAAGCCTTGTGAAAGATGCCTCTAGAAGCTTACGGTCCCTTTCCAGACTTTTCTGCCCACAACCATCTGCTTTGACTACGGGAAAGTCACCTCCATGTTGCCAAGACCATGGTCACTTTTCAGTCCTTCTGTTTCTTTAACCATTTTTCAAGATAATGTCTGAACCACCATTCAAAATTTATCATATGGTGGTTATATATGCCTGTATAATTGCTGAAATGATTTTTATAGGACATGTTAGGAAGTACTCATTTTGCACTATCATAAGCATTCTGTGAGGAACATCCTTAGGGTTAAATATGTGCTAAATATCATGAGTATGTTTTTTTAAAATGTCTAAAGTGAAATCTTTCAGTCAAAAGACATCCATATGTTAGAATTTTTCACATATTTTGCCAAATTGCCCTCCAAGTCCCACTCATTGTAGTATGTGAATGCCAATTTCACTGCACAATTAATATACTGATTGATTTGTTTCATTTTTGCAAATCTGATTGTCCATTTTTTATTTTTAATTTGCATATCTTTACAAATTAGTGAAGTTGAAAGATTTCTTCTGTTTATTGATAATTTATATTTCTTCATTCACAAATTTCCTGTTTATAGACCTATGTCTATGTTTATAGACCTATGTTAATATGGTCCTGTCCCTATTTTATAAGAATGTTAACCCTTTATTTGTTTATATTTTAGAAATGCTTTTCCAAGTTTGTTGCTTAATTTTTTTACCTTAAATAGTTTTATGGGGTTTTTTTGTTTTTTTTTTTTTTGCGGTGCTGGGGATTGAACCCAGGGCTTTGTGCTTGCGAGGCAGGCACTCTACCAACTGAGCTACATCCCCAGCTCCTAGTTTTATGTTTTGATGTAGCAAAATTTTTCAATTTCCTTTAATCATTCCTGCTTCTGATATGATTATTCATTACCTATGTCTGACGTACCATAATTGTGTACACTACTAAGAAAGAAACAATGTTTCCTGAACTAGGAATGAGGCTTACTTACCACACTGGTTGCAAAAAACTTCCTAATTTTAGAAATGTTAAAATATGGGGGGGGGGGTGTTAGAATTGATGAAAATAGCAAGCATGTTCCTTTCTTGTAGTTTATTCCTTGTTTCTTTACACATTTTAAACATTATAGTCTGAGTTATACACTATCTGTAATTACTGGGAGACCTTCTGGTTACTGAGTTCATTGATCTGCATGGTGGTTCAACTTCTTGCTTGTTTCCTCAGTCATGTGTCATATTTGTTGGGGATTTATCTGTCGCAGATCTGGGTGGGAAACTGTCCCCCCCAAAATTCTGTCTTTGCTCTTGCTAAGTGCCCCTGTGATGTTATTGGCTGAAGACCATAGAGTCCCTTTCTGGCTCAGAAAACTTCTAGACCAAGCAGATAAAGTAAATGTATACCCTAAATCCACATCAAGACAGCCTTGGAGCTAAGAATTTTCCAGCAATAGTTCTTTCTCACTGATAGCACAAGCCAAAGCTGACAGCCTTCCATGGGGAGAGCCCTCCTGTTTCTGCTGGAGGGCCTTTTCTAATTTAGTCTTTCAGTGAGAGTGTAGCCTTCCAGAGGCCTTGAAGAGAATCTGTATCAAATGCCTGCTTCATGTGGGCCCAAAGCCACATCTCCCATCTGCCATGGCTGAACCCATTATTCCTGAGGTTAGCAAAAGCCTCTGGGCAGCCAAAGCATTTATCTGAATGACATAATTTGACTTTTCTTTGAAATTTATTGACATTTTCTTCATTGCCTGGAACATGATGAATCTTTAAATATCCTTTGACAACAAAAATACATGTGAGTTCTCTATCTATAGAACACAAAGTACAGTGTTTATAAAAGAAAACACATTATATTACTATAATCTATGAGTTAAAAAATTTTTTTCCTCCCAGTGGCTCAGGAGACTGAGGTAGGACAATGGCAAGTTCAAAGTCAGCCTCAGCAAAAGTGAGGGGCTAAGCAACTCAATGAGACCCTGTCTCTACATAAAATACAAAATAGGGCTGGGGATGTGGCTCAGTGGTTAAGTGCCCCTGAGTAGTTCAATTCCTGGTACCCAAAAACCAAAACAAAACAAAAGAAAAAAAAAAGTTTTTGTTTTTTGTTATTCATTTTGATAATAATCCTATTTCACAAATGCAGTATCCTTTTTCTCTGAAGATAATAATTATGGTTTATTTGAAACTTTTTTCTGCTTCCTGAATTGTGTCTGTTTCTTCTGAATCCTGTTTTTGTTTGTTTCTTTTTTCTCTTCTCTCCCTCCTCCTCCTCCTCCTCCTCCTCCTCCTCCTCCTCCTCCTCCTCCTGCTCCTTCTTCTCTGCCCTCCCTTCCTTCTGTAAGGCTCTCTCCAAATATCTGGCAATCCTTGGCTGTGTTCAAATTCAAGAGTGAAGCACTAAAATATTGAGTCAATGGTGAGTCCATTCCCTGGGGGAAGCCAGTATCTGTGGTCTCTTTCCTAGGAAGAGTCCATCAGGCTCCTGCCTTGGGGGTGAAGGGCTGATGGGTCACTGTGGAGCAGGGTTGGGCAGGGGCACAGGGATGTCACCGTGCTGTGAGCAAGCTTCCACGTACTGCACCTACTGGAGCACAGCCCTCCACTCCCATCCTCCTCCACTGGTGGTGTCACCGAGATTCTGGCTGTGTTTCTCTGACCTCTAAGGCAGGGAGATGGCTCATTGCTGGGCTGTCCAGGGTGAGTGAGGACCTGAAGGATCTCGCTGCTCCTCATGCCGTCTTTCACCAATTCCCTTTGTCAGGTTCATCTCATTCCTACCAGCTGCAGAGCTCAGTGCCTCCCGCCCATACCCCTTGCGGTCCAGAATCGTGATCCTTATGGTCGGTCGGCCTTCCTCTTCTATGATAAGTTTTCTCTGCCATTTCTCTACCACAGTATTGTGGTCTAGAACTGTAGATGTCTTCTACTCTCATCAAAGATGTACCTCCCTGTTTTCAGGTAGATCATAAGAGGGAAAAAAGTGAGAAAATATACACTCTGCCAATTTGAAATCAGAAGTCCTCATCCCTTTATTTTAAAGAAAATTTTATTTATTTTAGCAAATAAAAATAGCATACAACTGAGTTTTGTTCTGACTCAGTCTGAAGTCTTCTTGCTTTGCTTTTGTTTTATAGAGTAAAAAAATGTAACAAAATGAACCAACTTAGTTGGGTATTTTTTTTTGGTACTGGGGATTGAACCCAAGGGCACTCCACCACTGAGCCACATCCCCAGCCCTATTTTGTATTTTATTTAGAGACAGGGTCTCACTGAGTTGCTTAGGGCCTCGCTAAGTTGCTGAGGCTGGCTTTGAACTCGTGATCCTCCTGTCTCAGCCTCCCAAGTTGCTGGGATTACAGGCGTGCGCCACTGCACCCAGCTGGGAACTTAGTTGTTTCTTAAGTGTGTAGTTCAGTGATGTTAAGTATATTCTTACTGTTGTGAAACATTTGTTTCTTTGTTTTTCAACAAATGAGAGTTTAATCTATGTGCTATTTGAGCTTACTCTGCCATCTTATGCTGTGCTTTCTGGATTTTTTAATGCCCTTTGATGTTTCTTTTTTTTATTTACTTATTGATTCATTGAACACAAATGGAGTACAGCTATTGTTTCACTGGTTGTACACAAAGTAGAGTCACACCATCTGTGCGTTCATGCATGTACACAGGGCAATGGTATCTGTCACACATTCTGTTATTATTTTTACCCCCCACCCCGCCCCCACCCCTCCCTTCCCTCTGTGCTATCTATCCTTCCTCCATTCTTGCTGCCCTTCCCCACCCCCCCGCATTATGCATCATCATTCATTTATCAGAGAGACCATTCGGCCTTTGTATTTTGGGGATTGGCTGATCTCAGCATAACAGTCTCCAACATCATCCATTTACCTACAAATGCCATAATTTTATTCTTCTTTATGGCTGAGTAATATTCCATTGTGTATATATATCACAGTTTCTTTATCCATTCATCTACTGAAGGGCATCTAGGTTGATTCCATAATCTAGCTATTGTGAATTGAGGAGCTATGAACATTGATGTGGCTGCATCACTGAGGCAATCTGATTTTAAGTCCTTTGGGTATAGGCCAAGGAGTGGGATAGGAGGGTCAAATGGTGGATCCATTCCAAGTTTTCTAAGGAATCTCCACACTGCTTTCCAGAGTGGCTGCACCAACTTGCAATCCCACCAGCAATGTATGAGTGTACCCTTTTCCCCACATCCTCGCCAACACCTGTTGTTGCCTGTATTCTTAATGAAAGACATTCTAATTGGGGTAAGATGAAATCTTAAGGTGGTTTTGATTTGCATTTCTCTTATCCTTTGATGTTTCTTTATGCTATATTCCTCAGGTTTTATTTGCTCATTCCCTCCTCCCCCAATGATGATTTGGAAGTGGTATTTACTGCTTTTTTCTATCAGTTCCCTTTAAATAAAAAGATGTATGTTAGAAATTATATTTAGTGTTAATAATCCAGTGAAGCTAGCTTCTAGCACTGTCACAGTTGTCTTCCCCAGTTGTATATTCCCTTGGTCAGTTTGAATGAGTTCCACCATAGGAACTGAAATCCTGCTCACAAAGTCCTTCAGCATCCATAAAATCCGAGATGCCACTTTCTTAGTTTTTTTTCTTTATATCTGATCATTATATTTTGGCCTCTTTCCCTAAATTCTTTTTCCTAAATCAATTCCTTAAATGGTAACTGTCCTCTGCATCTTCCGTGGCCCACTTTTTCTCTTATTCCCTGGACTATCAAACCCACTTACAAGGACTTAAGCCAGTTTGTAAAGGACTCCCAAGTCTGTACCTCCTGCTTCAACCTTTACCCCTGAGTTTCTGACTAAGTTAGTGTGAACTGAATGTCCCACAACACCCCAGCTGTAAGTATTTAAAACCAAAAACAGTAACTCCAAATAATTAAGGGGTCTCTAGAACTAAACTGCCTGGGTTCAGCTCTTAGCTCTGCTATTTACCAGCTCTGACTTTCAGCAAATTACTCAGTCTCTTCACGCCTCAGTCTCATTATGTAAAGCGAGGATAATAACATCACCTACTCCATCCAGTGGTGCAGGATTAACTAATCATGGCATGTCAAGCTCTTAGACCACTATTTGGCTGAGTAAGCATTATGTATGCTGTTAGCAGTGGGGATGAAAATCCACATTTTATGTCCCTTCTCTCGTTCAATGATACTATCATTAGCCAATCACCTGTGTTAAAAACTTGAGAGCACCCCCAGATGCCTCCCCATGTCCTTCTGGTTTTCTCCATCAAACACTTCTCAAATCTCTCCTTCCTCTCTGTCCTCCTTCTCAACCAACCATCTTAGTTGGTCTAGGATTGAAGGAACCTGGGACTATCAGTGCTAAAACCAGGAAAGTTCCAGGCAAATTAGAACCAGCTACTTACCCAAGGCCCAGACCTTCACCCATCCCCTTTTGCTGGATGAACATGGTAGCCTTCCAGGTGGTCTCCCTGACACCACTCTGATGCTCCGTAAGCCCACCTTCCACATCTCTGCCTGAGTGATCTTTCTAAAACAGAATTCTGACACATCACTCTGCTCTTGGAACCCTTCCATCATTTCCCATTCCCATCTCCAACTTCCAGAGCCAGATGTGATGATGCATGTCTATAATCCCAGTTACTCAGGAGGCTGAGGCAGGAGGACTGCAAATTCAAGGGCAGTCTCAGCAACTCAGTGCAAACCCTGTGTCAAATTAAAATGGTCTGGGGGCATCGCTCAGTGGTAGAACAGCCTAGGCTAGGGAGGGAAGGAAGACAGGCTGGCTTTTCGGGGCTCCTCGCCCTCTCCATCTGCAGCGTTAGCCTCTCTTTTCAGGCCATTTCTGCCAAGGAGTTTGGAAGTGTTCTGGAAGTCACACCCCTTGCATGTGCTGTTTGCTCAGAAACCCCTTTCCATCCTTCCTTGTCCGCATCTTCTTTTTGTAACGCCTCATCCTGCCAGATGAGAGATTCTCATCTTCCTGGGAGGCCTGTCTGGATGCTCTTCTCCCTTCACATTCTGCCCCCTCTTCTCACTCCCTTGTGAGCTAGATGCCCCATCTCTATAATCTGCCCTCTAATCCTGGGGACTGCAACTCAGGGAGTCCCTGGGTTCAGGGCCCTGGCCTTAGTCCTCCCTGTTTCCCGTTTCACTCAGTGTGTCTGACACCCAACAGGTTTCACCAAATGTTTACCAGTTCTTCCTCTATGACATCCCAGAACCAGAAGCTCACTTTCTCTGAGCACCTGCCCACTGTAGGAGAGCTGGGGTTGGCTGAGAGATCTACCCTGTGCTGGATCTGCTTCCCACAGGGTGGTACCATGTTTAAGCTTTAAGCTCCACAGTGGACCTTTTTACCCTTATGTTGTATTTCCTCTTTCAAAGACAGTTACTTACTTCTGTTTTTAATGACCTCTTTAAACAGCCTTGGTCAGGGGCTTTTGAACATCTAAATTTATCACTTCAGCAAGTTCCCCTTTGTCCCTGAACTGATTTACTGGGGGCAGGGAAGATTCCAGTACCCGTGCTTTCCTCTTGGAAGCTAGGGGGGTTCTTGCACATCTCTGTCCAAATGGTGGATCGTAAACATTGAGCATCAATGGGAAGTTCATGGTTGAGCTGTAGTGAAGAGAACAGCACAGGCAAGGGCATGGTGGCTGGCCTGGTGAGTTTAAGGCTCAGCAAAGATGTGACATTGGCTGAATTGCAAATTTGATAGAGGAGAGCAATGGCAAATAAGGCAAGAATAGAATTGGGGCTTGGGGATTTAGAAAGCAAAAGGTGACTGAAAAGAACAGGAGGCGATTAGTATTTTGTTCACCCCCTTGTCCTGTAGGGACTTGCACCCATTACAAATTCTGCATCTGACCCTTTCCATGGGCTTCCACTATTGCCACATTCATGAACTGCAGTCCAAGACTCCTGGGGTCCTCATGAGCCAAAGTCCAGCAGGTAGGGTGTGTCTAAGCTGCAGATCACAAAGGGGAAAGGAAAGGCACCTGCTGACACTGTGCACAGCTGGGAGGAGGCCCTGAGACTGCATCTGTCCTACAGAGGACAGGGCCAGGTCCTGAGTGGAGACATGGAAGCCCAGGTCCTGCTGAGACACCTAAGCAGCCTGATTCAGGGCAATGAGCACTTAGCTGGGAGTCAGCAAGCTGGGCCCCACACCTACCACTGAGCAACCTTGAGTGAGTCACAGTGACTCCCTCCTGGCCTGTCTTCCCGCCAGGTACAGTCCCGTTAACCACCACAAACTGAAGTACCTGGCTTTCTTCCAGCCCCAGTTCATTAAGAATTTTAGCCCCTTACAGTCTCTCCAGAAATTTCTGATGACATCCCAGTGCTGAGAGTCATCCAGTTAGCTGTCCACCAAGTCCCACTAGGTTTCACTGCCACCCACCCACTGCCCACAAGCAACACTCCCCCTGGGGCTGACAGACCCAGGGCACCAAAGCTGCTTCAGTTTCTGTTACAAAACCAGGAGAAGTCCCCACTCCCCTTTGTCACCCTCTGTCAAGGAGTCCTCCCGCCCCCCATGGAAGTTATGGTAAATCTTTCTGTCTTCATTCACAACTCACGTGTTCAGATTCACATGTGTCTGAGGATGGGGTGATGGTAGAAGGGGGCTTAGGCGAGGAGATAAACCAAAGAGAGAAATAATTCACAGTGGGAACCCCACACACACCCATGACAGCAGAGGTTTCATCTCCGTTCACTCCTTAGAAAATTATAATTAATAATAATAATAATAATAATGAATAGTCACCATTCATACAGCTCTTCCCATATTCTAGGCACTGTTCCAAATACTTGACGTATGCTAAGTTAATGTTATGAATAGTCCCACAGATACTATTGTTGCCATATTTTTTTTCTAAATAGCACAGAGAGATTAAGAAACATGTCCCAAATTACACAGCGAGTAACTGGCAGAGACAGGATTAGAACTTGGGCAATGTGGTTTAGAGACGGCTCTTGACCCTTCTCCTGGGAGATTCTTGCACACTCTGCCCACAGACTTCTGGCTGACCTACCCTGACCCATAAAAGTTCAGATGAAATTTCCGGACACAGCTTAGGTTTTTGCTGCTCTCTGACAGTGAAACAGTGGGTTGACTCAGTAGTTCTCAGCTCTGCATCCATGATCAACTCAAGGCTACTTAAATCAGAATCTCTAATTTTATGTGTGGTTCTTATGAGCAGCCAGAGTGGAGAACTGACTCCAAAGCCTCTTGCAACTTCAGGATTCCAGGGCTGTAAATCACCCAAAGCTGCTGCCCATGCATGGAAGGTTTCAGAGACACAGAAAGGTCCTCTGAAAGTCCCACCTGTACCCATGATGCTCTGAGTCCTCTGCCCATTCTCAGGTAGAGGATTGGAAAGATGTCTGGGGCTGCTTTACTGCCCTGTACTGAAGTTTATGAGTCCTTGCTTGCTTTCTAGACCCTCTTTCTATGCCCCAGTTAAATAATTTTATATGTAATTTAATGCTAAGAATGGAGTCAGAACTTATAAAACCTCTGAATTAGTCCCAAGTTTCACACATAGCAACATACAGGAAGGAGTTGTTTGGAAAATTCTTATTGAATAAATCAACACTCTCACTCATGTCAGTCAATAACCTGGCATGCACTATCCACAGCATTCCAGTTTGTGTTCAGGTTTCAGGAAAACAATTAAGACTGGGGAAAGAACTGCAGAAACCATGCAAGATCCAAGGGCAAAGGCAACCAGGATGTCGTTAATGTAGGGTTATCACTGCTCAGAGTCACTTGCAGAAAGAGAACCAGGGACACTGTGTGCTGGACCGAATAAACATGCCAGATTCCAAGATAGGAGATGTTGGCAAGGGCTATCTGCCAAGCAAAGGTGACACTCAGGAGCTGTCTCTCTCTTACAGACAGTGACAAATACCTTCCGGACATCCAACATCCAGATCCAGAGCCAGGAACAGAAGCTGCTGACTCTGTCACTGGACAAGGACAATCGGCGTACCTTCAGGGATGTGGTCAGGTGAGCTGGGCCTCCCACCCCTAGGGCCCTAGGCCCTATGGCACAGATCAAAGGAGGAACCAGCTTATGCCATCTTCTACTGCTAGCCTAGGATACCTTGTCAGAGGCAGAGTCCGTGATCAAGCAGGTGTACCTGGTGGGCACAGGCTTTTCCCACTGCCCTCTGATTTAAATTTTGGAAGAAGAGACAAATGAATGGCTATAAATGAATGGGAAGATACTGACATTACATGTCCCCAAGATTCCCAAAGGGCATACTCAGCCTGCAGCTCTCCTGATCCAACCCTCTCCACTGGCACCGGTCCCTCCCACACAGGTTACCCTTCTGGGTCATCTGGGCCCCAGTTAATGCCACCTTTCCAGGTTTCCACCAGTGGGGTGTGTTTAGGTAAGGAAGGCAGACAGAGACAGATGACTCCATCCAGGCATCCCTCTTCCCCTGGGTAGCCCAGGCTCACATTCTTCCTGCTCTGAATTTTTCCTCTTCCTTCTGCATTACCCTCATCTACACCCTACAATAACAGGTCTGCCTTTCAAATGTCTAGGGCAGATCTGATCCCTGAGATGGGTCCCCTGAGATGCTTTCTCCCCACCACAGATTCGAGGTTGGTCCCTGCCCAGAGCCTCGTTCCAGAGCTCAGAAGTCCAAGACGTCGTGGCTCAGTTTACAAGGGCAGAAGGAGATGGAAACGGCCAAAGCCAAGCCCAAATCCCTTCTGATGCCCATTAACACATTCTCCGGCATCGTCCAGTGAGTCACTGGGGCAGCAGAAGAGCTGGTCTGAGGGCAATAGGCTCACGAAGAAGGAAACGCTACCCCACCATCCCACTAGCACTTAAGGACAATCAGAACAAGGCCTGGATTCACTGGGAAGCTCTGGCTTTGACCAGGAGACAGTGAGTGCCTGAGAGTGCAGGGAGCCTGGCTGTGGGGTATGTGGTGGAGAAGGACCCACGCCAAGGCTGGGGATCACCCAGCAAAGCTGTGATTGCATGAAAGCACCCATACATAGCCTAGCTTGTCACATACACGTCCATGCCTGCTTTTATTGCCAATTCCCACTTCTCCCATTGTCAAGCTCCCCACCCAACTCTGAAAACCAAGGTCAGAGCTGCTGTTCTGGCTAGAGCCCTGTAGCCAAGGAGAAAATCAAAAGTAGATACACACAACTGCACCTGCGCCCTCCTGAGTCTGTTCCCTTCCTTCTTGGGCCACTACTAACCTCATCTAGGCCCAGGAGGGGCCTCTCCTGGTAGAGGGGGAAATGACAGGGTCAATAAATGTACATTGAAGTGTTTCTACTTTCATCTAATACCTGGTGATATTTGTATTTTAATAGAAATCCATGAGGAGGGGAAGAAATACCTAACACCACCAATTGAATCCACTGAGGCCAGATAATAGTTTTGTGTATTAACTACTATGTTCTTTCACCCTGCCCCTTTCTTCCCTCATTCTCATTAATTTAAGGACTCTCCTGCATTGTCCCCAAACAGAGGTGGGAATTCAGGGTAGGTGCAGAGGAGCCAGGAATTGAGGACATCAACATTCTTGCCATTTGAGTTTTTAAAAATTATATCCAGGTGTAAAATAGAAAAGATCAATGACACAGCTCCAGTGACAGTCCCAGAACCAGGTATGGGATGGGGGAGAAAGTAACAGAGAGAACACAAAGGCTTGGACTTGAGCCCAACCCTGTCACCTGTGTGGCGTTCCCTAGGGATGGTGGGCATGGGGGTGGAGATGGTGGAAGAATCCCTTTGAAGTTCGGGGATTCAAGAGAACAGAAGTGAGCAATTATTTTTTGGCCTAGCTGTCCTAGCAGTGGGGGCAAGACCCTGGGCACATTCTCAAGGTCATGGAGATGGATGTAAGAAGGGCTGCCTGGGGTACTCAGATAGATGGACCGGAGAGCAGCCTTAGAGGACATCTTTGTGCCTCCATGGGGTATGGAAAGCAGGCAAAGATTTTCTCAGGAAGAAACAGACAAGCCCAAGGGATTTCAAAGAGAAAAGCATGCAGCTGTGGGCAGCAGTGTGCAGCACGGTACCCGAAGGCCAGATGCGGACATGGGTACCAGATGGATGGCATTATGGCAGGGTGCATCCCTCCTAGGGCAGATCAGACCAGGATAGACCAAGATGGAAACACAGATGGATTTTACGGCCTCCACTGAAGCTGCCTTCTGTGGAACCTGGAGAGGAAAGGGACTAGGGACAGTCCTTAGTGGGACTGAGGTGTTTTGAAACTTGAAATGACTTTAGTATCACTGAATTTGGTGAGTTTACACAGAAGTTACTAGATTTTATTTCTTCTGCACTGGTGTGATATGATTCATATCAATTTCAGCATTCACAACCACTAGGTTTTTAAGTAAACATTTGCAGTTTACCAGTTGTTAAGGTTAGGTGGGAGCTTTGAAGCTCTTCCCCAATTACCTCTCTACCAACGTACAATGAAAGCAAGTATTGACCAAATTCTGTTACACAGCGATGATGGCAAGAAGCCCCAGCCCCCACCCAATCCATGGCCAAATTAGCTGCTCTGAGCACAACTCATATGAGAAGGTTACTGAATCAGTGGCTGGACACTGGGCCACTTTGGAGCAAAGCCCATGACACCCTTCCAAAGGGTTCTGCACTGCTCAAATGTCTAGATTCTTTGGCCCTATTCAAGTGAGAGAGGAAATGCTTCTGACAAAAAAAAAAAATTGTACCCAGTCCACATGACGCCCTTGGGCACCACTAATTTTGCCAATGAAAAACTCGCTAATAAATGAAGCCACTTCTGTTGATCTATGATTGTTGAAGTGCTTGTATTAGCTGCTTCCGGAGTGTGGCGTTTTGATTAAATGCTAACCAAGCACCTCTGGAGTATGTGCTCACAAACACGGCAACTGACCTACCTAGACTTAAAACTAACCAGTACATAATACAGTTTTAGGGCTCTAATGCACTATCAGGACTGGATGTGAATGCCCTCAGCTGTCAGTTCTATTAGGGAATTGTCCTGGCTGAAAGAAATTGTGTCACCCATAGTCATGACTCTTCCAGGGGCAGCTCACACGCACTCCTGGCAATAAAAATAGCTGCCTTCCCGAAGCTGTGATTCTGGTACAAACACAATAAGAAGGTAAACCCGAGGAATAGAAACTGTAGGGCATCTGATAGTGAAACGCTATAGAGAAAAATTAAGCACAGGAGTGTGTGAGTATTGGGGATGGCGGTAAAGGGTTAGCAAGTTCACTCCTGTGCACAGGGTGGACAGGAATGCTCCCTGCGGGTGGTCATTGATCAGGGGGCATTTAGCGAAGACCTGAAGAAGATGAGGGAGGGAGACTCATGGATATCATTAATTCCATTTTCGTTCTCCCACCCCCAGTTTGACCCCGAAAGTTTCACTCGCCAGAAGCAGTCCAGGAATTTAGCCCAAGTTCCCTGGCAACACGAGGCAGCCAGGGGCCAGTGGGGCCTGAGGCCGGGCTCAGAACGCACCCTGCGGGCTGCTTCACGCGCCCCGGGTGCACCTGTGCACTACCGGGGAGGCGGGGTGGCGGAGGCAGGAGGACGTGGCAGGTGCAGCGGCTCCGCCCCCGCCGCACCGCCCCCTCGGGGCGGGGCCACTTCCGGGTCAGTGGCCGGACGTGGGGGTGAGGGTGGGGTGGCCGTTGACCCGGTGACCGCGGCGCGGCGCGAGGCCAGAGGCGCTGTCGGGACAGCGCTGCGCTGGGATTCCCCTGAGCCTCCCTCGCGGGGACATGGGGACACACCCGTCCTGCGCCCCGCCCCGCCCTCCGCAGGTCCGGGTCTGACGGAGCTGGGCGACCATGAGCGCGAACCCCCAGTGGGACATCAGCAGGGCGCTGGGCGTGGCCCGGCTCTTCCACCTGGTATGTGGAGTCCGGGATGCCTGCGTGACCCCGTTCCTGACCCTCTACCTGAGGCAGCTGGGCTTGGCGGCACCCTGGGTGGGCATCCTAATGGGAACCAAGCACCTGATCGCAGCCTGCTGGGCCCCCTTCTGCGCCTTTCTGGCCAAAACCTACCAGAAAAGGAGAGTGCTTCTGATAGTCTCGCTGCTTGGTTCCGCCGGAGCCAGCCTCTTCATGGTCCTCATCCCAGCCTTGGGCAAAAATCTGGAATACCGCTCTTGTAATGGAAGCAGTAGCATGACCGCTACAGTGGTACCACCGGGGGCCACGTTAACTGTGAACAGCATCTCGACCCAACAGTCTGCCTCGAAGCACACGAAGCACTCGGCAGGCACATCCAGCCTCCCCGCCGGGAGGGATGCCGAAGTGGTGGAAGCCTCTGGCTTAAGAAATGAACCTGGTGAAAGTGACCAAGAAATTTTCAGTGATCTGTACAGCTACTCAGTGGATTCCACTGAAGGAGCCAGGACCATGTCTCAAGTTCTCCATCCTGTCACCTCAGGGGTGAACGCTAATTCCTGGGAAGGTGTTTTTGAGGCATTTGGTACTACCCTCACTCTGCTTCCCCAGGGCCCAGAGCTGGGAACTCTGGCCAACTTGTCAGTTGCCAGGGGGGAAGCACAAGCCCTTCACTTCTCCTTGGAAGGGTTGCAGTGGACTTTCATCCTCTCCTTGGCGTTCATGGTGTTCTGGGAGCTGCTGACAGCCCCTCTGGAACAGGTGGCAGATGACAGCCTTTATGAATACCTGGATTTTGTGGATGCCACCGACCGATACAGAAGCCTGTGGATATGGAGATCACTGGGCATGTCAGCCGGTGTATGTGGCATTGCAGCTTTGGTGGAGCAGCTGGACTGCTTCCTGGTGACGAATGGCCCTCCAGGTGTAGTGCACTTCTATGGTTACTCGCTGATCAGCACCTTGGCCTTACTGGTGAGCATTACCTTTCCTGTCCCTGCCTACCGGCGCCAGGAACCCAGCTATAAAACTGTTAAAGCACTGTCTCTTGTAGGGGGTGACCCCCGCCTCATTCTCCTAGCCCTCACTGTCATTTTGATAGGAGCTGTTGTCAGTAACGTGCAGAACTTTCTCTTCTGGCACATGAAGGACCATGGCAGCAGAGAGTTAGTTATGGGTCTCTCAGTTGCCCTGGGCTTGCTGGGGGAAATTCTGCTCCATCCATTCAAAACTGCACTGCTTAAGAAGCTGACTAGGGTGGGTGTGATAGGGCTAGGACTGGGCTGCCTCGCTGGGCAGCTGCTCTATTACTCTTTTCTCTGGAATTGGTGGTCTGTCCTCCCTGTTCAGATCCTGAGTGCCATCAGCAGTGGGGCTCTGTGGTGGGCTGTGGGGGCCTCTATAGAGGATCTGGCCTCCCCTGGCACAGAGAGGCCTCTGAGTACCATGTTCCAAAGTCACTTTTATGGGGGTGGCTGTACCCTGGGCAGCTTTGTGGGGGGCTTCATGGCAATGTACTTCAGCCTGGCTGTGCTCTACCGGACCTGCTGTGTGGTCCTGTTGCTCTGGCTAGCCGTGTTCCTGTCCATCCAGCTGAGGCTGCCCCAAGACCGGAAGATCAACTACTCAAAGCTGCTGACTGTGGAGGGGAGTGATACCAGCGACTCTGAACAGGGGTCAGAACGGGACTGGCTTGTGCAGGCCATGAGGGAGGAGCACTCAGATTGGAAGGGCTGAGAGAAGGTCTCAGTGCTCTGATCTGGGAAGGAACTCATGGACTGGACAAAACCGTCTGCTGGGGGCAGGATCCTGCCCTGGACTACCGGAGCCTTGGAGAAGAGAAAGCATTTCAATGCCAAAGGCCCAAAAGGATCATCTCATTGCATGATTTTCTTTACTTTTGTAGTAAAAAGAGATTTGACTTTTTTTTTCTTTTTTGGGGGGGCACTTTAAAATAATGGAGAAAGAATACATTTGCTTTAAACAAATTCTTTTGTTTTTTTTTTGTTTTTTGTTTTTTTTTTGGTACTGGGGGATTGAACCCAGGGGCACTCTACCACTGAGCCACAGCCCCAGCCCTTTTTATATTTTATTTTGAGACAGGGCCTTGCTAAGTTGCTGATGCTGGGCTTGAACTTGCAATTCCCGTGCCTCAGCCTTGCAAGTCACTGGGATTACAGATGTGCACCACTGCACTCAGCTGTTCACTGTATTTTGATGTAGAAGTTTTGCAAGAGCTTCAACTGCACCGATTCTGGTGCTATTGGATCCGGCAGTTGCTGAAGTGATCCAATCAAACTGGAGGTACCAGGAGGGCAAAACAGACCTGCCAGATGCAGTAGACAGGGAGGATGAGTGACTTAGATGAGCCATGGGCATTCCCGTGGGTCATAGAGGCCTGATCCTATAAAAGCCATGCTGGGGCCAGGTAAAGGTAGCAGTGGACACCAAACCCCCTCCCCATACAGAGCACCCACACTCACCCCAGTGCTTAAGTTCCCTATCAGAGAAAATGATGGGACATGTACTATGTGTTGGGGGTTAATAGGTTTCATTCTTACTCTCAACTATGTGTGTTGCTAGGGAAAGGATCCTTAGAGTCCTCACCCGTGTTTACACTGGAGCAGGGGCAATTTCATGTCCTTTGGACTCATGCTTTGCACACTCCATCCCTCAAGCACATGGAGATTTTAACATTTGCTTTGATTAGGGTGCAGCAATCTCATAGGGCAGGGTGCTATGCACCTGTGCCCAGCCACTTCTGGGGTTTCCCCAGAACCCTCCCTGAACCCCAGGGCAGGGCCCTTTCATCCATAGGTCAGCCCCCACGAGCCCAGTTCTGCCTTCTGATGAAGTAAATATGGATGCTGGATTTAGAAGGAGCCTCACTATATAACAAATGTGGAATATGTCTCACAGCTGGAGAAGGGGAAGAGAGACATGAATGTCCACTGGATCAGACAAGTTTCTAGGGTCTTGAGTCTTTTAAAATTCTCCCTAGGGCTGGAGTTGTAGTTCAGTGGTAGAGCGCTTGCCTAGCATGTGTGAGGCACTGGGTTCAGTTCTCAGCAACACATAAAAATAAATGAATAAAATAAAGGTCCATCAACATCTAAAAAATATATTTTAAAAAAATTCTCCCTAGAAAGCCTTAGGACACAAATAACCAATGCAAAATTGCCTTTGCTTTAAACAGAGATTAATTTGTTTCACATAATATGTCTAGAAGTAGGTGGTCCAGAACTGATACAACTGCTCATTGGGGACCTAAAATCCTTTTGTCTCTTGGCTCAGCTTGCAGGCTTCCCTCCCATCTTTGTACTCATAATAACAAGTTGGCTGCTGCACCTCCGGGCCTCTCATCCAGATTCCAGGCAGGAAGAAAAGGGAAAGACAATAGGACAAAGGAGAAAACAGGTTCAGAAAAGCAAAAGTCTTCCTAAAACTCCTCAGCCAACTTCTGAGTGAACTGTGTCACATGACCATCCCAACTGCAAGGGAGTCCAGAAAGCAGAGTATTTTCAGATGGGTACAGTGACACCCCAAGCAAAATCTTGATTGTATTAGGAAGAAGAGGGGCTGGATATAGGATTGTCATCTAGGAACAGATGCAGCAGCTGGATGAAATCCACAGGGAATTTGCATCCAGATTCATCTCATTCTAGAGCTTGTGTTCCTTTTCACCCTAGGAAACCAGCTCCCCCAGCTCCCCATCAGAAATGACTTTAGCAGTTTGACCCCAAACACAATAATCCAAAAATAAACCAAAATTTTTATCTGCATTTTACAAGTGAGAAAATGGAATCTCAGAAAAATCCCATACTAGGTCATTGGCAGAAACACTACGTGAGCCCTTAAACCCTTATCCCAAATTTAGGGCTTTTTCTTCTATCCAATGGTCCAGAAGCTGCTGTCCATCCAAGCCCGAGGGAGCACATACAAAAGGACAGGTTCCTGGGCTGCATCAGAATCTCCCTGGAAGGACCAGAAAGCAGTTTCTAGTGTACCTCAAAGTGATTCTGATGTAGTTAACCAAGCACTGGTCTACTCAGCTTCCCTGTCCAGAACTGTCTGCCTCACCACTTTTTTACCAAATCCTTGTAGTGTGAGTGAAAAAAATGATTGCTGCTGATTGGTTACTATAGACCAAGCCCTCTAAACACTGTACATGCACGAATTCATCTTATCTTCAAAACAATAACAAGAGGTAGCCATTATTACCATCTCCAATTTATAGGTGACAGAGCTAATGGCTAGGTAATTTATTGAGGTCACACAGATAGTAGATGGCAGGCAGTCAGTCTTCAGATCTAGCCTGGTGGCTCAGGAGCCTGTGGTTTTAATCACAGTGATCTATGGCCAAGTGTTGGTGGGAGGATTAAATTGAGATTTTAGGGGGCTGGGGACGTGGCTCAGTGGTAGTGTGCTTGCCTAGCATATGTGAGGCCTCGGGTTAGATCCCCAGCAACACGCATGCACATACACAAAAAAGATTTAAGGCAGCTATTACATGAAATGTAGTGGATAATAGGTAGCATTCACCATGTAGACAGAAAACCAAAGACTGAGGAACAGGAATTGGCATAAGAAAAGAGTTAAGATTATAAGTGTGGTTAAACTGAAGAAGAGAGAGAAGGAAGAGAAAGAGTTTTCTTTGCCATTATGTTTTTTAAATTTTCATATTGTGTCCTTTTTCCACGTTTTTGATTGTCTCATTGTAGTTGTATATAATGGTGGAATTTGTTGTTGCATATTCCTACATGAACACAATATCTAACAGCATAATTTGGCCAATATCACTCCCCAGCACTTCCAACTCTTCTGCCCCTCCTTTCTGTCCCTTCCCTGTCCCTTTCCTCTATTCCACTTTTCTTCCTTTGGTTTTCATGAGATGCCCCCACCTTTCATTTCCTTTTTTCTCTCTAGCTTCCACATGTGAGAGAAAACATACAATGTTTTGTATGTTTGGCTTCTGAGTTTGACCTTCTGTGTTTGGCTTATTTCACTTAACATAAAGGTCATTTTCTTTGCCATTCTCTACTTGCCCACAGGTAAATTTTTGTTTGGGCTGTTTAGTCCACATTGGATCCTGTCTGTCAAGAATTGTGCTACTTACCTGCAAAACTCAAGGATAAATAAAAATGATAGTTCTAGCCTCAAAAAAGTCTAGCTAGATTTACTTACATACATACACACATATGTAAAGAAGCATGGGACAGCATGAAAATGCCACACAGAAAGCATTAGTGGAATTTAAGAAAGGGACACCTTAAATCTGATGAAAGAACTCAAAGAATGGTCATAAAGGAGATTGCATTTAAGTGTAAGTGGTCATGGATAGGTAAACGTGTCAGGGGAGGTCCTGGGGATTGAACCCATACCACTGATCTACATACCCAACCCTTTTTTTTTAAGTTTTTTTTTTTTTTTAATTTTGAGACAGGGTTTGTGGAGTCTGGCCTCAAACTTGCAATCCTTCTATCTCAGCCTCCCAAATTGCTAGGATTACAGGTGTGTGCCACCACACCTGGCTCAGGGATAGATCAGCTTTTAACTGGTAGAGAGGGGGTGGTAACTCAGGAAAGGGCATTCTAGAACAGTGTGAGCAAAGCTACAGAGATTGGAAAGCATGGAGAATTCTTGAAGAATAGTCAAAAATACAGTTTGGGCAGAGCAAAGGTTTTGTATAGAAGAGCCCTGAAAGGCAAGGCTGGGATGATGACTTGAGAAGGGCTTGATTCTATAGACATTAGAAAACCACAGAATGTTCTAGACGGGGTCAAGACAGGTGATGTCTGCATTGAGCCCTTTTTAAAAAAATAGCTTTATTGAAATATTGTTGGCATACAATTAACTATGCATATTTAAATTGTACAATTTGTTTTGAGGCAAGGGCTATGAATATTGCAATGACTTCTGACTTGGGTTTTATTACAACCAAAGGATACAAATCAGAAACAGGTAAAAGAAAAGACTCATGCGGTGGGACCTGGCAGGAACCCAAATGCGGACCCTCCATGTACTCTCCTCCTGGCACGTGGATGTGGGACACTGCATCCCCAACCAGGGAGACTTGGCCAAGTGCTGCTGTGCATAGTTTTTACAGGGACTTCATTACATAGGCATTCGATCACTGATTCACTGGCTTGTGACTCCATCTTCAGGCCCTCCCCTCTCCCCAGAAGTTGGGCTAACATCAAATGGCTCAAAGTCTTAACCTTCTAATCACACAATCTTTCTGCCATGACCAGCCCCCATCCTAAGTCATTCATTGGCATAAATTATCTAGAGACCCATGATGAATCACCCTTATTAGCATAAATTCACCATAAGCAACAAAGATATTCTTACTTGGAAAACTCCAAAGATATAGCAGTTATCTTCTAGGAACTCAGGACAAAGGCCAAATTCATTATTACAAGGATAATTATTTTGAATTATTATGCAAGATAAGGTTGTTCAGTTTATTAGTGGCACATGCCTATAACTGGGAGGTTGAGACAAGAGGATCATAAGTTTGAGGCCAGCCTCAGGAACACCATCAGTAAGTTAGTAAAACCCTGTCTCAAAATAAAAAATAAAAAGTGCTGGGTATGTAAGTCAGTGGTAAAGCATCCCTGGGTTCACGCCACAGTACCAAAAACAACAAAACAAAACAAAGTTTCATTCCTTTTCATTGCTAAGTGGTATTCCTTTGTTTAGATATACCAAACCTATTTATGTGTTCACCTTCTGATGAACATTGGGTTGTTTCCAAGTTTGATTATTACAAATAAAACTACTATGAATATTCATGTTTGAGTCTTTCTAGATGTTCATTCCTTGGGTAAACATCTCAGAGTGGAATAGCGAGACTGCATGGTAGGCATATATTCACTTTTTAAATGTAAAAATTATTAATGATTATAAGCAGGACAAAACAATAGAATTGTGCTTCTTTTGCAGACTGGGTACAATGAAATGCTACAACTTTCCATACAAACATGAAACAATATTCATATGGAATAAACACCCTCGCAAATAACTGATGGACCAAGTTCAACCAAGGCAAAACACAAACTGAAAATTTGGGGGGTTCTTCATATCTTAAATTTGACATGCTTGCTCTATGTAAAAAATACCTGTAGAAGTTCATAATAAATTGTTTCTATTTCCAGACATTACAGAGAAGACATATTCTATGGTTAACTTTGTTAAAGCAACTCTTGAATTTGAAATTACTCTTAAAACCCATATTAAAATAACTTTAGATCAAATGCCTTCTTCTAGCAATCAGTTGCTTTATTTAAGTTTGTTTTAGAATTAGTGATAAATATGCATTTTAAAAACACAATAAATCTACCATAACCAATGGAAAGTTAAGACAATGTTTCCATATTCCTTAAAGCTTTTCTTTTCTGCTACAAATTTGTTTTTACATTCTAAATTAAAAAAAAATTTTAGGCAAACATATTATTGGAGACAAGGCAGTTTTACAATTTGCATGCTTAAAAGCAGGCATTACCCTTCATTTTACTCACTGGTTTAAATGATTCGTTTTTCTAAGAATCAGATGACATAATGCTTGTTGCACAGTGCCATACTGGTATATGACATAACAGGAAACAGTTTTGTATGATATGTTTTAAAATACTATAAAGAAAAGATGTTTCATACATTCAGAAATGATTGTTAAAATTCTCCCTGCTGGTCAACCTTTGCAGATCCCATGTCCTATATTGAGCCTTGCTTACCAGCATAGGATATTTTCTAATTCTAAATTCTGTTCATTGGAAGCAATTGGCAAGTCATCATTACTGACTTTTTCCTGGTATACGTTAACTTGTTAAGAAATTGCTAAAAAAAAAAAAAAAAAAAGTTTCCTGCCATGTTTGCACTATTTTACACTCCCACCAGATGGAGTTCCAGCCCCTCTGCACATCACCAAGACTCAGGGTAGTCGATCTTTCTCATTTTAGCCATCTTTAGCAACCTCTTCATTTCACTGTGCTTTTGAAAATCAATCAGCAGCAAAGAAGTGAGCAGAATTAAAACAATCTCAAGTGCCCAGGTGAGCACATCACCTATCAGAATGCTAAATGCTTCAGAGCAGTGGTTTTGTGCCTGGAGTACATCAAAGAAAAAAGTACCATCAGAAAGACTTGATAACTTTGTGTCTTGGATAGTTTCGTATGCACATAAGCCTCAAGAGATGGAATCAAGCCAGATGAACTCTGGAGGTTTCTGAGGATTCCATTCTATATGTGGGAAAATGCTGAGGTCACCAAAGCTTTCAAAGTTTATAAAACTGTAGAAGACGATCTACAGTCCAGATTACTTTGTTTAAACAAGGTCTTCCCCTCCCACTTCGTTGGCCACATGCATGCCCAGCGTGGTGTGTGTAAACACTGGTCTTTCCTACAGACACACATCATCGGAATCCCAAACCTTTTCTCACCACCACCTACTTTTTTATGTACCCTAAAGTTGGTCTACCATCACCCTGTGACCCTGTTCCCCATATGAGGTTTACAACATTTGGGGCTTATAGGCCCTTTTAATAATCTGATGTCATTGTTCCCTGAAATAGGCATATCAGATTGTTCATGTTCACTACATTTCATGGATTAGAAAAAAATATATATCCCCCCAAACAACAACACAGCATTTACTGACTTCAGGTTAATTAAACAATTTGAGAGAGATTTTTCTGCCAAATATCTTGCCAATGGTGCAAATTCGAAAACTTATAATTTTGTCTTCCCTTGACTCCACTGTCAGTGATTTTGCTGTCACAAACTTCCCAAATGCTCTACATTTTATTACTTCTCCTTGTTCAACCCATCGGGCTTTTCAGTTTACAGCCGTGATGCCCTAGGGTAGACTCTGGGATGGAGGCGCTCGAAGTGACGGCTCTGGGGGAGATTTTTCAGGACCAGAGAAACACTGGGCTCAGAGTTTGCGGTAGAGCGCATCACCCAGGCCACAGTCATTGGTTGAGGTCGAGCATGTGATCTAAACTGACCAATCAGAGTACAGTCAATGGAACTCTTCCTTAGAACATGGGGCTAAGGCTACCCACTCTATTTGTGCAGATGTGAAACTTTGAACAGCATTTTGCTGCTGTGATGAAGACTACCTGGGAACAAAGCTGACAAGTTAGCAGTAAAGGCATAGCCAAAAACATGGACACAAATAGAATGAGACAGGGCACCTTAAGTGTCAAGAGGAAAGTTCAAACAGTGAGTATTTCAGAAAGTATGGGGGCAAGCATAATGGCTGAATGCTGGAATTTTTTTAAAACTCTCTTGGAGACTTTGAAACAAGCCTGCATATTAAAGGAAGGAAAGACCAGGTCAGAAAGACTTAAACTTCCGATTGACTTTAACTCTATCAGCTACTCTAGCCAGTGGTTCAGGGAAGTTTCCCCCAATCAAAGTAAATGAAATCTTAGTTCCCCAACTTGTGTGTCTCAAACATATTGAGCCTGACATTTCTTGGTTCTGGCCAAGAGGAAAGTAAATATCGAATGAGTCATTAATTATTTCTTTCATATTTCCTTGGACCATTATTTTCTAATTGAGTTTTGTAGAACACTTATTTCTAGGGGAATGGAGGGTTAGAGAGAGCAGTGAAAACAGGATTCTCCTGCCAAACACCTTTGGAAAATGAAGTAAATTATTGTCACCTTGTTAGAAACTTACAATGCCTATTAGCAAATAAAGACTCTCCAAGGCCCTGTAGTCAACAGACTTTCTTAGCTTGGTTTGACCTATAAATCCCATTCTATATTTGCTATCAAAACCTTTTCCCCAAGAAAACACCAATCATGATCTTGCAGAACTAGTGTTCCCTAGAAGGGGTTTTGGAAAATGCCCACATGAGCAGTTCTCTCAGTGGCCTTTTCAGTTCAGCAGAATTGGTGCTCAGGGACAAATCTGGGCTCCCAGACTGGCAAGAATCCTGGGCATTGTGCTAAAAGCAGAGCTTGCTAATGTAGTCAGCTTTATGAAGAGAGGTATGACTATAGCCTCATTTTACAGATGGAGTGACTAGGACTCAGAAAGGTTAAAGTTCAAAGCTATATCTGTCTGACCCTGGAGTCCATCCTCTTAACCACTATGCTAAACCAATTCAGATAAGTAAGGAGGTTATTCCTAGCAGAACAGCAATGATCAGAGGGAGTGGATAGTAGGGATAAGACATTAAGTTTTTGTGTGAATTTCACATGGGATTCATGACAAATTAGGTTGGAGAAGTAGGTTGGACATTCTATATGTCAACGCAAGGGAAAGAGAACTCACAATAGTTGAACTTTGCCTCCTTTCTGTGCCTGACGCCTGCATATGATACTGCTTAACACAGCAGGAGAGACTGAGGCTCAAAGAGGTTAACTACTCAGTTGCCTAGTTTCATGATTATTAGATGGTTGGTAGAGCCATGGCTTGAACCCAGATCTGACCACTAAAAAGTCTCCTGGCTCTTCTGAACACCATGTTGCTTCCAGCAAAGTGAATATTTTACCAGCCCATGGAGAAGCATTGAAAGTGTTTGACTCTGCTGCTGGTTGCATTGTGAATGGTAAGTCTGAGTGGGAGGAGATGCCAGGGGCTGAGATGTCTGTTTTGGATAGACCGCAGCAACTCTCCAGGTAAGAATGGGCTGCATCCGGCGAGAGGGTAAGGATAGGGCCTGGTGGTGGAGATCAGTGATAGAGCACTTTCCTAGCAAGCATGAGACCCTGGGCTCTATCGCCAGCACCCCCAAAATAAATAAATATATAAATGGTGACTATCCCATGCCACTAAGTTTTGAAATTAATTTTTTAAAGAGGGTGAGGTTCAGATGACAACAAAATGCATGTAAGAGTTTTAGAGGTGGAATCAATAATATTGCCCTTAGTTATTGATAGGATAATGAGATGGGAGATTAAGGAAGAAGATGGTACCAAGGGTTATGGACAGTTTTGCAACGTTGGACCCATGGAATAAAGAGGATAATCTGCAGAACTGGCAGAGCCAATGGAGCTCATGAAGCTGTCAGTCCAAAAATGAAATTAACCCTCAGGTCAGAAGCACTAGAGACAATCAAGCAAGTAGCTTTTAAGTTCCTGCTAGCTTCCCTCCACAATCTGACTGTCACTGAGACCAGAGACAAACAGAAGACATCTAATAGCATCCAGAGTCTTTTCCCCAGCCATGTTTATGAAACTTATATCATTTTTCAAGCCTAGCTATAAAATGGCTTCAAGATATGACCTTACACAAACTGAAGCTCTTTCTAGTTCCTGAAGCCTGTAACCTTTGATGGGAGCATGATTTGTGAGGTGAATTCTGCTACAGAAATAAAGCTTAAGATATGACCCCTTGGACCAGTCACTGATACCCCTGGGCTCTGAAAAATGAGGTTCTTGACCTCTATGACCTTCTCAGTGGTGCTGCTTGACCTTGATATGGTTTCTTCCTTTGAGGCAAGATCACTCTACCTTGGCCAACCGCACTCAGAGTAGCATGGTGTTCTGGAACCGGTAGATACCAGGGCGACATATAAATATTCATCTCTGTCCCCTGAAACTGGCTCAAAGTCCCTTGTCTTGTGCAGAGTGGCTACCTTAAGCCCAAAGACCAGCCCTACAGGCTTATCATGTGGCCTCAAAGCCAGGGACCAGGAGGCGGTGGGTTGAACCAGAAGGATACTCCATGGGGGCTAGAGCTCTGTGTCTATGGATGAGGTTCCAGTGTGGAGGCTGTCATAGATGGGGATGTCCAGTAGGACACCTGTATCATGAGCAAACTGTCATTAAATAGACCAAACACATTTGTGTCTTTCCACAATGTCATAAGCTATAGCACTTTCACTAGTGTCAGTTCATTTTCCAAATACAGTTCATCTGATAGTCATAAGCCAGGCAAACACTAGTTCTTTTATTTTATTCCAGTCTTAATTTCTCTTTCTTTCTTTCCTTTTTTTTTTTTTTTTTTGGTACTGGGGATTGAACCCAGGGGCACTCCACCACTGAAGCACATCCCCAGCCCTATTTTGTATTTTATTTAGAGACAGGGTCTCACTGAGTTTCTTAGGGCCTCGCTAAGTTGCTGAGGCTGGCTTTGAATTCACGATCCTCCTGCCTCAGCCTCCCAAGTGCTAGGATTACAGGCATGTGCCACCACGCCCAGCCCCTTTTTTATTTTTTAAGCCCTTTTTTTTTATTTTTTTGAGACAGGATCTCACTAAGTTGTTGAGAGCCTCACTAAGTTGCTGAGGTTGGCCTTGAACTTGCAATCCTCCTGCCTCAGCCTCCAGTCTTAATTTCTAATATCTGTAACACTTAAGTCACACATCACACTTTACTCAAGAATGTAAGAAAGTCCCAGAAAGACTAAGAAAGTGTTCAGATGGCTGCAGAGTTGCAAAATGCTGTGCTAAGAGCACAGGCAGAGAGAAATGGCTGTAGGTGGTCAGACAGATAAGGGTTTTAATGAACCGGTTCAGCAGAGTTACGAAAAAAGAGGGTCTGGATGGCAGTTTCCGTTTCAGAGTGTCAGTTTGGAGTGGGCCATGTGTGGTCATCAGGCAGGAGAAACCACACTCTGCTGAAACCCAAGGACAGATCCAAAGGTTTGTCACTGAGATCCAAAGATTTGTCACTGTGGCGATTTTCCTGGGCAAGACTTGTGACAAGAAATTTGGTGACAGGGCCAGGGTGTCACCACATCCAGTGTTGGGGGTGAGGAGGGTCCTCTTCTTATGGGTCTCATGAGGTGAAGGGGTTGCATCTAGTGAGTTTGATAAGCTCTTGTCTGATGTTCGTGATATGATTTGGAATGTCCACATGTCTAGGTACTCCTTGATTTAGTTTGATAAGTTGGCACTTACAATTTATCGATTTGAGCCTTGTGGTTGTGCAGGGCAGATGGAAATTGCTTACTTGCACAAACAAGGTGTGAATCACTCTGCTTTGGCACTTGTATTCAAAATGGAGTAGCAGTTGTATCTATCGTGGAGTAACTCTGAGAGGTCGCGGCCTGCTCCCCACAACCTGCACCGCTCTACCCTTTCTAAAAGGCAGGTGCATCATCACAGACCTGGAAAACCATTTTCTGCCTCCACATGGCCTGAGCTAGAGCTGAAGAGGGCTCCTGAAAGCCCAGAATGGGCAGGAAAGAGGAGGTTCAACCAGGGTCTGGAAGCTCTCCACCAAGGCGCACCAAACACACTGGGACAACTGGCAGCCCACTTCCTTGGGCAGCCTGGCCTTGTGCCCTTCCCAAAGCTCCAGGCTCAGGGTGAAGCTGGCTCCCTGCAGTCCTATAGCTTCTGGAACTGGGAACTACAGAAAAATCCAAGGTGGGATGCTGAGCTGGCCTTGAGAGAGACGGGAAGTGGGTCAAGGAAAGGAGTCTGGGCAAAGGGGATGGTCACAATGGCTTTCATTGTGATTGCCCCATGATAAACACAATTGCCAACCAGGCATGATGGCACAGACCTGTAATCCCAGCTACTTGGGAGGATGAAGCAGGAGGACTGTAGTTTGAGGCCAGTCTCAGCAATTTAATGGGGCCCTAAGCAACTTAGTGAGACCCTGTCTCAAAATAAAAATAAAAAAGGGATGTAGCTTAGTGGTCAAGTGACCCTGGGTTCAATCCCTAGTATAAGAAGAAAGGGAGGAAGGGAAGGAGGGAGGGAGGGAGGGAAGAGAAAGAAATAGAGGTACCACCAGCCCTGCCAGCCAGGGTAGCCCAGGTTATCTCTTCCCTGGATAAGAGTTGGGGGAGTCAGTGTAAAAGGGAAGAAACAGGTACAGGATTGCATGTGCCTCTTGAGTCTCATAGGGCTGACAGGCAGTCAGAGTCACAATAATAAACCGATTCATAGGCACTTGCCTCCTGCTCCTCAGACCCAACCCCTTGCCCTACGGGGAAGTCTCACCAGTTTTTTGTTTTGTGGATGACTGTAGAGAGGACCTCCCGGTCAGTCGGATTTCACCAGACACTCACTGGTCCCCCGTTGCCAATGGAAAAGATGAGCAGACTTGTCACTGGAGAACTTGAACAAAGAACCTCCGCTACCACCATGTCGTGATCTCTTCCTTTCATGACGGAAGCAGATGGCATCAACAAACAGTGCCTCTCTCTCTTTCTATTGTTCTTGGCAAGTGACACCAAAATCTGTGTGCCCTTTACCCAGAAAAGACACCGCACTTCCAGAAAGGAGAGCAGCTAACACTTGCTTTTGACCAAAGCCTCTTTTCTTGGAGATTTACTGGCTTGATTTTTAGGTTTCTTTGGGAGAATAGGAAGATGCTCCCCCTGAGAGAGGTGAATTCGGTGAGAGCTACGATTGGATTCACCCCTGAACACCCCTTAAATGAGGTAAAATTGCTGTGGATGTGCCCCCAGGGACCCATCATTTTGAAGAAAAGTTGTAGGAAGGATCTAATTGCCTTTCCCCTTGCAGACAACTGTCCCACCTTGTACGGAGCTTGACTGTCAGCAGCAAAATACCCCACCATGTCTGGCCCTGGGACCTTGAAGTCAGACCAACTTGAGAGCTCAGGATGTTTAGACACTCATAGAAATCTTGCCTTTCACACACAGCCAGAGGTAGTACGGTGATGTCTGAATTTTGCTTAGCATTTTCTAGGATGGGGACCTAAGAAGCACTTAGAAAGCAAAACAATTTAAACAACAACAACTCTTCCTTGTCAATTTGTGCCAAGAATTATTTGTCTTGTTGCAACCAAGCTTCAGCTTGAACAAGTTTTGTGTGTAGAAACCTTTCTTATAAGAATCCAGCATCAGGTATTTGCAGAAAATGAACTAAAAAGCTTATTTTTTTCTTTCAAAATTTAAACACTTTCTCTTTTTTCTAATTTTTTTATTTGTTCTTTTTAGTTATACATGACAGTGGAGTGTATTTTGACTTGACATGTACATACATGGAGTATAACGTCCCATTCTTGTGGTTGTACATGATGTGGAGTTACACTGGTCATGTATTCATATATGAACATAGGAAAGTCATGTCTAATTCATTCTACCGTCTTTCCTATTCCCACCTCCCCTGACTTCCCCTACTTCCTCCTGTCCAATCCAGTGAACCTCCACTCCTTCCTCTCCCACACCTATGGTGAGTCAGCATCTGCAATGAGAAAATATTCAGTCTTTGGTTTTTTGGGATTGACTTATTTCACTTTGCATGATAGTCTCCAGTTCCATCCATTTACTGGCAAACGCCATAATTTCATTTTTCTTTATGACTGAGTAATATTTCATTGTGTATATGTACCAATTTTCTTTATCCATTCATCTGTTGAAGGGCATCTAGGTTGGTTCCATAGTTTAGCTTTGTGTATTGAACTGCTATAAACATTGATGTGGCTGTGTCACTGTAGTATGCTGATTTTAAGTCCTTTGGGTATATGCCAAGGAGTGGGATAACTGGGTCAAATGGTTGTTCCATTCCAAGTTTTCTGAGGTATCTCCCTCCATACCGCTTTCCATAGTGGTTGCACCAATTTGCATTCCCACCAGCAATGTATGAGTGAAACTTTTTCCCCACATCCTTGCCAACATTTGTTATTTTTATTCTTGATAATTGTCATTCTGACTGAAGCAAGATGAAATCTCAGTGTAGTTTTAATTTGAATTTCTCTAATTGCTAGAGATGATGAACATTTTTTCATATATTGATTGACCAATCATATTTCTTCTTCTGTGAAGTGTCTGTTCAGTTCCTTAGTCCATTTATTGATTGGGTTACTTGTTCTTTTGGTGTTAGCTTTGTTGAGTTCTCTATCTATCCTGGAGATTAGTGCTCTATCTGAGGTGCAGGTGGCAAAGATTTATCTCCCATTCTGTCGGCTGTCTCTTGGCAGTCTTGATTGTTTCCTTTGCAGCAAAGAAGCTTTTTAGATCAAACATACCATTTATTGACTATTGATTTTACTTCTTTTACTTTAGGAGTAAACACTTACTTTTGGTTTTCCTGATTTACCCTGTCCTAGAAGAGATGTGCTAAAATTTCCAAATATAATTACTGACATATCAATTTCTCCCATCTTCGTTGGCTATTGCTTTATGTACTTTGAAGCCACGTTGCTCCTTTGCTGGTGTGTTTATGTTTATGATTATTTTGTCTAAATTTATTATTCCTCATTAGTATGTAACATCTATTTTTGTCCTTTATGTTATTTTCCACCTCATATTAATTGTCATTCTCATGTTAAATTTACGACCCTGGAGTTCTTCCATTTTTTTTTTTAATGTGTCTGGATTTTTTAACCTTTTACTTTCCAATTTTGTTTAGATGACCTCTTGCTAGTAGTACATTATTAGAGTTTATCTTTATATCTAATCGGTGTCCCTATATTTTTATTTGTGAATTTAATTCATCTACATTTATATGATTGTTAAAGATCTACTTCTACCATCTCATTTTGTGTTCTCTGTTGACTTTCCTTTCTTTCCTTTCCTTCTTATTTAGCACAGTTCAGAATTTTTCTTCCACTCATTGAAGCTTGAATTTCTACCTTCCATTAACTAGATCAAATTTAATTTTTTTATTGTTTGTTCTATTTAGTTATACATGACAGCAAAATGCATTTTGATTCATTGTACACAAATGGAGTACAACTTTTCATTTCTCTGGTTGTACATGAAGTAGAGTCACACCCATTCATGTAATCATACATATACATAGGATAATGATGTTTGTCTCATTTCACCATCTTTCCCTACCCCCACCTCCTCCACTCCCCTCATTTCCCTCTATACAATCCAAAGGTCCTCCATTTTTCCTTACCCCCTCCCCACCACCATTATGTATCATCACCCACTTATCAGAGAAAACATTTGGCCATTGGTTTTTTGAGCTTGGTTTATTTCACTTAGCATGACATTCTCCAACTCCATCCATTTACTTCAAATGCCATAATTTTATTCTTCTTTATGGCTGATTAATATTCCATTGTGTATATATACCACAATTTCTTTATCCATTTATCTATTGAAGGGCATTTAGGTTGGTTCCATAATGTAGCTATTGTGAATTGAGCTGCTATAAACATTGACATGGCTGCATCACTGTAGCATGCGGATTTTAAGTCCTTTGGGTATAAAACGAGGAGGAGGATAGCTGGGTCAAATGGTGGGTCCATTCTAAGTTTTCTAAGGAATCTCCATACTGCTTTCCAGAGTGGCTGCACCAATTTGCAATCCCACCAGCAATGTATGAGTGTGCCCTTTTCCCCACATCCTTGCCATCACCTATTGTTGCTTGTATTCCTGATAATAGCCATTCTAATTGGAATGAGATGAAATCTTAGGGTAGTTTTGATTTGCATTTCTCTAATTACTAGAGATGTTGAACATAACTGAGCTATATCCAAGATCCTTCAAATTTAATTTTTAGAAAATAATATATTCCATAGTACATTGAGCATTGTGGTGCACAACTGTAATCCCAGTAACTCTGGAGTCTGAGGCAAGAGGATCACAAGTTCAAAGCCAGCCTCAGCAACTTGGCAAGACCCTAAACAAGACCTTGTCTCAAAATAAAAAATAAGGACTAGGGATGTGGCTCCAGTGGTTAAACACCCCTATGTTCAATCTCTGGTACCAAAAAAAGAATAAAGAAAATAATACATTCTATCTATTCTCCTTTGATTGTTAGCCCTAACTTATTTTCACCCTTACTTATAATTACTCTTTCCATTGTTAATGTCTTAAGCTTAGCAACATCATACGTTTAGATTAAGAGGACAAGTACCTTAGTATGCTCCCATCACTCTCCAGTCTTTCCTCCTTCCAGCAGTTCCCCCATTTCCTTTCCCCAATATGCTTCTAGTGTAGGGTTTATTTCTGCGGAACGTATCATTTTTGCATGGGAAGGCCTTGCTAATTTAGTTTATGATACACTTTTCCTGGATATATTTTCTATTTTCCATTGTATGCCTCTTGCTTCCTCCTGGATCATTTCCCAACCTGTTGGGGGTACTTCCCCTTTCAAAATGCTTTCAAGTAAGACTAACTTCTGGGATAATGGAGGGAGGACCTTGGTGAGCCACTCTCACTTAAAACAACAAAAATACTGGCAAAACAACTAATTTGAACCATTTCAGAACACTGAAAATGTGCCAAAGCCACAGAAGGAACTGAAAATCATCAATCCAAAAGAAAATACCAAACTTCAATATAGTGGTATCTGTGGCATTGTAACTTGGTATATTAGTAGCAAGGAAAAACTAGCAATCTCAAAACTAATGGAGAGGACTGACCTCTTTGAGACCTTTATCAAAAATTCCATCTAGTAACACAATCAATATTTTACTCAAATTAGCAATGACCTGGAAAATATCCATTCTCAGAGGGTTGCGGTGACTCACAGCTTGGTGGGAAGGTTGGGAGAGACTACCCCCAGGGAATTACCAAATACAATAGCAACCAGGGTGTCTTGCTGCCTAAGGCTGTGATTTTGGTTAGAGCAAACAAGAGCCTGCCCCAAAACAGCATAAGTTTAAAAGAAAATCCTTGAGAAATAGAAAGCCACAGGGAGTTTTTTTAAAGTTCCAGTATTCCTGGGGATCCTAGAAATCTTTGTATATGTACATGCTTGGGAAAGACATTGAAAAGAAAGGTCTCAGTCACTCTCTTCTGGCTGACCTTTAGTCCTTAGATAAGCAGGAAGTGAACTCTATGGCTATCTTATGAACTGCCCAAAGTTTGAAGTTGTGCCTTCAGATACAAATCCCATTGGCAAGGGGTGGAGGACATACAGACAAGACATCTGGGGAAATCTTCAGACCAATCATTGGCTGACCACTAAATTATACTGACCTGGGAGTGAACTCTAGGAAACTAGACCTAAAAATAAAAATAAGAACTAAAAAAAATGCTAACAGAAACCTCAGAACCTACACACTGCAAAGAACATAAAATATAAGTAATCCAGGAAATAATCTAGAAAAGTCAGGAAAACAAACAGCAACAGGAAAAACGATAACAAAAAACAGCAATAAAAACAACCTGGGGAGATGGATGCCAGATTCATCCAAATTGAGGATTCCCTGTACAAAACAGCAAGAGGATAGCCAAATATTTTGTACAGGGGATCTTCAATGAGATTAACAGCAAACTTCTGACTAGAAATCATGGACACGGGAAGACAACAGAAAAACATCTTCAAAATGTTGAAAGGCAAAGATCTGTCAATCAAGAATTCTATACCCAGCAAAACCCTCCTTCAAAAAATGAAGGAGAGGGCTGGGACTGTAGTTCAGTGGTAGAATGCTGCCTAGCACACGTGGGGCAATGGGTTCAATCCTCGGCACCCCATAAAAATAAATAAATAAAATAAAGGCATTGTGTCCATTTACAACAAAAAAAAATTTTAATGTTTGTAATTGACACATAATGTTTATACATATTTTTAAAGAATGAAGGAGAACCAGGTGAGGTGGGTGGTGCACGCCTGTAATCCCATCAGCTTGGAAGACTGAAGCAAGAGGATAGTGAGTTCAAAGCCAGCCTCAGCAAAAGCAAGGCAGTAAGCAATTCAGTGAGACCCTGCTCTAAATAAAAAATACAGACGATCCAAGATGGCGGATTAGAGGAAGGCTGCATTCCTACTTGCTCCGTGGATTCCTACTTGCTCGGGATTCAAACAGCAGGAATATGACTCTCAACGAGATTTTATATTCAAAGCACATATAAGGGGTCCCCAGGTGCCGCTCCAGAACCAACTCAGCCGGGCTGGGCTCGGCCCGCCGCGGGCAGCGACGATCCGGGAGCCGTACAGCTACGATCCGGGAGCGCCTGACCCTGCAGCTGCTTCGGAGCCACCGACCTGGGTCTGCGCCAGCCAACAAGTGAGTGCGGGTCCCCAGTAGCGCTGTGGAATCACTGACCGCGGCTCCGGCACCGACCGGCGGCCTCCCAGGCAGAGACCGAGCATCTCAGGCTACCTGGGCATTCAGAGGCGTCCGGGAAACTCTGAGATCGCGGACTCTGGTGGGGAGATGGAACTACCCCACGCCATTGTGGCGGCTTAACTGGCGGAGAAGGCTCATTACCAGCTTCCTGGGGCCTTCGGCTGCGTCAGGGGAGCTTCAACCGGGAAACTCTGGGAACGCAGTCTCTGGCGGGAAGTGGGAACTATTCAGTGCCACTCCCCCCAGCTTCCCTGGCGGAGAGCGCCCATCTTGGGCTTCCCAGGCCCTCTAGCCGCACCTGGAGAGGTTGGCCCGAACCCCGGCGGGGAGGTGGAACTGCTCTGAGTTTGGCGGCTTCCCTGGCAGTGGGGGTCCATTTCCAACTTCCTGGGGCCGCCAGCAGTGTCAGCAGTGTCTGGAGTGATCGGGCAGGGAGCTTGGGGCCTTTGGCAATAGCTTACAGTGTCCCAGGAGAGAGCAACCACCTGCCACTGCCTGAACCCCCAGCGAGGAGTTCAGGTCAGCCTGGGCTCTCAAGCCCAGTGTCTCCATCACTGAGCACAGTTCTGTGACACCACCCCAACTTGAACTAGTGCCCAGGCCCACACCCAGGCCCGGAGTCTACCACCTTGCTGTATCTAATTGTCTATCAACACTAGGCTGCCTCTGCCCAGAAGCATTGATCATTCCCAACCTGGAGGTAGTGGGACAGCACCTTTCTTGGGTCACCGCTTGATCAAACACCCCTCAAGCAACAGAGGGGAAGATACACGAACACCATGAGAAAACACGGGAAGAAAGTGTCCCAATTAAACCTAGATGACATATCAAGAGAACCCAAAGACAGCATGGTAGAAGGAATGACAGAAATGGAGTTCAGAATGTTCATAATTAAAGTGATCCGAGAAGAGAATGATGTGACGAGAGAGCAGATTCAGGCTATGAATAATCAGTTAATAGAGCAATTGCAGGAAGCAAAAAATTACTTCAATAAAGAGATAGAAATTCTGAGGAAAAAACAAACAGAAATTCTTGAAGGAAACAAGGAAATGAAGGAAACAATAAACCAAGTTAAAAACTCAATAGAAAGCATAATTAACAGAATAGATCACTTGGAAGACAGAACCTCAGACAATGAAGACAAAATATTTAATCTTGAAAACAAAGTCGAACAAACAGAGAAGATGGTTAGGAATCATGAACGAACCCTCCAAGAAATATGGGACATCATGAAAAGACCAAATTTAAGAGTAATCGGGATTGAGGAAGGCGCAGAGATACAAACCAAGGGTATGAATAATCTATTCAAGGAAATATTATCAGAAAATTTCCCTAATATGATGAATGAG
The DNA here is from genome assembly GCA_020662805.1 of Glaucomys volans. NCBI lineage: Eukaryota > Metazoa > Chordata > Mammalia > Rodentia > Sciuridae > Glaucomys > Glaucomys volans. The sequence continues at coordinate 920,774 of JAJEJO010049582.1, forward strand.
ATGGAAAATCAATTACAAGAAGCTTACCGGACACCAAATGCACAGAATTACAACAGATCCACACCAAGGCACATTATAATGAAAATGCCTAACATACAAAACAAAGATAGAATTTTAAAGGCGGCGAGAGAAAAGCATCAGATTACCTACAGGGGGAAACCGATACGTATATCAGCAGATTTATCAGCCCAGACCCTAAAAGCAAGAAGGGCCTGGAACAACATATTTCAAGCTCTGAAAGAAAACGGATGCCAACCAAGAATCTTATATCCAGCAAAACTTACCTTCAGATTTGATGATGAAATAAAATCCTTCCATGATAAACAAAAGCTTAAAGAATTCACAAAGAGAAAGCCTGCCCTACAGAACATTCTCAACAAAATATTCGAAGAGGAAGAAACGAAAAATAACAATCTCAGTCATCATGGGGAGGAACTACCCTAAAGAAAGAGTCCATCAAAGGAGAAACAAAGTTAAGCTAAAAACCCTAAAAAAGCTAAAATGACAGGAAATACAAGTCATATCTCAATAATAACCCTGAATGTAAATGGCCTAAACTCATCAATCAAAAGACATAGAGTGGCAGACTGGATTAAAAAGAAAGACCCAACAATATGCTGCCTACAAGAGACTCATCTCATAGAAAAACATGCCCACAGACTAAAGGTGAAAGGTTGGGAAAAAGCATACCATGCACACGGACTGAGTAAAAAAGCTGGGGTTTCCATCCTCATTTCAGACAAAGCAGACTTCAAACCAAAGATAGTCAGAAGGGATAAAGAAGGACATTTCATATTGCTTAAAGGTAGCATAAATCAACAGGACATAACAATCATAAATATTTATGCACCAAACAATGGCGCATCCATGTATGTCAATCAGATCCTTCTCAATTTCAGGAATCAAATAGACCAAAACACAGTAATACTCGGAGACTTTAACACTCCTCTCTCACCATTGGACAGATCTTCCAAACAAAAATTGAATAAAGAAACTATAGGACTCAATGACACAATCGCTAATCTGGACTTAACGGACATATATAGAATATTCCATCCATCAAAAAGCGAATACACTTTCTTCTCAGCAGCGCATGGGTCCTTCTCTAAAATAGACCATATGTTATGCCACAAAGCTACTCTTAACAAATACAAAAACATACAGATACTACCTTGTATACTATCAGATCATAATGGAATGAAACTAGATATCAACGAGAAAGTTAGAAACAGAAACTACTCCAAGACCTGGAGATTAAATAATATGCTATTGAATGATACATGGATAACAGAAGACATTAGGGGGGAAATTAAAAGATTCTTAGAGGTCAACGAGAATAAAGATACAACATATCGAAATCTCTGGGACA